>JASJFT010000046.1:0-262609 GCA_030770425.1 Darksidea phi | reverse complement strand
CCCCCCCCCCCCCCCCCCCCCCCCCCCCCCCCCCCCCCCCCCCCCCCCCCCCCCCCCCCCCCCCCCCCCCCCCGGGGGGCGCCCCCCCCCTCATACCCGCTGGTTTTCGGAAATTTAAGTTCCGCCGTTGTGGCCGACGTCAAGCTTTATAGGTTACTATTATAGTATACCCCCCACAATAGCATAGTTGCACAAGGCAGCCTTTTCTCAGGGAAAAAACTTGAAAAGCATATAGGGATGTTTATGAATTCAAGCGAGAAGTGGTGTAGACATCTTGTTCGTACTTGGTCATTAAAACCAGTGGCGATATACATTGGTTGCCGGTGGAAGCACATGTTGACTTCTTCAGTATGCACTATATTGGTTTTTGCTGGCCCTTGATAGCAGCGCTAGACCGGTTCAAAACAGAGAGCGTTTACCTTTCTCCAATAGATATACTTATTTCTAATATACACCAGCTATATAGTGTCCATACTCTTCTCAGCTCTTTTCCAATTAGTCCATGGAAGCAAAACCAGCTACCCCTACACCGGTAACCAAGTGTTATACCCGCACACATCCTCAGCACACACCCTCCCAACCCACCCCACATACTCCGAGCAATCTTCCCGTCTTCCCATCTTCCCATCTCCCCTCTCCAAAGCTCCCAAATCTCTTCAGTCAATCCCCAGAGTCCATCTAAGCGCTACAATGTATCTCACCCCTAGATAATCCTCAGCACCTGCAAAAACAAAATCCCATCTACGCTACGAAATTGGTGCTAGGGAGTAAGATATAGGTATGAGCAGAGTGGGGAGTAATAGAGGCGTTGAATGCTGAGTCGTTGCACCTTGAACTCTGGGGAAGGATGTCAGTTTCTCGCTTTTGAGGGTTGTATTTGTTGGGATAAAAAAAATTCGGTTGGACCTCGATGGGAGGAGTGTGAGGTCAGTAGGAATCCGCTATTTTCGCTTGAAACATTTCTCATTGCTGGATTGACTCAGCAGGGGTGGCATAAACGCCCACCAGTACCCGCATGCTTTGGTCACTCAATCAAATGATTGCTAATTTTTAATAATTTAAATTTAACTTTAATCATGAAATGGTCCCCCGCTCAATCTCACCATCCCCATCCCAAACCTCCATCATATCCAACCACTCCAACACAAACCCCGCCACAATCCTCCCCCAATCCCTCACAACCTCCATATCCAGATGCTCCCCATCATCTTCCATCGTATGCCACACCGGGGGGAAGGGCTGCGGGATGACATGCAGGGTTTCGACTCCCTGCGCAATAAACGGGAGGTGGTCGTCGCTGATAGGGTCCCGTGCCATAGTCATGTTGACGTCTGGTAGGAAGGGAAAAGCAGAGGAGGATTCGAGCTGTTGGAGGGAGCGGAGTCGCGATTCGACCGTGGATAGCGCTTTGTAGGCCCAGTGCGTTGTGGGGAAGTATGAGGGGACGCTGGGGGCGGGGGCGCCGAGGAGGTCTAGGAGGAAGAAGAGCGAGATTTGCGCGAGGGGAGTGCGGTATTTGTAGAATTGTCTGTGGGCGGGATTGCGTTGGTCGCCCCATTGCTGGGCGAGGGCTCTGTTATCAAATATCAGCGTTGCCATCCTTTCTACCTGCGCTCCCTCTCCAAAACCTCGCTCCGTTGTAAAACGTACCTTGCTCCATACAACGAATCTGTATCAGTCCACTTCTCGAACGCCTCCTCTCCGTCCAAGAATAGTATCTGAATCCCCATATCCATCGCTACCGTCCCACCCTCCCCAAGCTCACTCATCTCCTTGTACATCCTACTCACATACCCATCCACCACCTTAGCCACCCACATCATAATCGCAACCGGCACCGCGCTATCTGTAGCGCCCACGAACCCCTTCGGCGCATACTTGCTATCATAATGCGCAACCAGCGTCAGGAAGTTCGCTTCCCCAGGCTTCGTCCACGGCGGCTCGCGTTTAGCGATGAGGTTCGCAAAGGGGATTTCGACGGTGGTGGAGAGCGGGGTGGTGGAGCTGCTATTTTGCCAGGATATGTTCCACGCGGGGAGTTCGCGCTGGAAGTAGGAGGCGATGTGGCGCTGGGCGACAGTTTGGCCGGGAGTACCGGGCACGCGCGGGATGAGGAGAGGCGCGAGGAGGGAGCCGTTTGTGGGGTCGAGATCGTGGCCTGGAGAGGGGATTGCGCGGAGGAAGGAGTCGGAGAGGGGTGTGTACGCTAAGCTAAAGGTCGTGAACGCGAGGGCATATATCCATACGGATATCGTGCGAAAAGATGGGGAAACACCCATTATTGCCGCGCACTGCAACAGTCAAGAGGTTGTGTTAACCTGCCGTCATGTTAAAATGGTGCGGGAGAGTGCAAGCATAAAGTCACCAAGTGACGGATGTCATTGCTACATGGGGTAGTTGTAACTAATTGTAAGCCATCAAGCTCCAGATGTCTGTTTCAAGAGCGCCCTAGTCGAAACATGAGAGGTCATGCAGGTGCAGTGTACCAAAGTGTAACAAGTAGTGCCGTGTTTCCCGATGCCCGTGGTCAATAAGCCTTGAAGGGAGGAGGAGAAAGCGTTTCACTAAGCGGCGGACCCTGCATAAGGGCACGTGATGAGATCTTATCAGATCAGATGCGGAGTGATAGGTTGCTTCTCGGGAATGCTTGGAATTGGCAAGATATCAACAGCTTTAGGCCAGCTCTCTATAGACATACCCGCGCTCTCGACATAAACTAGTCTACAATTTAGCCTTCAACTCGCCCTCAACCCTAACCAACGCCCTCCCATTAGTCAAAACCGTCTTCCCTCCCTCCACCCTAGCCACAAACCTAACCTCCTCAAACCCCTCGGCATCCCTCTCCCCCAACCTCCACATCTCGGTAATAATCTTATCGCCCGGCTTAACCGGTGCCGCAAAGCGAGCCTGGAACAGCTTCAAATTCTCGGGTTTAGAGGCGCCAAAGGCCTGCAGCACGGCGTGCGCGGCCGTATTCCAGGAAAACAGGCCGTGGATGATGGGTCCGCCGAAGCCCATTTTGATGCCCGGTTCGGGGGTTGCATGTAGTGGGTTGTAGTCGCCGTTGAGGCGGTAGAGGAGTGCTGTTTCGAGGGTGGTTTGGGTTATGCGTGTTGCGTCGGGAGCTCTGTTGGATGGTGGGGGGAAGTTTACCGTCTTAGGTCCTATGATTGGATTGTCAGTATTCTCTCGTCATGAGCAAAGGTGCAACTCACCCTTCGGCCCTCCCCAACCGCCCTGCCCAACATAGAATCCACTCCCCACCGCCCTCGTGTAAACTTCTCCAGTACCCACCTCAACAAGTAGCTGCTCCGTCTCCACCACGGTCCCAGGCTTCCCCTTATCATAAACACCCAACACCTTACTCCTAATCTCGAACTTCCTGCCCTCGCTCGTCACGGGGATAGGTTTGAGGAACTCGATCTTGCGCTCGCCATCAAGGACATACTTGGTATCGAATTTAGGGACGCCGGCGATGGGCGTCGAATTGGAGCGTGCGTAGAAGTCGACGACTTCGGAGTCGGTATGCTTGAAGGGCAGGATGATGGGGTAGGTGGGGAAGGCGGCGAAGGAGGGGTTGAGTTCCTGTGGTAGAGGTCAGCGCATGTAGTTCATCTCTCCTCGTAGTGGTGATTGGGACGACCCGGAAAGGCGGTTCTAGGGAATTGTAACTTACATAAAGGAAGTGCAGCTCATCCGGATATGTGGCCCCAATACTCGCCGCAAAAAGCAGCAAATCTCTCTTCTTCCACGAGACCTCAAAGCTCGGAAACTCAAATCCCACGCCGGGACCTGCTTCAGATGCGCCCATTGTCAAACAACCTCGATTGCAGACTAGAAGTTAGGGTAATGGAGCTTTCGATTGGGGATGTTGTAGTGACTGAAACAGAAGATGGCTTGCGAGGTACGTGAGCCGCAGAAATTGTCCTTGCGAAGCGGGGTGGGAATCGAGGTCCGCTGTTATGAAGCTCCCCTTTGCCGAGGTTGAATCGGTATGCGCGCGTCGTCAAGCGAGGTACATCCTGGAGTATCAGTAAACATTAGTTGCCCTCTACAAAACAAAAGCCACACATGATACAGGTATTACATTTCCAACTGAGAATTCGATTGTCAACAAAATATACCAGAGAGGTAGACATCAGCCGACATAACCACGGTGAGACGCACAACAAGACCAGACTACGACTGGTATACAATCCAATAATGATTTCATATTGTTCAGTATGTACAGAGCTAGGGGCCTCCGAACCTCCCACCATGTGATTGTGATAATGCATATGGAGAGGAAGTATGCTGAAAACGCATGTATAGCGAGGATTAGAACCGTAAAGGCACAGAAAAGCCAGACCGCCATACCCGCATGGAAAAAGACAAAGACCCTGATGCTCCAGAATTCTTACCCACGCAATGCATAACGGTAAGCCGACTATAAACTCCAAAGGTTGTGTGCAGGCGTGGGATCAGTTTGTTGAGTCCCATTCTGAGGAAGACATCTCAATTTGAGGCGACGCGAAATCGAGAAAACGATCGATGATGAAGGGATCCATCTGTAGGGTCGCAGACAGATATTAGAGAATATGCGGGTAGCCTCGCTCGGTAATAGTTTTAGCGAGGGAGGCCTTGCGCACGATTTGGAGCCTCCTGCTGGCTAAACGCAGGGTATCCAGAAGAAGAGTCAATGAATGCGGTCGCCGTGCCGCCGTGCCGGAAACTCATAATTCTCATAACAGGAAACTGAAATCACTTTTGGCGAAATGCGCAGAGATATAAAGATGCCAAACAAACCGAGATCAACGAGATGACGACGAGGGATGGATTGGATTGATTTTAGACGTCGAAGTTTCCGTGATTGAATATATCGTGATCGTTTGAGGGAATAACGCCGCTCATACGGTCTCCACGGCCCGCCGGCCGGTCCCAATCCGGATCGTCTTTGTCATCCTCGTCCATCCGCTCCAGGTCGTGTTCTCGATGTTTGAACTGCTGCTCCATGGTGCTCTCGTCAACGAATGTGAAACCGGCAAAGTTGGCCTGCATAGTCGGTGATAGGGGGGTGGATGCTGGATTGACGCCCGAAGCTAGAGCCGCGGCACGCGCATTCAGTGACCCATTGCCGTTCAACGCATTGGTGAATTCCGGATCGAAGTTAGACACATCGAGCTCCGACTTGAGCTTGGGCTTGAACGGCGGTATGACGTTCTTCTTCGCCAAGGCATCCCAGTCAATGTCGGCAAAGAATGGGTGAGCCTTGAGCTCCTCCGCATCTCGGGTTGCACCGAGGCGGTGCTTCGGATTTCGATTCAGAAGACCTTTGACAAAGTTCCGACCCTCGGTGCTGAGGGCATCTCGTGGAAACCTGACCTTTCCAAATGCGATATTCTTATACATTTGTTGAGTATCCTCGGCATAGAACGGACTCCAACCGCAACACATCTCGAAGACTAAAACGCCGAGGGACCAGAAGTCAACCATTTTGGTGTAGCCGTGCTCGTCCAGGAGAACTTCGGGTGCCAGGTACTCGGTTGTGCCGCAGAAAGTGTTGGTAGTGGCGTTCTCTGTGAGGTTCGCCTTGGAAAGGCCAAAGTCGCACAGCGCAATGTGGCCTTTGGCGTCTAGAAGAATGTTCTCCGGTTTTAGGTCTCGGTAGACGATGTTGTGTTCGTGGAGATGCTGCAACGCAAGAATGAGCTCAGCAATGTAGAATTTGGCGCGAGCCTCCTGAAAGCGGCCCTCTCGCTGCAGGTGCCAAAATAGCTCGCCACCGGACATGTAGTCTGTTACCAGGTAAAGATCTGACGGAGTTTGGAACGAGAACTTCAGGCCGACGATGAAGGGTGACTCTGCCATGGCCGTACGCACAAGAATGTTACGCTCGCCCAGAGTGTGCGCCACCTCTTTCTTCTGCACGATGACCTTCTTGGACAGGACCTTCATAGCGTAGATGCGACGAGTGTCTCTCTTGCGGACCTGGAACACTTGGCCAAAGGTGCCTTTTCCGATGAGCTTGAGGATCTCAAAGTCTTCCGGGCCGTAGTGCTTCTTGTCCGTCTTGTGAAAGTTGATCCGTAAGCGAATTTCTCCCGTCACGTAATCGTCCGAGTTGTCGCGCGATTCCAGGGTAAACCAGCCGTCGTAGGGCTGTTCGTACTCGACCAGGTTGGGGCAGAAACGCACGTGGCCGAGGAAAGCCTCGCCATTACTTCGGTCGTAGACGGAGATGTCGATTTCCGAGTGGTCGCCTACGACATCGCTGTGTCCCGTCAGTGAGTCCGCGGTTGAAGAGTGTTGTACGACTTACAAGATGGCATCGTGTTCCCATTTAGGATCGGTCACTTCCTTGAAGGTGCCGTCCTCGCGAGGATCCGAACTGGTGCCGTTGTGGCTGCTCTGCCGACTCCGCATCGGAATTGCCATAGGCCTGCCCATGTCACTGTCGGTGCGGCGGACCGAGAGACCGGCGGCGCCCCGCTTGTTCTTCTTAGCGCCCTCATGCCGCGGTCCTTCAGAGATGTACTCGGCCCACTGGAACTGGCACACCACGTAGGGGTCTACGCTGGGACGGAGACCACGGCCTTCGGAGATGGCGACGGCAAGCTTGCCCTTGGGCGGGCCGACGGCGGGGGCTTTGCTGCTCTCCTTGCTCTCCATGCTCTCTTTCGGCTTGGCCGGCGAGGCCAGCGTCGAGTGTGACAGGCTCGATGTGGGTGGCTTGCCCTCCTGGGAGCGCGTGCGAGGGGTCTGTGGGGGGGTGGCCTGGTTTCGCGGCGACGCAAAGTCGCCTTGCGTTAGCTTCTCGGATTCGCCATTGACCTGAGAAGTCGAGGGATGGCGGGAAGATGCACTGGGTGTAGGGCTGGGCAGCATGTTGCAGCGCAGACGGGTCGCCTCGGCCTCCTTCTCTTGTAGCGGTGCAGGTGCGGGGCAGGAGTTCGCCGCCGACGACTTGCGGCGGGGAATCAGAGAGTCACGAACCTGGCCAAAGTAGCTGTGGAGGATACCCGGCAGTCGCTTGTCGGTCGGATCGGGGCGCGGCGTCGATGCACCGGGCGGCGTGGAGCCCGTGGAGCCTATCTGGTCATGTTCGTCGTCGTTGGTGGCCCTGCGGGGAGTTAGATGGGCGTTCGGGGCCATTGTGCGGGTGTGCGGGTGTGCAGGAGGACGGGGGGTGGAGCAGGTGGTGAGAGAGTGGAGCGAGTGTAGGTCGCGTATAAGTGCGGCTGCAGCGGTGCTATTCCAGGATAGCCTGTGTGGAACGCGGACAGGGCCTGTCCCGGGTGTGCGCCTGGCACCTCAGCGGCGGCCGCCTAAGCGACCATCGCACGGCGCTGCCGCCGCACTTTCTCTCGCTGATGCCAGCTCGACTCGTCGCCGCCGGGGAGGCGAGGGGAGGGAGGGGGGCCGCTTACCTCTGCATCATGGCCTGGCGCAACAGGTCCGCAGCCGTCGAGCCCGCACCGCTGGCCGACATGGTGGTGCGGGGAGCAGACGTGGTCGGTTCTCGGGGGATGGCGAGCGTGGACAGCGTGGGAATGGCGCTCGACGACTTGTGGGCGATATGGCGGGGTTTGGGGCGGGCGGGTGAGATCGGGTACTCCGAGTTGCGCGTCACGAGTGCTGGACGCTGCGGACGGGCGGCGAGAGCGACATTTACACCTTCGTCTGGTCTGACGTGGGCGAAGCTGGCGGCGGCGGAGGCTGAGGCTGAGGGCGGAGGGAACTGAAAGGGCCCTGGGAGCCGTTCAAGCGTCATCCTCGAGCCAAGGAAATCTCTGCTTCTAGTCTATCGGGCCTGCTCAGGCGCCGTGCGTGAAGGGCAGGCAGCCCGAGGCCAGCAGCAGAGGCCAGCAGCCAGCAGAGGACCGGCCACGGGCGGTGAGAGGCGGCGACGGTGCCTGGCGGGCGCGCGGTAGTTGCGGTGATGCAATAGGCGTCCGCGATGCAGGATATACAGGATATACAGGATATACACGCGCTGTGCTGTCCGCAGGGCTTGGGGGCTGCGGGCTGCGGGCTTGGAGGCTGGAGTCAGTGTCGATGCGGAGCAGGAAAGGACTAGACAGACGGGCGACGAGACGGGCGACGTGATGGGCAAATGTCTCTTCTCTCTACGCAAGGCGCTGCTGGCGCTACAAGGCCTTATAGAGAGCGGTGAACACCCACTCTGCCTCCCGACGCAATGAAACGCCCGCCTGGCTCTCTCTCCGCCTCTGGCGTCATCTGCTGCCGTCCGTGCCCCGTGGGTAACTCTCCCGGATACTTGTTCGCTCTGTCTGCGCCAAGCACGTCTGACGTGCTGCGTCCACGCTGTTTGCCTGCGCTGCTTTGGCCTAGGGCGGTCCCGGGGCAGTCCCTGGGCTAGCATCCGATGCCGCTGGGAGCCCGTCGATCTGCACAGCAGCAGAGCCGTCGCGTCGCTATCGCCGGCGGCCAGGGCGGCAGGCGATTCGGCGCCGCAAGCCCGCCTGCATGCGATAGCATCATATCCACCGCTGCGTGCAGCAGTCTGCAGTCCGGTCGGCGCGAAACCCCACCCGTATTGCCCCATTGGGAATCCCTATGCGTGAGGAGTTCGCCAGAAGCAAGCCCTGTGCCCCGCCTCGAACAAAGCGTGAGCCGGGCAGCATTGTGTCGGTAGCCTGTCATTTCACCGCCGCGTCCGAGGACAGATGTCGGCTAACGTTACCACCAGCGTCTTGAAAATGATTCAGCCGACCTGGGCCAATGGGAGACCGCCGAATGAGACCCTGCACGCCACCGCTCAACGCCTGCTCGGCACGGATTAACTATTACGCGCGCCCGCCGTCTTTGACATAGCTCCACGCCAACATGGTTAGCTTCAAGACGACCAACCACCACGCAAGAAACATGTCGGACCGCGAGTTTGGAGCCAGCGACGATCTGTCGCTGCCAAAGGGTATGCTTCCGTTGAGTCGTTTCGAGCAGACAAACGGCTAACGCGACACAGCGACGGTCCAGAAGATCGTCTCCGAGATCCTGCAGTCCGAGCCGGGCATGACCTTTGCCAAAGACTCGCGCGACCTCCTGATCGAATGCTGCGTCGAATTCATCACCCTCATATCCACCGAAGCGAACGAGATCGCCGAGAAGGACGCGAAGAAGACGATCGCCTGCGAGCATGTGAAGCAGGCCCTGGAGGAACTCGACTTTAGCGACTACATCCCCGCAGTCCTCGAGGTCGCCGCAGACTACAAGAAGCAGCAGCAGGTACGCGCATTTCCCCACCTACATTACGCGGGGCCCCGCTAACGCGCAGCAGAACCGCGAGAAGAAGCAAACCAAGATCGAACAAAGCGGGATGACCGAGGAGGAGCTCATCCGGGCCCAGGAAGAACTGTTCCGCTCTGCGACGAACAAGTTCAACCATGAGCCACAGTCGTAATGAGTACTCGATAATTGGCAGGTCTGCTGGGGAACTTGGGCGTTGACCGGGACGGGCATGGCGTTTATACACATGGGCGGGAGGTTTTTCATTACATTTAGTTGCAGAAAGGGACTTTGTGACATGTTTCATGGCTTGTAGGCTTGTAGGCTTCTACGCGTGGCGCGCGGCTAGATGTTGAGCCCATCTAACTTTGGTACCCAGGCGTAGCAGCATTAGAACATGGGACCGGTAGTGTACTAGCCCATGAAGATACCCTCCAATGCAACAAAAGCATCAAATCCTCACTGCCTAATTCCGTTACACATTTTAAATGGATACCCGCGCGTTTGAAGCCCTACGGTTGCCTTCCCTCACGTACAAAACCGTCGTCTCCAAAGTGATGCCCATCTCACGGGGTGAGGCTCTGTTGCATCACTCACATGCAGTGAAGAAAGAGGCAGCTCATCCTGCCCTAAACTTCTCACCTGAACATGAACAGGACCTTTATTATTTGGACCTTCTCCTCATGCTGCAGCACCGTTCAAACGTCAAAAGAAGATGGTTTCGGTCCACGCCAAGCTGACTTCGCGCGCGCCAATGACGTTGGCGCCCCCCACCACTCACTTGATCAGAGATCAGCGCCTAGCCGTCTTGTCCGCCAACGTCCGTCTGAACGTTGACGGTACTTAACGACGGCTTCAGCTCTCGCCTTAGTCTTCATCTCATCCTATACTACCTTTACCATGTCTAGCGCCGGCCTCGAAAACGCTCTGTTCAATCTGAAAGTACGTCGGCCGACTCCCGCGCCCACCTCCGCTTCGTTACGTTAACAGAGGCTAGTTCACGGCGAAGTCGCTGAACAGACAGGCGATGAAAGCTGGGAAAGAGGAGCAAGCCGAGAAGGCAAAAGTGGAGAAGGTACAGCCAAGTCCGCTGGGCGTTGAGACGATATGGACTGATGAGAATGTTGCTAGGCGATAAAACAGGGAAACACCGACATTGCGCGCATCTGCGCCCAGAACGCAGTTCGAAAGCAGAACGAGAAGCTCAACCTCCTTCAACTCGCCTCAAGAATAGATGCCGTCGCCGGCCGCGTGCAGACTGCAGTCACAATGCGATCCGTCACCGCCAATATGCAGAAAGTGGTGAAGAGCATGAACGTCGCTATGAAGTCGATGAATCTCGACACGGTAAGTACGCTTCTTGCATGCACTATAAACCCTAGCAAATTTCTCACTTGCAGATGCTGACAACCAAATGACAGATCAGCGCCATCATGGATGGGTTCGACAAGAATTCCGAAGAGCTCGATGTCGCCGACGTGTTTATGCGCGACGCAACGTCCTCCACAACCGCCGTCGGAACCCCCCAAGGCGATGTCGATCTCTTGATGAGCCAGGCAGCGGACAAGGTCGGTGTAGAGCTTCACCAAGATCTCGAAGCAGCGACTCCCGCCAACACGAAGATTGCGGCGCCTGCACAAGACGTGACTGCTTTTGAAGAACGTCTAGCAGCTCTACGGAATTAGAATGGTCATCGTTAAACGGCGTTTTTCAAGGCGTTTCGGGGGCCGGGCGTACACCGGTTGAGGGTTGGCTGGAATGGAATCGAGGACGCTCTCATTTTGAATATTGCCACTACAAAACAGCCTGTAAACCATGACTTTGATCTCCCGGCTACACGCATGGTCGACGGAAATGTCCACGCCTATTGAGCATCATTTCAAATTCTCTCGATCTGTCTTCCCTCCCCCTTCCAGCATACTCGTATCGATTTCTCCGTTACGTCATCAGAGACTTAATTCCTGCATCACTCAATCCAGGATCCAGGCACCATTCCCGCATTGCTGACCCCCTTCTCCATCCTCTCTTTCCTTGCCTTTCGATCCACCCTTCTCTGAAATCTCACCATTCTTTTCTCCTCAGCATCCCTCACAACATCAAATCCACCCTCTCCCCACTCTGCATAGGGCCACTCACCAATCTCCATCTCCACTCCCAAGTCATTAAACTCCGAGACGAGGGGAAATCCCGGCGTATGCTCCATCGCAATGCGCCATCCTAATACAAACTGCCCGCCTTCCGTAAGCCCGGCAATGATCTTGAGGTCGTATGAACGCCTGTGGATTAATCCATTTGGATGCGCATCGAGCTCGTGGAGGAGGTACGTGACTAGGTCGATGGAATAGGACGAAAGAACCTTGAGCCAGAGAGCACCGAGTACAAAGGTGGGAGAGAAGGGGAGAGGAGGTGCGTAATACTCCCTATCGAAGAGGTCCGCCACCAGGCACATTTCACTACGTTTGATACGCGATACTAGATTTGGAGTCATGTATCGTCGTATCAGACTTTCTACCCTCTCTGCCCTGTCCGCCTGCTCCATTTGCATACGCACATCACTCTCCGTGATCATGTATCGTCGCATCAATGCTTCTGGCTCCTCTAGTTTCTCCATTTGCAGACTCGGATCAATCCCAACGGTTCGTAACGTGACCCTAAGACACAATTCTTCCACTGCCTCTCTGTCGAGTCCATACTCGATCCCGGACGTGAACAGCCAGTGTGTGACTTCTGTATCCCAGAAGAACGTCTTCTGTGCGCGGATCCAGGTGGGATTTGTGAAGTCGGGTTGGTGGTCGCAGGTGCTGAGGAGGAAGCGAAGACACGATATCACTCTGTCAACGGGGAAGAACTGGCAGTTTTGGGTGGCGCAAAGGAAGAGGGAGCGGCCGGTGTGCGTGGGGGTCGCGGGGACGCCGCATTGGTGGAGTAGTGTGCCAATGTCGAGGCGATTGGCCCTAACTGCGAGCTGTTGTGTGATTAGTTTCAAAATGTTATGAGTAAGGAGAGGAGAGAGACTTACGTGGAGTAGAGTTTCTCCGGCTTCGTTTTGAACGTATGGATGGAGCTTCCCTGTGGCCAAGGCTTGCTGGACTTCGAAGAGAGTGCCGTCGAAGATGAGATCAATTTCGTAGCTAAAGTATGGGACTATTGGGAACATGTGAAGAGAGGGCAGAATACTGCCAAAGGGCGTGCGCTTACTAAGGCGGATGCCGAAGCCCAGCCTTTTCATTTCCCAGTCGTAGATACGGTCTTCGTAGAGGACGCATTCTTTTTTTTCGGTTCCGTTAATGGCATTAGTAGGGCTGGAGGTGTTCGATGATGTACGCAGAGTGCGGACCATCTTGTGTTGGTAGATGCCGTACCATGAGCGTGTGGTCTCCAGATGTGTAGATTGCACCGTGAACGAAGACGGGGAAAGTGCAGGGTTTGAGTGGGGGGACCGGGTGTCGAGATCTGCCCCGCCTATTACGGAGTCGTGTCGGGAGTGGAGAGATTGTGATGTTGATTGGCAAGATACCAGTTCTTGCGAAGATGCGAGCGGCGTTTGCGGGCGTTGTAGGTTGTTTGCGGGGGGAGGCGTGATTTGTTCTTGGAGCTTGGACTGATGACTGATTGAGGATTTGGTTTCGACGTGCGTTGAGATGGTCGTATGGGTTTTGACTACGCCGCCGCCGCCGCCAAGAGATGTCAAGTCCTCGGCACGGGTCAGCATTGCTATAGATATGCCGTTAGTTCAATCTCAAAGTAACCCAGAGTAGCAAGGTGCCACTTACACGTCTCTTCCTGGCACCCTTCACACATGTACTTCGTTTTATCCCGCATCAACACGTCTAAAATCTCGTTCGCCGACAGCCTCTGCTTCTCCTCCTCCATCAACATACCCCTCAAGCAAACCACAACCTCGTGATCTTTATCCTTGTCCTCCATCCACTCATCCAGCTCACCCCTTATGTTCTCCAAATAGTCATAAAACCTGTACTTGGCTATAATCTCCAAAACCTCGCTCGGCCACACCGCCGTATACAGCAGCAGGAACACGACTCCCAACGAGAAGATATCAGTCTTTGACGTGCGCTTGGCTTGATCTTGGACTTCGGGCGCGCAGTATTTGGCCGTATAGGGACCAGGGTAGTGTTCGGTTGCGCTGTCGGCTCGGTCCGAGTAGTCGCGCGAAACGCCAAAGTCGGTGTACATGACCGAGTTGGAGTGGATGAGGATGTTTTCAGGTTTGATATCGCGGTGGCGGATTCTGCGGGCGTGCATGAAAGCCAGGCCACTGGTGAGACAGCCGTACGCGCGGTGGATTGTTTTGAGCATCAGAGCCTTTTGTCCCGGGCATTCGACAGCAGCGTACTGCGCAAGGAAGGTTTTCAAGTCGCCGCCGTTGGCAACCGGCTCGAGGATAACTGCCAGCGTATCTTCGGTACTGTAGCTCGCCACAATATGAACAACATGGCGATGTTGCGCCAGACGACGCGTTATCTCAATCTCCCTCCGATACTCCTGTCTGTCGATCTCCCTTTGGCGGCGCGACCGAGGAGAGACTTTGTACGTCTTGCGCGCATATACCAAGTTTGTACGTGTATCTTTCACCTTGTCTACCACTCCCCTTTGTCCTTTGCCTAGTATCTCGATGTGGGTATACGGTACGCTCGATGGATCGTCGAACACGTAGTGTCCGTCTTCCACAGCCCAGTGGTTTTGAACGGTGAGCGTTGGTATCTTCATCTGCCCCATATCGCTCGAACTCGATCGTCAACTTCAATATGTCAGAAGGGAATAGCAAGTCCGCCTGATGGGCTGTGTGAGGATATAAATGTAGTCCTGGCAGGTTGAAGCGAGAGACTGCCAGCCGATGCGTCAGTATACGCCCCTGTACTTCCTTCGGGTTTGTACCTCAATCCTCGCTGTACGTGGAACAGCACAGCAGATGCTGACACGGTTTCTTCCGCGTTTATTGTGTCAAACGGAAGACACTTACACTGCGTAGGATCGACACGTCCTCGTCCTCCTTACGCCAATCAAAATGAAAGACCACAATCCAACCCTCACTCTTAAGGAAGAAGAGACGTAGTACTGAGTTCGATCCGCTATCCCACACCCGGTCCGACTTGAAGATCAGAAACTCCGCAAACTCCGGGGGAAAAAACGCTAATGAATTAAAGCAATGAGTTAGTGGATGAACAAAAGTTCAGATGAAAGATTTCGCCATCTTAAAAGGCGTCGGGCGGCGCAGTCGCATTGCGATGCGAGGCTGTGGGGTGCATGTGCATAACTTGAAACTTGAATCATTGGATGATCGGAGGCCGTGCAAGGTTGCCAGAGACACGGCGGCAAATGAAACCTTGCGACACGAACGAGAGCAAACAGGTACACAGTTGCTAAATGGGAAATAGTACGCTTCTGATATAGTGATAGGCGTTAGTTTTGGTGAGCGTATTGTCGATTCTAAGCACAACCCCTGTACTTATCGAACCGGCGCTGTCCTTTTCCCCTTGCAACCTCTTCACGACTCTTCCTGGAACTCGCCCAAAACCTCATCGTTCCAGCTCAGAAACTTCCCACTCAGCCCTTTCTTTGCTCCGACCGCCAACTTTGCGATGACATGCCCCGGCTGCTCGGGCCTCAACAAGCCTCCATCTTTCTTCAGTCCATGAAATTTCGCTGCGTCCTCACCCATTACTGTGTTGTGAACTTCACGGATCTCACGCTGCATCTCCGTATCCACGACACCCGGTCGAATAGAGATAGTCGTAATATCCGGTTCTTCCACGGAAAGCGTGAGCGCAAGGTGGTTGAGCACTGCTTTACCAGCACCATAACAGCCCCAACCTTGGTAGGCATTGATCGCAGCACCGGATGAAGTGAAGATGATCCGACCATGCGACTTGCGAAGAGACGGTGCGGCGGCTTGAACCTACGTTCTCACATCAGCACACATACACGTGACACACTTGCCCTCTAGCTTTAGCTTTCTTCATCTAACACTTACCAATCCCACAGCACTAAAAACATTAACATCAAACCCCGTCCTCCACTCCTCCACCGACGCATCCCCAACCTTCTTCACCGGATCCAGCGTGCCATGGTTCACAATAAGTGCATCGAGACGTCCCCAGCGGTCGTTGGCGAGCTCAACGGCTTTAGCGGCAAGACTGAAGTTGGAGAGGTCGCCAGCGAGGACTTCGACACGGTCGGAGCCGTATTGGTAGTGCAACTGGTCGAGAGCGGAGTGAGTCCGGGATATAAGGACGAGTTTGTGATTCTGGGCGAGGAGATGGTGCGCGATGGCTTGGCCGATACCTAAACAACGCATCAGTGCTGGAAATGGAACAAACTGATAAACTCTTGAAGAACATCAGAAAGTCTACGAACTCGAAATCAAAGTCTGCAGTTACCGTACGGAAGTAAAGGCATAAGATCGACTATGGGAATAGAGACGGTTTTCTATAGCAAAAAATGGCGAAAGAAATGACAATTAAATACAACTCACCTCTTGAAGCACCTGTTAAGATGATCACCATCTCTTTTGACTCCGACATGTTGTGTAGTGTAAAGAGTCTGTTGGGCTTCCCAAGAGGGCACTAACCGATTCGCGTCGCCACATTCGCCACATTAGTCATCACCCACACAACAAGAATGTCGGGAAGAAAGTTGACATGCGTGAAATCCTACAAAATTAGGTTTTGAGATAACCTCTCGTGCTTAGAATTTGGTGTATTAATGAGCACCAGATCTTCTTCTAGCGACTGGATGGGCCGGTGTGCTTGGCGGAGAAATAGTGTAAACTCTTCCCGGCGATACAGACGGCTAGGTCGATTTGCAGCATATGAGGAATGGACGATTACAGGGCGATTTGGGCTTCACACCACGCGCGGGTAGCTGTGTGACGCACAGGCTTTGGTAGTGATTCCAGCCCGAGGAATCCGATTACCTCGTTAGATGAGTTTGCCCTAAACGTACCTATGGTATACGCCAGATGTAGCGTTGACCTGAGTAGCGCTGCCCCGGTAGCATATCGTGTTTTCGTATTTACGTAGCTTTGTTGAGGAAGTCGATTGTGGCCTGCGCGGATAGAAGCGAGCCGTTGTCAAAGACAGGAAATGCCGCAGTTTGGCCTTTGCTGGCGGAATTAGGCTGCCACGTGGCTGTGCAGCACACGACGTCAAGCATACAACCTCTACTAGCCTATCATACAACAAGACACAACGTACAAGTATCAAGCTGCTGCAATTATTCACCATCGAGAGGCTATGCCTAGTCACGTTCACATCTACAAACATAGAGAAGAATTAAGTTTCGGTTGAATTACAGAAAAAGTTACGCCATGGAGCCTTGCGGTTTGGGATGGCTTTGAAACAGGCACCTTTTGCTAAATCCGGACATTTTTGCTTTGCTAGGGCGTATAACGAAAGAAGTGTTCGTTTGTGGTTCTACTGCACAGTGAAAGCAGGTTCAGGACTATGCCTATACTCTAATGGTCAAGAGCACCAGGCTATCTTATCACCTCTATGGCAACGCTTGATGGCCACTCTGGATTACCTATTTACAACATCTAGCCTTATAAACTCGATTCTAGTATCTATGTAACCACTCATCTTTCATGCGTCGGTTGAGACATTTGTTTAGCGTTTACTTTTGGTCGAGCCGCAGCCCAAAATTGCCCAGCCTCAGCGACATATTCGGTCGCCTGCTATCAGAAACTCTATTTTGCGCAATTGGCCCAAGATCGTTTCCTCTTCCTCTCCCTGGGAGCAATAATCCCAATTCAGCTGAGCTTGCCGTAGAGCACCATTCTAGATATCTGCTATTCTGCGGTCTCATGGCGCTGTACTGTGTCCTCCTCGAGAATGCTGCTGCCTTCCCCGCTAGCCGGTGCAGATGCTGCCAAGCCGTTCAAAACCCTTTGCCTTCTTTTTCAGCCTTACCGCTACATTTTTGTCGTTTCAGCCTTGTATAATCTCGCTACATTACGTTTATTTACCTTTCGCTTTGCCCTACTCCATGTGCTGGCAACAGCCGCTATCCTAATACAATCCCAAACATGGTCTCAGTCGCCTAAATGATCAGTTTATGGAGTTGTAAGATCGCTTGTGAGGCTGGGGCGCCTTGCATATACGAGGCGTTTCGTTGTGCCATCAGCTAAGCCCCCCGCACTTCTCGAATATTTGCATACATGCGGGATTTTCTAAATCTGAAAGTAGGCTTTGTTTCTGCTTAGCAGGGTCCCTAATATTGGTGGCGTAATGCCATATAATAGAAAGACTACGCTGTCTTGCAGCCAAATATCGAGATTTCACCTTGGAGCACTGAACGAACACAACGACTACACAGAACAACGTCCGTCAATTCATATCTTTTGTTGTGCTTCGTCGAAGTTTTTTCCAATGAGTTGTTCATTCGCTAGCGGTTTCCAAATCGCTGAGAATGCTACTTATTCTCAGTTCGAGGCTTCGTTCGAGGACGCACTAGAATGTGCACCCACTTATTTGCGGCCTGATCCCGGGTAAGTTTATGCTGCACAACATTAAGTCTTTTGCTAATTTGTACGCAGTAAGCCACATATTTCTATGACTAGCCGCACACTGTTATTACACGTTTCGTGGGACACGTCTCGTACTGTTTTGCAATCTGGGAAAATTGCTAATCATGCTCCCAACTTGCAGGAGGGGCCTTTATCCCGTGGTTGTATGCACTCTTCCTTCTCCTCTTTCATTTACCAGCATGCATCGTTCGTGCCGTGAGATGGGAATCTGCGCAGTACCTGGCCCTGGGGCTCGCTGTTCTGGGCATCGCCCTGACCATTCAGTCATTCGAGAGTACCGGCCTCCAAGCCAAGAATGTGCTTGTCTGGATGCCTTTGACGCTCGTTCTGGACGTTGGCGCCATGCTACAAATGGTGGTACTTATTATCGAGGCACATGGAGTCACCGCACTTTGGCAAGCGCTAGAGGATGGGGGAAGCATTCTCCGCGGCGTAGTTTTATCCGTTTTCCGCCCTAGACGGCTCCAGCACGCCCCACGCCAGGACACAGACAAAATAGGTACGAAAGAATCTCCCAGTTCACAGTCTAACATGCTGACAAGGAAGCACTTCGGCACGCCATTGTCGCCGTTGTGGCGTTCATCCTTCTCTTAGTCCTCGTCATGCTACAAATATGGGCCTTAGCTGCTGCCGTCCGAGGTCGGAATCACGAGGGAGAGCTCTTGGTACACTGGTGCTCCCCGGCGTTTCGGGACTTCGCACGGGCGATCACGACCGGTGATTGCAAACTGTACAGAGTCATTGAAAGCAGTAGCAACGGCATCGGTTGCGTACCACTTCCAGCGCGGCTGCAAGAGCAGTGGCTGACTGGAACGATCATATGTCTCTCTGCCGCTATTGTGTGCGAGGTCGTAGACACGGTCTTGTTGCGATGCGCTAGTGGTCGGAAATGTCGCGGAGGAGTCCGGATGCAACGACCGTGGTTGACCATGTTTGGCGGAGTGATCCTGCTGGTACTCCTCATTACCTTGGGTGTCTTCAATGCGAACCGGATACCGGAGGGTGTTACAAGCCATGTCTGGATATACCGGAAAGAGCCGACGGCAGTGGCAGGAAGGGTCTGCCGGACCATATTGAAATCGTCCGGGCTAAGAGGAATGATTATCGGTTGGACTGATGGCCTTTTTGAGTCCTGGGGCCCTACTTATATGGGAAGTTTTGTGAGTTGATGTATGGAGAGATCGTGCAGTACATCGAGATTTGATTTATTTAGGACACTCATCGAACTACACAACTTCCCTTACACTTAGCTAGAGAGGTCTTCTTAAAAGGATTTGCTTTGGTTTGGACATATATCCGGCAGTCTTTATTTTGTAGAGAGTAAGGGGAAGCAATTATCCATATCGCAGGAAGTTACTCCTGACATCATGGCCGCGTTGCTATATAAGCGATTAATAATATATGCCAAGGCTCTAGCCGCCAGTGAAGAAGCTTATTGGTGCAACCCTTTTTTTGTTGGCCAGTTAGATGCCTTAATTGGGGGTCGGTCGCATTTTCTCCTAGCGGGGCTGAGCGCTAACCGTTCCCACCAAGGTTATTAGACTCATTCATTCACCAACAGCCACACGGAAGCTCTCGGTGCCCCCACCATGGAAACACTAGAAACAGAAGTTCTGAATCATAAATTTGCAGCGCGAAGACCTGGAACTATTTGGGTGTGATTCAATTGCACTTTGATATTTCCAGTATGCTCATGACTCCTCGCCCGACCGCAAGCAACAAGTGTGAACCGTGCGGCTTTCTGCACAGACTGTGGACACAAACCTTGTCGCTCTTAGCTACAGGGTCCTTTAGCGCTCTTATCGATCTTCTCCAGCAACCGATTCACCGTGTCTAGAGTTTGATGATTATATGGCCCATCCTCAACGAAATGCACGAGACGTTTGCGGGCAAGGAAGGCCTCATCCAGATTAGTAAAGTCCCTCAACCAAGTTGAATTGAGCTCCGCCATCCGCATAGTGAATGCTCACCGCATCAACACCGCCGACCCAAGATCATTTTGCTTCGCAAGGTGATCTGGTGTTGTCATCTCATTATGGTCTCCGCTAACCCATTTTGATAGCTGAATGGCGCCTTCATCCTCCTCAAGGGTATCGAATACGTTCGGATAAGGCCTCGTAAGTAGTGGCGGCACAGTGTATAGTTGTTCCCAGTCAAGAAGAGCAGCCGGCTTGCCCGTTTCATCGATGAGAACGTTTTGATCTGAGATGTCCCAATGGTAGAGAACGGTACTGCCTGTGGCAAATGGTGCCCGGTCACAGAATTTCGGGATGAGCCGGAGAAGCTGTTGACAGGTACCAACAGATTCTTTGAGACCATCATATGGCTCTCCCCAGTATGTAGCGACGTGATATCGCGTACCCTCCCAGTCGATGAATTTGTCTTGAGCGTGTCGCTGCTTCTCCGCAAGTTCCTGTTTCATCGCTTCGACTCGGCTGGGTCTGGCGGCTTTCTCCTCCTGAGTCTCGGCATCCAGACGACTCTTTGGCCTACGGTCCTTTTGTTTCCAAGGTGGACAATCTGGACCGAGCGTCTCTATATCCTTGTATAAAGCGTCAATTTCCGCGCGTATCCGCTGCCGGGGATCGCACGCTTCAGCATAGATACACTCAGCAAAAGACCGAGCATAATCCTCGAAATTAGTAAAGGGACCGCGGAAGGACTTGTAGCTTAGTCGCCAATCTCCCATATATTTTTGAATAACTGGAGGGCCGACGTAGAATCCATCCTTTGACTCAGCAACGTAGTCCCAGTTGCGGTAAAGGCTACCAATGATGTTAAATCTAAATCGGGAGAGCTGGTGCCGCCATCCGGCGAGTGTCCTAGCGATCTCTTGTTTTTGTACAATGGTCAGATGCTCCTCCACTTCCAAGTAAGGCCGACCTGCAACCTTCTCCACCAGCATCCATTCATAGCCCAGACAATTGTCCGCTGAGGAGTCAAAGGCGAAGACTCTAGGTACGGGTATGTTGGTGTACATTCGGACAAACTCCATTGTCGCCACTTCCGCCTGCGTCTTGTACCATGGAAAGACCGGCAAGCTCACTCGCATGATGTACTCTGGGGTAAGGACAGGAAGAGCTGGATCCCGGATGACGAAAACTCGATTCCAAGTGTCTTCTGTGAGGAATTCGACATCGACCTTAGCCGAACTCAGTCCTACCAAGTGTAGGTGTGGCTCCAACATGGCTTTGACTTTGTCAAGTTCGATATCGTCAACCCATTCAGCGGTAGGCGTGGCGCCCGGACCATCGGTCCATAGTACCTTGCCCTTCTGCTCGAGAATGGAATTCGCTGGTGGAGCTTTCGACGATACAACGAAAGGAATACCTTGCAGTCGAGACTTATCATCGAAAAAGTCATGGGACCTGTGCAACCACAGCGGTGAAGTTGTTCCTGAAGTGTTCGAGTGTTCGGAGTGTCCGGAGTGTTTGCATTGCTAGGATTTCTTGCCTTGGAAGAATCGTAGGACAGATGCAACTGTAGCGGTAAATTCGTAAAGCCTTTGAACTCAGTACGGTCCATTATAAGTGGTTGCAGTTCGCGTAGGTTGTGACTTCTAATTTCGATGCTAGGTTTCGTATGCAATACTTTTCCGACCACCGCATAACCGCAGAGTGTGCTTCTTTCAAAGCCTTCTGGGGAAGAGGTGAAAGTGAGAGCGCGGGGTGCGGTAGTGCGGTGAAAATCTCAGGTTTATTTTGTCCATTCAATGGGGCTGCATAGGCCCCCTAACCAGGAACTTAGGCAACTACCCGGCGTGAGTTCACGTTATCTCCTGGGCTAGCTGTATTTTTCGTAATTCTATCGCTTACTATATTTATTATATTAGTGCTGTTAAATATTGTCTCTTATTAAATAGATATATCACCAAAATTTCTTCTTAGTATTTGATTCATCGATGTGTTCTACGTCGATTCTATAACCCCTCTATATCTCAATGTTTCTACCATGGTGACCCAAGTTACTATATTCCGAATAAGCAGTAGCTAACTTGCAAAATAACCCAAAAAGGTGATACAAAAAGGTATTTCGTCCCGAACATCTTGAAATGCAAAAAGTTGTTGCAACCAGAGGGGTTTACAGTCGAAGCCCGAGGTCTTAGGCGTTACAGCATAACTGCGAAGGTAACGGCCCGAGCCTCATGAAAGAGGGCGCGTCGCTTACTGTGGCGTAACATACAGATCTTAAAAAAGACCTTTACTACAGTATATAAATCTAAAGAAGAGATAAGTTGTATAGATCTTGTTAAGCGTTGCCACGCATAATATAAGTTTATATAACCAAGAAGTCGAACCCTATAACCAGGTTAACTATCTTAGCACACGCGGTAATATTACAGGGTAAGAAATTAGGATGTATTAGATCGTGACAGCTCTTATTTAGGGAAGAATTCTTAGGATATCAAGGCTTGAAGCCAAAGCGATATATGGATCGATCGCAAGGTCATTTACGAACTGCGCCGAATTGAAATACTAACAGGAATTTCCTTAGACACTAATTTGTAGTCGTCACTACGATTGCCAGCCTTCTTGCTAGGTCGAGAGCGAACTAGGCCAGACGACCGAGGACTTCAAGCCTCAAATCACAGACAGAATATTACTATAAATGCAACTTCAAATTCTCTTCATAATTGTAGCTAAACGACCATCTACAAGCCAGATTGCTCCACTCGCCATCTTTCAATGTCCAGCAACACCAATCGGCCCACGGAGAACAAGCATCTAGAAAGAACGCACGGAAATGACGCTCCGAGAAGGACCCAAGACCAAAAAGCATTGCTTTTAAAGCTACAATTTTACAGCGCAAACTATCTTTCCATAACCCTCCCACAACCCTTTACATTCCCTCTAATAAGCCCCCACGACGCCTCCTTCCCTCGCCAAAGTCTCAAAGACCCTTGGGGGTAACTTGTATCTTATCAACCCAGCAAAAACCATCAGATCCTTCGCTTTCTGCAGCAACTGCTCCGCCAACGCCTTCCTTGTCGGGTCCTCATACGTCCCACTAAGAAGCACTTCGCGGTGCCGAGAGCAGCACCCGATACACCAAAGCAGGACATTGCCGATGTTTCGCGCGATTTCAGAAGGGAAGGTGGAGAAGGTGTTGGCATGGAGGCGGATGTCGGAGAGGTTGCCTGAGGCGGAGAGGGGGAGGATGCGGAGGGCTTCGATTTGCTGTGAAGTGTTAGTCTCATTGGCAAGTGATGATGAAGAGGTATACTTACGTCGAGAGCTTCCATGTAGGCCCGCGCTTCGATGACCTTCTTTGCGGCGTTGAGTTTATACAAGGTACCTAGTGTGTCGCGATTCGTCGACGAGACCTTCCTCCACCAGAGGCTGTTGGCGTCATAGAGTTCGATGA
This sequence comes from Darksidea phi, assembly GCA_030770425.1. Lineage (NCBI taxonomy): Eukaryota > Fungi > Ascomycota > Dothideomycetes > Pleosporales > Lentitheciaceae > Darksidea > Darksidea phi. The sequence goes on along the minus strand of JASJFT010000046.1, from coordinate 239,475 downwards.
CTTTCAGTGCGAGCTCAACTGGATCATCAGTTCCGAGCATGCTCAGACTTGACGAAGTTAATTGAGCGCCTTGTTGTTGCTCTACAGTCGCCACTCGTGGCTTCAGTGGTTCCAGACGTAGCGGCTCTTGACCAAGCTCAACAGACAGTGCTTCGGATAGTGCACGGTTGAGGATCGACACGACGCTGTCATAATCACCGGCAAGGTGGTTAAGCAGCACGGCATCATTGGTGCGTCCATTATCGTCTGCCATCCTGGCAGCTTCGCGAGTGATAGCGTTAACGAGGCCATCCTCATCGATCAGCTTGATTAATGGTACGCGTTCCTGGATCAGACCTGGCGTAGTGTGACCGTTAATCTTAACATCGCCGAGCAGTGTTGAGAACTCTCGCGTTTCCAGAACGAGTTCACGGAGCGCTTCATGGCAGAGCCCAGCTTGTTGCTTGCCTGCTTCTCCTGGTAGGTCTGCATTCAAGCATAGCAAGATGAGATACTCAGCCGCAGCATCAGGTCGTGCAGCGCGGAAGTCGCGCGTATAGAAGCCAACTATCTTTCCAAAATTGAGCTCGGCTTGTTGTTTTGTCGTGTAGGTAAGGATCTCCATGCCTGCAGTGTTCCAATCCGATACTCGCAGCAGGCCGTAATAGTCTAGGGCAATCGCGAAATGGACCGCAGAGACGTAATTATGCTGATAGAGGAAATTGACTGCGGACTCGAACATGCCGGCCAGCGTTGCGAGATAGAAGTACACGCCATATCCACCAGCCGCTTCAGCATCTTCGTTCATGAAATGACGTTGGCCAATCTCGCTGGTAGTTTGGCGGATCTCTTCTAAGCCGAAGATCTCACCGGCATTCTCCTCGGCGCGATTTCCTTCACGGGCCAGATTGAACTGCAGCCAGATCCAGTCGTCCATGCTTTCCCTGATCGAATCCAAGTTCCGTCGGCTCATCTCACAACGACCGATGATCTTGTAACAGGCCATACGATACGGATCCATCGATGGCGCTAACCGCGCACGCTGGGTGTGGACAGAACTGATCTTTTGTTGTAGGTCAGGGGTAAGGCGACGGTCCGGATCAGTCGCGTAACATGTGACAGCGGCTTGGAACACCCTGTCATTGTTGTGGAAAAAGTTCTTCTTCTCTCGGACGTAGTCGGATGCGGCTTCCACCAGGCCCGCTCGAAGAAGGTAGAAAAGTATAACCCAGGGGTACTCATCGACATCGCCACCAATTTTCTGCAAATGCTCGGTCTCAACTCCAAGCTCTTTGTACGCTAGCTTGGCCCTAACGAAACCCCGTATCTTATTAATTACCGAAGGGTCGCCACCGGGTCTTGCCTCCTGAGGATTCTTTGACAGCACTTCATGGACATGGTCCATGAACCTCTTCTCCAAAAATTTCCGTGAGCCGTCGAGAATGCGCTTGCGGTTCCGGACGCTCAAGACTGAGTTCTGCTGCTCGTCCAGGTATTCAGAGCGGAAACAACGTTCTTTAGGGTTATTATATCCGGGGTCATCAATTGTCTCCTCTCTTTCATTTGTGATGTCGGCGAGCGCTTTGTAGGCACTGATGAAGTGGTCCGAATTCTCTCCACCAGCCGCCCTTTCCACTCTGGCAAACTCGTGCAGGATGGGGAAGTGGTTCTCCCGGAGTCTCGTTTCGTTGAGCTTCTTGACCGTTTCCATGAACTTCTCTTGTTTGTCGCGAGTATGACGGTCACTAGGGCCAGCCGGTCCATTAGCCATAGATTTGTCTAGCGAGTCGCCGTTGAGGGCCCTCTTCTGGTAAGGCGACATGACTGAGCCAATGACAGGCGTATTGGTGGAAGCAGCAAACGATGCACCATTGACAGATGCTCCCTTGGCGCCAACGGAGCGGCCCTTGCGGGTAGACCTGCCAAACGCCCCGCGAGCAGCCGTGCTACCAAATGTGCTCTGCGACGCTGTCATCTCTTCGTTCTGTCTGCCGAGACCAAAGTGCTCGTAGATTCTCTGCCGCTGCTTCTCCCATTCAATCTGTACGTTGTCCTCGAGGAAGGCGTCAAAGTCGCGCTTCGACTGTTCCAATCCCTCCTGTATCAGAGCCAAGGTAGATTGTGAGTGAAGGTTCGAGATATAGCTGTCGACGTCCGTATCTAGCGCGTTATTTGCGGATCCGGCCGTGCTAAGCCCCGCTTGTGTAGAGAATTGATTGAGGTCACGGAGGGTGCTGCCCATCTTCACGCCCGAAGCGGAGAGCAAATAGTGCCTGGTAGCTATTAGCCATGTTCACCATGTACATCAAAAAAACTGACGCAGCACGATCCTGTCCCTGGTCGGCCGAAGGGCCGCCTGTACCCAGATTGCGCACTTTCCGAGCAATGTCGCCCAAGCCCAGCTGCAGCGTCGGCAACTCATCAAAGCTGCTGAGCCCGTTCTCGCCGACATTGCGTTTGCGACCGCGCTCAAGCAAATGATCAAAGTGAGCTGATCGACCGGTGCCTGCGTTTGACTGCGACAGAGGTCCACCCGATTGCTCTTGCTGTTGTGGAGTAGTGCCAAAGAGGGTCGACTGTCCTAGTGGATTCGTTTGTTGCGTGTTGGACAATGGGTTTGTTGTGGTCGATTGCTGCGCTTGTTGACCAGCGGGCTTCGAAAACAGGCCGAAGCCAGTCGATTGCGATTGCGGCTGGGACGTCGCGCCTCCGAGAGAGAAAGCCGGTGTCGATGACGCTGCAGGTGCTGTCGTTTTTGCTCCAAACAAACTTCCTCCCAATCCGCCAGAAGTTGCGGGTTGCGCTGTGCCAGACGGCGCGCTTGTAGACGCTCCACCCAGGCCGGAAAACAAGCTAGACGTCGCGCCGGAACTGGTGCCACCAAAAAGGGGTTTGAAGGCAGGCGTGCCTGAAGTAGACGTCCCGCTGGAAGCGGGCTGGTTGCTCCCAAGATTGCCGAAAAGCGACATGGTGGTGTTGTGCTGGTTGTGTTGATTGCCTGGAAAACAGAAAACGAGATCGCGTTCTGCCTGGGAGCTAGCGCACGGTCCACAGCTTATTTGCGTGATTGTTAGTCAGGTACGCAGATCGTTTGCCGTCTCGGTGAAGGAGAAGAATACGTTTGAAATGATAATTGCCTGCCTCTTTTGAGCTACTTGCATAATCAAGAATGAGGCTACCGGGTTTGTGACAGCAAGTTTGCGCACATGCGTGTACATATGACCCGCGATGGCAATCATTGTCACTCGGTCTTTGGCATTCAACCCGGAAGTACATGGGAATTTGGCACATGTATAAACCTCAAGTATCTATGGTTCCGCCCCTCACTGAACCTGACTCAATCTTGAACAATATTCAAGTTCCATTTCCACCGATCTGCTCGTCATGACACTCCGCGAAGTCGACCATCCGTGGCAATCGAGACCGGCGGAATTCTACAAAGGGTACTGGGACCCCATCCTCGGCTGGGTACCGAGCACCTGGATACAAAACGGCGTGGAGAAGCATGTGAAGAAACGCCACTACCACTTCATTTGGCCGAAAGACGGGAAAAACGGAAACAAATGGGGTCGACTGAAAGATTGTCTTACGGGTCGTGGTCCAGACGTCCATATAACCATAGGCGCCAAAAAGCACGACTACATGTCTCACCGGCCGAGACGGCCTATATGGGGCCTACACGACGATATCGACGATAATGGGCCGGACTGCTCAATTCCGTCCCCTTTCAAAAGTCTCAACAAAATTCGGGAATACAGCAACAACTGTTACGACTTCCAAACACGAAAATTTCGCCGTCCTTATCAAGGCATGTGGACGGATGCTCATTGGCAATCGAGGCCGAATGATCACCCTTGGCCAAAAGCCATCAGGAATAATTGGGGTGTATGGTTCCAAGATCCGCGCTACGTCCCACTGCACATGCATATACCAGTCTTCGGCCAGGCATTTCCTAACGAGGTGGGGCACGACTTTGATCCCTAGGTTAGGGATTCCGTAAGAGTTTCACTCCAAACAGCTCTCGTGCAGGGCTTCCCATACCATCTCCGCCTTTTCATCAGCCCCATCAACTTGCCTCCCCCTCCTCGCCATCGGCTTTAGCGACTCAGCATCATACAACTTCCCACACTTAGCGCAGGCCAAGCTCTTCACCGACTTGTACGAGGCAATCATATCCTGGGGGTTATGAATCAGCATCACATCTACAGAGAAGATTTCTTTTCAACATACCAAGAGATATTTCAAATCGTTCGGGTTTGGCCGTGAGGCGATACATCTTGTGAAGGCTAGATCAATATCAGTAGTTCCCAAACACTCGGCTTTGATTTTTTGCGGTTCGTTTGTATCTTGCGAGATGACGACGTGGAAGTGGATTTTTTGGCCGTTAGTGACAAAGGTAATCTGTCCATACACTGATCAGCATCTTGTCGCGCATCCATCTCAAGATCAGCACACGCACCGTCAAATCGCGATGCCCTTCCTTCTCTTCAAACCCCAGCCTCAGGTTCCTCGCTCTCCACTCTCTAATGATCTTCTCAACCTCCTCATTTGTAAGTGCCGCCTGCGACTCTTCCGCCGTCTCTGACCCACTCCCCTTCCTCGAGTCCTCTTTCCTTCTTCGTTCTCTCTCTATCCAACCACAGTGATTCACCTCCACACTCTTACTCATATCACTATCTTGTCTCGCTCTCTGTCGCGCGTGCTCAAATATCGCCTGAGTCTCCTGATCCTGGAAACTGTTCCGGAACCTATTGATTTCTGCCTGTGACGCGAGGAGACCAGCTTTAAACTCGCGGAAGAGGGCGGCACTTGGGGGTGAGTAGAAGGGCGTGACAATGCGGGGAATGGTCAGGCGCAGCTCATCTAACTGGAGTAACTCTTAGCGGGATTTCATGTAACAATTATTGAGTATCGAACCTGTGCTTGAAGGCGCTCGAGGTGCGCGAGCCCCGAGATATTCTGCGCTTCGTCCCAGTTCGCGTCTGGTTGGAGAGTTGCGTCGGCGACCGCCATAAGAAATCAAAATGCAAAGAAAAAGTCAAGAGCGGCGGTTGAAAGTCAGATTAAAGATAGTCAAAAGACGAAGCAAGTTGCGCTGTGAATAATGGAAGTGAATGCGGAAATGGAGGGTGGAGGAGCGATTGACGACAATGAGATTAACGGCATCTGGATTGCCAAGACTTCTCCACAGATACGCTCTCACGTGATGACACTCTGCTTTGTGGGGTATATTGACAGGGGTCCATGGCTAGCGACATTTGAGAGCGGAATCTGATCCAAGAACGGATCGTACTTAAACTCGTGAGGTAGGAGAGTTACCACTGCTTATCCCGTTGCGTACTGGTTAGCTTCGAGTAGCATTAGGATTGAAGCAGCAAGAGGAGTTGAGCTCTCAGGCCAATCTTTGTAGATTGCATCTGTCGTGCATTTTGATGCGTCTTCTATCAGAGCGAACCCGCCTCCTTCGCCTTTCCCCATCCCTCAATCGCCTCATCAACCTCTCTCCGATACTTCTGCTGACTCTCACACTGCTCCAAGAAGACCTTATATTTCGCCTCCAGCAACTTCTTCAACGTCTTATCCGTAGTCGGCTTCACCATCTTTCCCGCCTTACTATACCGATCCATGATATCCCACAGCGGCTCACTCTTGCCCTCCTTGTCCGTACTCGCCGCCTTAGCACCTAGCATGGCTGCTCCGTGCACAACAGCTGCGTGCACATACCTCGGGATAAGCACGGGCATGTCGCACGCGGCAGCAACAAGCTGCATGAGTATATCGTTTTGGCACTGTGAGCCTGACATGAAGATTGAGGAGATTACATGGCCGGACTTGTTCATCGCGGAGACGATTTGGTGGGTTTGCAGAGCAATGAATTCCATGGTGGCGTAATAGTATAGTGCCAGTCCATCCAAGCTCTTATCGGAGCTTAGACCGATGACTGAGCCTTTCATGTTGGGGTCTGCGACTGGTGAACGATTTCCAAATAAGTCTCCATAGAAAAAGAAATGGCGTCCGAGCCAGGAGATATGTGGGGCGTTCTCCTTCTCCATCATCTCGCGTAGGTGCTCGTTGAGGTAGTCGTAGATGTTGGTGTTGTAGGTCTCAGCGACTGATTTTGCTTCCTGGTAAGCAGGATGTGTTTCGATAACGTGCTTGAGTAGTTCGCCGGTTGCACTCTGTCCACCTTCAGCCATCCAATAATCCGGTAGGAGGACGTCGCGGTAGGGACCCCAGACGCCGTTTACGAAGACCGGTTCGCGGGACATGGCGAGATGGCAGGTTGAGGTTCCGGCGACAGCGGCGAGACGTGTGAAGGCTTGCGAGACGTCGTTCTTGGGTGCGTCCATGTCCAGCGTGTCTTCGTCAAGCTTGACCTTTGCGCCAACAGTGCCGATCCAGCCAGCATAAGCATCGATAACACCACTGCCTACTGCAATGCCTGGCTGCAGACCCATGTCCATAGCAGCCTTCTCGCTCAGCGTTCCGACGAGCTCGCCCGCAGTGAGGTATTTCCCATTCTATGCGCGAGTCAGCGGGAGCATTCTGCTCATGAAAGGGTAGAACGGTACCACATTGTCGACGCCGCCCATGCGCTTGAAGTTGTCCTCGCACAAATCCTCGAGCCCGATCGTCTTGAGAAAGTCTTCTTGCCATCCCTTGACACTGCCGTCCACACCAACCGGCACGAATCCCTGTTTGCAGACCACGCTGCAGAAACTACGCGTCTCACTCCCAGTCGCCATGTGAGTAAGGGCGTCCGTCAAATCGTAGAATTTGCAGCGGTCGAAAAGCTCCTTTGGCATATTGTTCTTCAGCCATAGGACTTTGGGGATCTCCATCTCGATCGACATCTTGCCTCCCACATATCGAAGCAAGTTATGGTTGGTAGCGTTGATTTTTTGCGTCTCCTCAACCGGCCTGTGATCAAGCCAAAGCACCACGTTGCGATCGTTGCCGTCTTTATTTTCGAAGTTGGGTCCGGTCACGCAGACAGGCTCGTCGGTATCGTGGGAGAAGACGGCGAGAGAGCAGGTCGCGTCGAAGCCGATGCCGCGGATAGTAGTGCGATCAATATTATGTTGGTCAATTGCTCGGCGGACGGAAGAGCATATGCAACGCCAGATGTCTGTTGTCGATTGTTCCTACTTATTCTCAGCCCTTGTTCCGAGTTCCCGACTGTGATTACAGCGCATAAGAGGGATGTACATAGTAACCGGTCTGCGGCTGCCACAGTCCAATGTTCTCTGAAGCTAGCCCCACAATGTCGCCCTGATCATTCATAATACAAGCTCTCGCGCTACCTGTGCCCACATCGATACCAATGTAATGCTCAACATGTGGATGAAGCTCGTTGCGGGTGTCGGTAGACATTTGCCGCGATGGCGCAGCCATCGTATACGCTGAAAGATAATAAAGTGCGACTAATGCGCTCAGAAGAGAGGGACAAAATCGCTTTAAAAATTGACATTTAATGTTAGAGAACAGTGTTGAGAGCAGCAGAGCTGTCGTTGCGGCATGATATCATCTGCGTCGACCGAAATCTCTAGCATGGTGGGGGTGGGGTCACAGCTCCATTTCTTTTGCCTTCGGCGAGTGGACCAGAGCTAACTCGCAAAGTTCAAGGGTCCCCACTATCTACGATTAAACACCTCAATTGCCGCAGAGACGTTGACAGGGTGAGCTTCGGTCCGCCTTTTTAGGGAACCCGGCCGGTATTGGCACTGTTGGCGCTGGCGAGCCCGAAGATCGCTACGAAAAGTTGTCCTTTTAAGTCGTACCACTGTGCCGATCTACCAACTAAATACGGGGATATAGATATAGTAACTATGAAGGCAGATAGCAGATAATAAATGTTGACATTAGATTCACAGCCTATATCTAGCTCTAGCCTAGATTGCTCCAAAATAGCCTAGGTTAGCTTTGGGTAATACTTTCAGCGCTATCGGTTATTTATGCAATAGAACTATTATAGACATATTGAGTTGGATTTTCATAGTGGGAGTCTCTTCTGTAAGGTCAGCACAAAACACAGTAGGAGTTTGTACGCAGTAGAGGTGCTATATCCACACCCTATACACGATAATAGAGCTGTAGAGCTGTACACAGTAATACTGATAAGGCGATGTTTCGAACATTGAGGCAGTTGGGAGACTCCAACAACGGTAGTGATAAGTTAGTACACCCATACTACCGCCCACACTTAAAAAATTGCCCACGATGGTACCAGCACCACACTCACATCCATCTCTTAACCTCAGCCAGCTTCCTCACGTCTTTCTCTTTTATCTCAATTATAATAGTAGAAAGCTAATCGACCTTTACTAACTAGAATCTTATAAAGGACTATCTTTTAGGGTAATATAGGGATAACGCAGGGTAATTGGTAGCTATTATACCGTTAGTACACAAGATATATCTATATCTATAAGTTTATTTGTACTTATCTGGGCACCTTGGACATTTTGGTTTCAGTACAGTATCCTAGCGCCTGTAGAAAACAAACAATGGGTGTATTAGCCGAGGCGTATCTTCCTCCACTCTGGTGAGAATGTATTCCATACACTCTCCAACATCATACCAATACCCCTTCTAACGGCACATCGCCCCAGTCTTCCTTCACTTTGACCCAAGACCATGATATTCACTAGACGATCCTCATTTTCAGGATCCAATCTTCGCCAACTCGTAATCGGAGCCACATTGAAGTCCACGGGCACTTTGAGCTGTCGAGATAGGAGGATGCACTCGTGCTTCCCGTGCAGTAGCAAATCCTCGGAATCCATTGGCCAGCCAGGCCAGGGATAGCCCTCATCTCTAACTACGCCCCCAGGCAATTTGTCGAAATCAACAAACGCATGCAGAGCTTCGAAAGTCAATATTCCATCGTCTACAATACCTTTCCAATTATGACCATTAGAACTACTGCCTCTATCCCACGGCCATACAATGCAGCTTTCAATGGTTCTTACTAGATTTAGATCTGGCTGACTAGCCCTTCGAGGGAAGTAGCCGATAGGACCCAGCCAGCCGCACCAGGACCAACTTGGAAAAGAGGCTCTTCTCTCGAGCAATCGTGTCTGCGACGTCTTGCTCCACAGTTCTTCTTCCCAATATGGACCCAACGTTTTTGTTTCTCCGGAACTGGTTTCAAACGCTACCGACCGGATAATTTCGTCTCCACTCGCATCGGTTTCATCATTTTGCTTTTGCCTAGAATCGTCGGAATCGTCGGGATTGTCACTATTTGACCAGCGTGTGCTACTCCAACCGTTATCCGTTGGTATCTTAGGGGGTTTCCAAAAATGGTAATACCAAACATCAACGGATTTCCACAGTAGTGCGGAGTCAAAATGACAACATGGCAAACCCCACAGAAAACGACACTGCAACTTTTCACTTTGGAACCTTGACACTATTCCCGCAAATGCCTTCAACACATCTTCTTGGTGTCTTAGAGTGCGCGCTGTATACTCCCGGACGTCGTAGGTGTATTCTGCGAAGTTCGCATCTCTGCTGCCCTCGGGCGTGTTCTCGCTAACGTAAACGGATTGTATTGCTTCCATAGCTCCCCATAATGGCCTTTTTAAATCAAGCTGTTCGATCGAATCCTCGGACCATGTGTCTTGTTGGCAACGGAAGTAAATACCCTGGTCCGAAAAGACGAGCTGACGCGACGATAGCTTGCCTTCCTGGAAGGTCCATGCACGAGATGACCAGACTGATCGCTGTATCACGATGTTTAGCGAAGGTTGGGCCAACATGAATGTTCGCCCATTTACACATTCCGTAATCTGAGTGATTTTGGGGGCATCCGGGTGGGCTCTGGGCAAGCCAGCGTTGGCATCCTTGCCGGCCGCTGCCACAATCGTCATTACAGCTTTCGAATACAGGATGTCCATGAAAGGTATAGACGCGGCAAGTTCATCTGTACCTTGTATGATGCACAACGCATCTACCCAAAGATATCTCAACCCTATCCTCCAGGTCACTTCAATAGCATCCACTATGGTCCTGGGAATTGATGCCGTGGTCTCTGCTTCAATACATTCAACGGATGGCAGAAAAGGCTCCAGGTCGATACAGAGCTGTCCAGGGTTGTCTTTGTCTGGTTGAAGGTAAATTCTTTTTGCCTTGAACGTTTCCACAGCTCCCCAAACATATGAAAGAGCGCAGTATTGGTCGTTCAATGAGCCATTGACTATTTTAAGTCTATGCACATCGATAAAGCGAACCTTGACCATACTTTTCGCTCTCCGAAATGCTTCATCGGCTATGTGGCCCTCACACGCAGAGTCATGCTCATCCCGGCACAACTTCAGCCATTTCTTGAAAATCCCGGATTGGCAACCCTCGTCGGGAATAAGTCTACCACCTCTCGATCGGCTCACTCGCGGTAAGTCGGAGTCAAGGCAGGTCAGCTCCAGCTCGGTCTCGAAATCACGCAAGTCTAGCGAACCGTGGTACCTCAACCTGAATGCCTTCATGTCTTTTTGACGCGTTGCTTGTACTTGTATATCGGCGTCGATCCCACGTGGAGACCCTCTCCATTGGGTTCCGAAATCCGAAGCGATGACATAGTACGTGAAGAAATCTCGTCCATCTCTTTCTTTGGACGCAAGGTCGATCTCACCAAAGACTCTCCTGTGAGCTCGCAGCCATAGTAGACAAAATGGGCATGGGTTAGCATCTGCCGTCCTCCTAGCGATCGATGGGTATCGCATGACAAGAATGCTGCACCAAGCTGTGGACCGTCAAGTTTGTAAAACCGTCTGGTTTGGAATGCTTCATGAGCGGCTGATGTGAGCGTCCCCTTAAGAATATGATTCCAGTCGAGCTTGATGCATTCACCACAGAGAGGCGCACTCATTGAAGAGAGCGAAAATGGGCTCCATAGACTAGCGAGCACGCTTTGTGCCGTTGTCGCAGCCTGATTTGCGGTTTTTGCCACTGTGCCCAGCATGTCGGAACCCGTTCCGGCCATTGTGAAGAGGGTCTACCGGCTTCGTAAATTGTGTTCGAGTGTTCCCAGCGACTGTTGTCGTAATTTTAAGTATGATAGTGTAGAATGAGTACTCCATCGACAGGAGCAAATAAGCCCCAATTTGATGATTACTTAGCCGAGCTAGCTCAAGCTCGCGATCCCCATCACCGCGCTTCACACTCCCCCAAACCGCAAAACCCACCCACCATGCTCCTCTCCAAGCTCCTCCTGCTCCCCGTAGCAGTCGCCTCCAGTGTAACAATATACATGCACTCGGTGCCCACATCCTCTTCGCCGCAAACCCCCGTGATCCCCTCCCCGATCCCGCTCGCGCAAATCGACTACGACGCCGACCAATCCACCGGCACAGTAACATCATATACGCCACCGCACGGCTCCTATACTGGCGACCACCTCCTGCGCATAGGTCTTCACGATTCGTCGTCGGGCTCATGGCGCGGTGTTGTTACTTCAGCGGCTAGCTTCGCGGACAAGTATAAGAAGAAGTTCGTTGTGCATGTGGATGAGAAGGGGGAGGTGTATCATGTGGGATTAGGCACGAGCGTGAAGGAAGAGGGTAAGGAGAACGTCGAGGTTGAAGTTGTGAAGAGGGGTGTTGGGGTGAAGCCGGTGTTGAATAAACCCATTGTGTTGAATGCGGGGGGGAAGATTGATAGTAAGGTGGAGGAGAAGACGTTTTTGCAAAAGTGAGTATTCATGCCAATTGGCGATGTTGTGCTTGGTGCTAATCTTGGTGTAGGTACTGGTGGATGATTGCGCTGTTCATACTAGTCCAGTTGGTCGCGGGTGGAGGCAAGGAATAAGCAGATGATCGTATCGCGATACCGCAGTCTCCGGTATGAAATTCGGCTATGTAATACCCGATTCTCATCTAAACTCTATAGTGAACTCAGACACAGGACCAATACCGGTACCGGGGAATTGCATACTATTCCCGACAAGAAGCATTGCTTGACCTTAACAATCCGTTCGACCTACGAAGTGTGTGTAGGAATAAATGTCACGATACCGCGCGTCGAACGAGTTTCCAGAAGTCAGTATAGACGAGTTGGAAATGGATGAGTTAGATAGTTTCCTACGCTAGACGCCCGCACCCAATTACCGATCAATGATCATTCAGCTTTGAAGGAGCTTTTCCATTTTCCAAACTACCTTACTCCAGGCTATGCATTCAAAAGGTCTTCAACTCGTGAGGCCACGACTCGGTACCTATGTCCGGGACCGCCTGTTACAAAACGAAAGCGCCACTCCAGCCCACGATCCACGAAAGGGTATATTACAAGAAGAATAGCAATTGGGGCTTGTCGGCTCAGTAGCGTCTACGCGGGCCTGATGGCGGCTGCCTTCGACCGTTCTCACTGAAACCGAATCGTCCGTCGTTGAAGCTTCCAGTGCGAGCACCACCGTTTGTATCAATATCCATGTCGTCGTAAGATTGCGGCGCAAGGCGACCGGTGGCAGTGCGGGCGTGAAGTGGGGCGGCGCTGGGACCTGCCTTATAATAGACGTACAGCACTTTTCCGTCGGCCTGAATGTGATGTCAGCTGCATGCGCGAGGGCAAAGACTTAGAATGTGGTGAAAACAAACCTTCTTGTTGTTGAACGTCGCGATAACATTATCAGCCCCCTCCCGAGTAGCGAAGACGAGCTCCGCCATGACAGTGGGAGTCGGCACGACCACCCTACAGCTCAAAAGGTCTCCTCCGATCTGACCCATGACTGACTCAATGTCGGCCGCGGTTGTCCCAGCAGCAAAATTGCTGGCTATGAGGGTGAACGGGCCGGTCGAAGCAGCACCCTTGATGCTGAGTTGGGCAGTGTCGTTATTTGATCGCGCGTTCTGTGCGTTTTGGCTGAGCGTAGATGCGAATTTATCGTATGCGCGCGTGTTGCGATCGACTTGCGAAGCCGAAGCTGTGCGATTGAGCCTTTTGGGCGGGCCGTTGGGGTTGTTGAGCTTGTGTAGGTCGTGCTGCCATTTCCCGTCAATGTTCGCGTTCGCCGTCGCCGCTGGCTTCGCTGAAGATGATCGCTTTTGCACGCCGCTCATGCGACTAAGAAGGCTGGGTTTAGCACGGGCATTGCCAGCGCCAGCGCCTGGAGCATTGGCTTTGCGCCCGCGGCTACCAAGGAACTGTTGTGCGAGGGCCTCATTTTTCTTCTTCTCTCGGGCATCTTTGACAAAGTCAGCAAACGAGACACCTTCAGCCATAGTTGCGAATGATTAGGTTGAGTCGGGGTTGGTGGTTGTGGTGTTGAGGAGGGCGAAGCGGGTTAGGCTTTCGCGGTAGCAGGGACCAATCTTCAACGCGTCGAAGTCTACGCACGTACCATGCCCGTCGCCACTAGCGTTCTCGGCGCTCGGCAAAACCCACCCGCCGGCCGCAAAACCAATCTCCAACTTTTCGAATCTTCGAACTTTCCACACCCCAAGTTACTAGTAAGTCTGCCTTCCCTACCTCTCTTCCTCTCCAAATGATGAACCTTCGTGTCGCCCCTATCATACCTACAATGGTGATCGACCCCCAAGCCAAACGGGATATCTGATCTTTTCCACAATCGCTTTTTCCGAGTTACAATGCGCAGAAACCTCTGCTAATTCAACAAAGTATAGCAGCCCAGCTTCGACTCTACTCATGAGGCCTCGAAGAGACCCCCGATAAGACGGCCATAGGACTGCTGCCTTCAAAAGGCGTCTCATCTTTTGATAGGCAGACTGAGGGAGCTTACTGACTTTTGTCTGCTTCAACGCGCGTTCCAATGTTACTACGCTTGCGAACTGCCGACGCTTCAATACTTCTAATGTAAGCGCGCCTTCCACTCCCTTGTCACACCTACAAAGATGAGCAATCCTTAATACTATCAAATGCCGACCACACTGTGGGGATCAAAACAAGTTCGATTACCTGAAACAATCTGCCTCGCAAACATAGCACAGCCAGAATTCCACGAGAGCGTCGCTGACCACACTCAGAGTTTCCTCAATCTCATGCGCTCACCTTCAACACAGACCGAAGCGACACTGACACTGGTACGTCCCGTTCACTCCTTATATCCCCTCTCGCATGATGATCCAATTATATTCCATGCTAGCACTGAAGGAGCTTGTTCCTAATGCTGGATAAAATATAATGCTTTTCATCTTTCGACTGATTGCTTTTTACGTGCCTGTCTTTGACTGTCTTACGCTTTTTGCAACCAAGCTGACCAATGCAAAGTAGAATATAGGTGCCTAGGCGCCTCGTAGACAATTTGTCCTCCGCGCATCTCTCCGTCGACCATAGCAATCCATTTGTCTGATATATACTTGCCGGTGCTGGAATAGTAGGCTGCTGTAAGTAGACACAGAGATTTGCATAAACGCGGTTCGATCGGCCAACACAAAAAGGTGGATTGCAGACGGTCTGTGGGGTATGGATTTCGTGGTTACGATCCGACGCGTTCTCTTCGTATAGCACGTAGCGGAAGACGTCATAACATTGCCATTTCGTCCCGTAGCAGTGTGGATATATATGCCTGAGTGGCTAGAATTGTATGATTACGTTTTGCTCATCCAACCATCAGAAGCTAGAGCCTGTGTGAGTCCTGTATGATACACTCCCCTGACATAAGCCTAGACACTTCGCTAGACGAGACTCGCGAAAGTGTTCAGACTCTTATCGTGGGCGAGCAATAATATATCGTAGGGGCGCAAAAAGATTGACTTTTAGAGTGGGGTATATCTACACATTAAACCGTACCTCTCCATCAATTACATTCTCTCCACCCCTCTCCCAATAACCATCTCATCACCCTGCACTCCTCTCACCCCTCCAACCTCATTCCTTCCCCCACAACGCTCAACTCCCCCGCCTCCCCACCATAAGCCTTCGGCACGCCCTTGCCCAGCTCCGCCGCAAGCTGATTCCCATAACTCAGCACGGTAAACTTCTTGGCCGTCTCCTTGGCCACGACGAGTTTGGTCGCTTGGTACAGCCAGCCCATGATGACGGGCACGTTGACGAAGAACTTGCGGGAGAGTGTTTCGGGGTAGTAGCGGCCGAGCATTTCAATGGTCTTTTTTGTGGCGGCTTTGACGACTGTGGGGGCGTTGGTGTTAGTTTTAGTGTTAGTATTGAAAGGTGGAGGGGGTGAGGGGATAGACGGGGTGGGGATGGGGAATGGGAAGTGGGTGAAGACGTACCGGGATCCTGACGTAGGAAGGAGACTTGCAGGTAGTCGTGGACTTGGAATCCTTGGTAGGGATCGGGGCCTTCGCCGTAGTTGGGGATGGGTTTCGTGGCGGAGTTGAGCTTGAGCTTTTGGACGGAGCGCTCCATGAGGCCGACACGCCAGCGGAGGAAGCTAGAATCTCGGTCAGCAGTGTGTCTATGCTCGTTGTTTGGGTGGAGAACTGCGTTGTGTCCGGGAGATTGGATGTCGGATTGCCTCTTGTCGTCTGCTAGGTGTACTCCTGCATTGAGGCTTTGGAGCGCCGATAGCATGAATGATTTGCGTAAACACGTGAAATGTAACTTGCCCATCAAGATCACCAAAAGTCTTCTGATTGTCCTTCACCGCCCCATAGACATTAAACGTAACGACATCCTTCTCATTCAGCGACCCAGGCACACCCTCAACCTCGAGCACAAAGCCCAACCCGTCAAACCTCTCTTTCTCAAAAGTCTCTCCCGCTGCCTTCATCGGATCAAACTCCTTCCGCCACTTGAGCGTCTCGAGAAGCTGCTGTTTCGCCTTCTCCAGATCGCCCTGGTTGGCACGCAGGAACTTCTGCAGGATGAGCTTGGTGTGGAAGTGGCCACTGGTGATGTCGAGCTTGACACCGTAGACTTCGTCGTGGCCGGCTTCTTTGACAATGTCGGTGATGGCTGAGAAGAATTTTGTTAGGGGATGGTCGGCGGGGGTTTCGGGCCAGATGGGTTCGGTGGAGGTTGCTGCGGGTTTATCCGGGGTGGCTGTTGCTGTTGCTGTTGCTGTTGCTGTTGCTGTTGCTGTTGCTGTTGCATCCTCGGTCTTCTTCTCAGAGATGTTCAAGTTTTCTAGAGCCTCTGTAGGAGCACTGGTTGGTTCTTCCGGTTTAGGTTTCTCCACTTCTGTGGCAGCTGGTGCTGGTTCGGCCGGTTTCTCGACAGAAGCGGGGACCGCATCAGCGGGGGCGGTTGCAACTTCCTCTGGTTTGGCAGCCATCTCGGATGTTTGATTTCTCGAGCAGTGATATTGTTTGCTAAAGGGTCTTGTGAACGTTGAGCGTTGCAGATGAAGCAGGCAACGAGTGATGGTGCGACTTTTTTAACTGCCTATCAGATTATCTCCGAAGCAACCCCGCACGTGATGCGCATGACGACTCCCTGTACTGGGGTCATTGTGTGCTTGGAGTTGTGCATGTTGGTAGGCGACGGCAGGTACGAGTAATACAAATGATTATACGGCTATACAAAGAGCAATTATACCTCCTCATTAAGCGTGTCCGAGTCATCAGAATCATTACACCTCGCTCCATACGCATATAGTACAGTACTGTACCAGACGATCTACTCGTCCTCTCCTGTCCTCTTGTCGCCCCTCTCTTCTCGGGACAATGCCGCTCTGTCGACCCAGCCTTCCCCTCTAAGCACTCCTAGACCTTTCCGCGCGACACCGCTGTTGACCGACTTCGGGGATATCTCGTAGAGAACATTGACCGTGGCCAAACTTAGCGCGAACAGAAGCACATCGCCATTTTTGATGCCGCGCCACCAGCCTCTTTTGACTCCAACTTTCCATAGCGAGTCGATAGACATACGCGCGGAGTACAAGAAGTTTCCACGGCCTTGTTTGCGCTCAAGGAACGCCCACATACCGCCCAAGAAGCCGCCCAGGAACCATCGCTGAGTGGAGAGGAACTTTCGAGGGAATATGTTCTGAAAGAGGCAGATTGAGCCCCAGCTTGTCCCGATTGATCCGCAAATAAAAAAGGACATCCGTAGGACTCTCTTCGCTAAGCTGTTGACTGCGGATATTGGGGAGTTCATGAATGCTTTGTACTTGGTAATGCTCAGAGCCGCGAAGATGACAGTGAATAAGCGTGCAACCTTGGGGAACGCACGTATCCAGTAGGTCACATAGGTGCGGATACAGGATGGGTCATTGGGATGTAACAGCGCACATGACAGATTCTTGATTGCTGGGTGTGCCGGAGATGTGATTGGCGCAATAGCAGAGAGACTCTTCGGTAGTGTCCGAACGTCTGGAAATAGAATGGGCGATGTGAAGGGTGGCCAACGTGCCGACGAAATCTGTGCCAGGCTATCCACAATGTCGTAAGTACCCGGCCAATTCAAGTTCTTCGGATAGCCCTCCGGCCTCTTCTGAATGTACTCTGGAGAGTTCTTCAAGATGAAGCTCCCATAGGCGCTCGGGAAGCAATCGCGGTCGAACACAAATGCATGGAGCAACTGTCCGCAAGCCACGGGCATTAGCATCCATGATCCGAACCAAGCTGGTCTGTTCTTGAAATATCCTAGCTCCTCCAGATAATTGTAGCAGAACTCGAGAGCTCTGGTGAAGAGATATATCGTGATTGTGATGCGCAGCTGGTCTCCGGGGTATATGGCGAGGAAGAAGCCGGCTAGACTGGATCCGATCGCAGGAGCGAGCCTCGAAGTCAATGATCGGGACACGCGGGGATTTCGTCGTCGGAAACCTTTTGCATCTTTGGAGAGGAGGCTTTCGCGGAGGCGGGTGAAGAAGCGGCGAAGTAGTCGGTGGAAGAGGAGGATCAGGGATAGCGAGCATGTCAAGCGGACATTGGGAGACCTCCATACGGGCAGTCGACGTTGCCGTCTATCTTAAGTTAGTTTGTATTGCGCTTATAAGGGCACTGTAATTACTTTTGAGCAGCTCCTCGCGTCAGAAGCTTGGTAGACACGAGGTCCCAAGCTTTCAGACCCGAGAAGGTCACTACAGCAAGCCGCAACGAAGCTCTTATCGCAGCAGCATTGTAGTCATCTCCACCCTTCGCAATCGCATCATACTTCTTCGGTGGCAGCGTACGTTTTCGCACAGCCGGTGCGCGAGAAAGCAGATATTGGTGCAGGAGCTCGTACTCCCTCGGGCTGATGGTGTAGCGCAGCGCGTTGCGCAAGACGGGGTCGATGCGCTCTGGTTTACTGGATGACGATGACGGCTGGGAGGCGCCGGACGATGACATGTTGATGCGAGTTTGCGCGGTGTGTCACGACCATGCTTTCGCTTGCGTGTGTTGTGTCGTGTTGTGACAATGGCTGACGGCTGGTGTAGCACGATCCATGATCCATGGAGGCGGACATGACGTACCTCGGCTCGGCCGACAATGCCTCCAATTGGACGGCACGTGCAGACTCCATCGTCTGTGCATGCGTCGAGCTCAGATTGCCCCGGGAATGTCACTGACGATCAGTTCACGGCAGAAGAAATTGACAATGGCGGACTCTCGCTAAACTCGCTATCTATTCACTTCTTGAAACAGGAGTCCCGCTTTGATTTCAAGCAGTGCAACACCAAATAATCAACACATAGCTTCTGAATTGCACACGGATATGACCAGACTACAAATACATAGATAACCAAACGCTACGTAACACAGGGGTATAGGGGTATCTCAGCAAACGCTAACATCGAATACAAATGCTTCTTCATCCTCTCATGCGCCCAGGATGTGCCATATCCACGTTTATTAACACCAATGCTATGAAACATGCAACATCATTCTATCACACAATTTGGTAGGCCACGCTGATATCGAAACGATCAAACCAGATTACCGAGAAATTCAACTCTCTTCACTTTGTTTCGAAACGATTGTCCGCATCAACGAAACCTGGCGCGGCTCATCTCCACTCGTTCAGCCGGCGACACGTGCGCCCATGGGGGTCAGTTGCGGCTCGTTGAGCGAGTCAATGGCCTGGAGACTGGCCTCTTCGTCGGAGATGCGTGCGCTCATAGGTTCCAGAAGTGGGCTCGCAGAACGGGAAATGTCGATTTGCGGCACAGCTAGCTTGGACCCGTTATCCCGGAAAGCGGCCACGTTTATCTGGTCCTCAGCGAACGAGTCGCGCTTTCGGGGAAGCATTTGGCGGAAGCCGAGTTCGCTGGCTACTTTCTCGATGCTCTTGAAGTACTGGAGGTGGGTGAGCAATGTGTGGCTACAGGGTTAGGCAAGCTTACCTTGACAGTCTTTACCTTCAGCTCCTGGGTGGCGTCCTCGTCGACGACAATCATTGGGTGAGGATGCAGCTGAAGACAAGAGAAGGTCCACATATGGTTAATGCCTTCTTCAAGGCACTTCTGCAGCGCAAGGGCTTTGTGCGCGCCAGTGATGATGATGACAACTTCGTGTGCCTTGCAGAACATTAGAGGCTGAGTTTCAAGCCTTCGGGCGGCCACTTACATCCAACACCGTCTGGACCCCAACCGTCAAGGCCATACGGGGCACCTGATCCAGATTGTTTCCGAAGAACCTGGAATTCGCGAGAATGGTATCGTACGCAAGGGTCTTCACACGCGTTCGGGACCTGAGACTGGACCCTGGCTCGTTGAAGGCAATGTGTCCATCGGGGCCGATACCGCCCAGGAACAGTTCGATGCCGCCAGCTTTTTCGATCTTCTCCTCGTACGCCTGGCATTCGGCTTCGAGATCGGGGGCATTGCCGTTGAGGATGTTGATGTTTTCGGGCCGAACGTCTACATGCGAGAAAAAGTGCTTATACATGAAACTGTGGTAGCTTTCCGGGTGTTCGCGGGGTATCCCGACGTACTCGTCCTACAGTGGTCAGCCGCTTGTTCGAAGCCATGCTGTTGTGTCACGTCGCCCAGCAAGGGCGACCTGATCCCAAGGACGGTGAGATGGCCGTACCATATTGAAGGTGACCACATTGCGAAAAGAGACCTCGCCAGCTTTGTGCCGCTGGACCAGATTCTGGTATATCAAGACGGGGCTGCTGCCGGTGGGCAAGCCCAATACAAAGGGCTTCTCCGGAGTCGGATTGAAGGCTTTGATGCGTTCTGCATGTTGCCGTTAGCTGAGGCAGGGTGGTGTACAAGGGGTCGGGCGTCTGCACCAATAATGTAATCTGCAATGTACTTGGACGCAGCGTGCGGGTCGTCTTTGATGATGAGGCGCCTGCGAGTGATCAGCCCAATATCGAAAGCCGATGGCGGAGCGCATATGCATACATGACGGAGTTAATTAGTGTCGTCTGTGCTTGGTATCTGCGTACGTCGTTGGAGACCTTGGAGGCAGCGGATGGGAGGATATATCAAGAACTGGGGACATCAGAGACTTCATGTTCACGTCATTCTGCGGGGCGGGTAGTAGGCTGGTTGCCACTTGGTAGCTCTTTGTCAGGATGGTCGCGGCGAATAAGGGCGCCAAATGCGACATGTGCTCGCAGACCTCCCGTCAATTCACGCTTCCGGCTCCAAGCGGCACAAGGCGGGCACCAGGGCCATACGAACCATGATGCAGTGCGATGGCAGGTGAACGTGGTGGTACCACCAGCAGTACAACCTGCCAATCGTGAGGCTCCGCGCCGTATGCTACAGCGACATAAGGATCACGCGAAGCCGTCTTCATCGCTGGCGATCGGACTCTAGCTCCATGATGCCCCCGGCCGGCCTGCCGTGAAAGGATGGTGATGGCGAATCTGCAGTCAGTCACGCTGGCCGCGACGATAAGCCAGCCCATGCGACGATGGAGAGTTGAAAGCTGGGGTTACATTTCCGGGATACGGGTGCGGAGAGCGTTGCAAGCGTGGCTGGCAGCTTATCAGGCGGGCCGGGGATTTGCAGAAGGACACTCTCATCCCGTTGGCTGATTCCTTCGCCTCCCTCACGACCCCAGCTCGAGTGCCCAAGCATCCCCGCCGTCCGCCTCGAGCGACCCCTGAAACGTGCGAGCGCCATCCCGAGCAAGTGCAAGCAGCTCGGTTGGTGGGTTGCAGGCTGCGGTCCTCGTGCGCGCCAGCTTGTTGGCGGCGCACAAGGGGGCTGGCGAATCCTCGATACGGGCTATTTTGGGGGCCGCAGGCTCGTACGCATTATCGCCCATTGGCATGGTAGGGTGTCGCGTGCAAAAAGCCCCAGCCCGCGCCATGAAAGGGATAGCTCCCAGGAGGATGTGAACGCTCAAGCACCCTGGCTGCCAGATGCTTAAGATGTCGGATCGGCCCACCGTCACTCCTTTCACCACTCCGCTCTGCAAACTGACGCACGGCTTGTATTTCTTAGCATCGCCGTGAGCGGGCGCGCCCCCCCTTTTGCCTTTTAAGTAACCGTCCCCCGCATCGCGTTGTGTCTTGTTCAACTGCGACCGCGACCGCGACCGCGACTGGACGCATATAATGGCTACCACGGATAGCACGCGGCTCTCACACGAGGCCACCACGCCCGAGCATTCGGACGTGGAGCCCGCCGGCACCATCGTCTTGCCCAACTCGTGGAAATACAAGCGCTTCACTGTCGGCTCCTTCAAGTTTCCGTGGTATGCCTCGCCGCCGACGCAGCTGTTCATCGTCTCCTTCGTCTGCTTCATGTGCCCGGGCATGTACAATGCCCTGAACGGCATCGGCGGAGGCGGCCAGATGGACCCGAAGGCGAACAACCACGCGAACACGGCTTTGTACTCGACCTTTTCCGTCGTGGGCTTCTTTGCCGGCACCTTCACCAACAAGCTGGGCATTCGCACCGCATTGTCTTTTGGAGGCATTGGCTATTCCGTCTACGTCGCCTCCTTCCTTGTCTACAACCACACACAGAACCTGGGCTTCACCACCTTTGCCGGCGCGCTCCTCGGCGTGTGCGCTGGTATCTTGTGGTGCGCGCAGGGTGCGATTATGATGTCCTACCCGCAAGAGCAGTCTAAGGGCCGGTATATCTCATGGTTCTGGATGATCTTCAACATGGGTGCGGTGATTGGTAGTTTGGTAAGTCATGCACGGATCTTGTGTTTCCCTACGTCGATTCCAAAGACCTTTCTGACGCGCATTGCAGATTCCGCTCGGCCAGAACATCCACGCCGTGACCCCCAAGAATGTCACTGATGGCACCTATGTCGGCTTCTTGGTCCTCACCCTCGTCGGCGCTCTTCTTTCGTGGACTCTCGTCGATGCCAAGGATGTCATTCGTGAGGATGGCTCCAAGGTCATCGTCATGAAGCATCCCTCGTGGAAATCCGAAATCTTAGGTCTCTGGGAGACCTTCTTCACAGATCCCTATATCCTGGCCCTGTTCCCCATGTTTTTCGCCTCCAACTGGTTCTACACGTACCACTTCACCCAGGTCAACGCCGCATACTTCAACCTCCGCACTCGCTCTCTCAATGGAGTGTGCTACTACCTCTTCCAGATTATCGGTGCCTACATCTTCGGCTTTGCGCTCGATTTCAAGGGATTGCGCCGCACGACGCGCGCCAAGCTTGCTTGGGTTGCGCTCTTTTCTCTCATAATGATCATTTGGGGCTGTGGTTTCAAGTTCCAGAAAACCTACGACCGCGCCTGGGCTGAGTCGAAAACAAACGTAAAGATGGACTGGACGCATGACGGGTTCGCGGGACCGTTCGTCTTGTATATATTCTACGGATTTTCCGATGCGGCATGGCAAACCTGTGTCTACTGGTACGTAACAAGCCCTTTAGGAGACGTGATAATGCTAACATACAGAAGGTTCATGGGTTCTTTGACCAACAACGGACGCAAGCTTGCCAACTTCGCCGGTTTCTACAAGGGCATCCAGTCTGCTGGTGGAGCCATTACATGGGCCTTGGACGACCACAAGATCCCATATATGAACATGTTCGCCTCCAACTGGGGCCTCCTGGCTGGGAGTTTGCTCTGTGCTCTTCCAGTCATTCTCTGGAAGGTCGAGGACACGGTGCCTCTGGAAAAGGATATCCAGTTCACCGACGAGACCGCGGAGGAGGTTGGAGCCAAGGCGCACATTATTCCTGTGGGTGGCGAGATGGTCCCTGAGAAGGTCTAGCGGAATCATGCGGCGTTGTTGGCACGACGGCGGGGTTTCGACGGTATATGTTACTCTTTGATACCGCTTTTCTACTCTACTTCCTGTTCATGTCTTCGGCAGAGTCATGGCGCCTGCCTTTGCAGGTCTCTGCGAGATAAGCACGATATCCCCTTTTAATTTCAGCATGGCGCACATTCGGAGTCGGGGGGTTCCATCGTCCTTTCTGCTGCGCCAGTTGAACAGAAGTCTAAGTAGTCAACTTATAATGTCTATACCCTCGTTCTGCTCAGCGATTCAAACGCTTATTCCTTCGTTGCCTGTCGACGTTTGAAACATGACCTCGTCGGTCTTACTGTGTGCCTCTACTGTTTCGTGCGGACCTTACAAAAGAGACTCCCGCTGTTGAATACTCCGCAACGACACGTGCGCTGTGTTGGTTTGCCGGCATGGAACGCGTGGAGGTTGCACGGCGACGGTGTAGGTTTCATTTTATTTCGCTGTGTTCAAAACAAATATAAGCGTCGTCTGGATCGGACAGGGGTTGAGTCAGCACCGGGGATCCGCTCGCCAGATGCATGCTCTCCACAGCAGGCTCGGAGCCGACGATGCTACCGCAATCGCCCTTCCGTATTACTGCCAAAGTGATGATATGCTCGCATTCCACGTCCCGGAGCCGCCGCGTCCAGGCCCCTGGCGATTCGACTGGCCATTTCGACAGCGCAACTGCAACCTACGACGCCGCAAACACGCCCTGGCGTCAGCGTGGTCAAATGACAGCGTGCTCGTTCTCCTTTGGTGTCGAGACATGGCAGATGGCAGGCCAGATCAAGCATGGGCGCCGAGCCGGCCTGGTTACACTGGAGGGGCAGGCGGGGGGTGGGCAGTGTTTCGAGTCTGCTCTCCGCATGCAGGGCGCGTCTTGGCCGTTGCGGTGGAGATGGCGGAGCCGATCTGACCTTGGCGATGGCGTGGCGCTGCGGGCGTGCTTGCCGGCCCGCCACGCGCAGCCCTCAGCATGGCCAATATCAGCGTGGTCGGCGGATGCGACGCCATGATTGCGGTTGCACTCTGCAAATGCCATGTCGTCGCCAGACGCTGCGCTGCGAGACGGCCGGGGCCGTATATCGACGACAATATGGGTGAAGTCGCGGCCCGGCACGGTTCGTTGATGGCCTCCTATCGAGCTGGTTCGGGCTAGGAGACGGCGCCCAATGCGGGCTAGCGGGAGGTAACGGTAGCATGCCCGGGCGCGAAACATCCCCCAAGACCCCCCCCACAGCATCGCCATCGCCGCCCTGCACTCGGTCCCTGGGCGAACAGCGCGTGTGCCTGGCCTCCACCTTCGAGGCTGGCTTGCGTGCGCTGTTCTCCTGCTCTGCGCGCCGTCGGCCCACTGCAATCCGACGCAGACCCCGCAGCCACCCTTACCTTGCTCACTGCCGTGCCTCAGCAGTGCGCTTTATCCACCACTGGCCGGAGCATTTCCCCCAAGTACGCCTCTTAGCGGATACAACCCTCTTCTTATATTCGCCATAAGCCGTACAACCATGCTCAAGGGCCGTTTGCGACATCGGTCGTCCAGTGCCACCGGCCGGTGTGAATTCCCTGTGCTTGCTATTACCGTCCCCGGGCGCCCGACAGCTCGCTGCCACCTGCGAGTCTGATATCCTGCAAACGAACGTCTGCACACAACCTGGCCAACCTGGCCCCGCTGTCACCGTCGTTAACACCATCATCTGCTACCCCATGCCCGTCCCTTTGCTGAAACGATTCAAAAGCCGCTGCATGACCCTCCCGCCGGAGTCTGACTGCGCCCGCGACACCAGTAACACCTCCGCGACCCATCACGACCGCTGCTGGTATATTAAACCCATGCTCGACTTCTGGCAGAGCCTAATTGCGGCTCTAGAGCGCATCGCCATGCTCCCCTCGCTTATCCAGTCGGTGCTGCCCTCCCTCTCCTCCCGAAAGCGCGTCCGAGATGCAGTTCGCACCTACGACCGAACCATGGATGACCTGCTGCGCGAAGTCCAGCGTCTGCTGGAGGCGCCGCTCGACCCTGCAAAGCTCCTGCAGATGAGCGGAAAGCTGCATGACGAGTTCGCTCCGAAGCTCCAGGCGAGCGACATCTGCATGCTGCCTTCTTACAACGACAAACTCCCGACGGGCCGCGAGCAAGGCACCTATCTTGCACTCGACGTCGGCGGTTCCACTTTCCGAATCGCTGTCGTGGAGTTGAACGGGCACAAGCCCGGCGCCAAGAGCATGCGCATCGTGAACATGAAGAGCTACAAAATCGACAACACTGTTCGATATCTGCGGGGCACTGCCTTCTTCGACTGGATGGCCGAGAAGATAGAGACTGCCATCACGGATCCGCAAGTGAAGAAGACCAATGGCACCCAGAGCTTCTCGATGGGTCTGGCGTGGTCCTTCCCAGTTGAGTATGTCGAGCCGCATTGAGTGTTCGGCTTCATCAATTGACTCTTACCCCAGGCAAACATCTATCCGCAGTGGCAACCTGCTTGCCATGGGCAAGGGATTCCGTGCAACTGAGGGCACGTTGGGCCAAGATTTGTGTGAGCTGATCATGGCTCCTTGCAGAAAGCGGGTGAGCACAACCAACACGAATCATCATCAGACATGAAACTGACGTCGTTCCAGAACCTCCCCGTCAGCCTGGACTCGATAGTAAACGACTCGTCAGCAACATTGTTGTCACGTGCTTACGAGGACCCTGCCACCCGGTTCGCAGTCATCCTCGGAACTGGCTTCAACATTGCCGTGCACCTCCCCACGTCGACCCTCGCCTCTTCCAAGTACAAAGGCTACCCGCAAACCTGGCTCGACGAAGCCACCCATGTACTCGTCAACACCGAGCTCAGCATGTTCGGAAAGGATGTCTGGCCTCTGACCCGGTGGGACCAGCAACTCCTTGAGGGGCACGTTCGACCCGACTTTCAACCCTTTGAGCACATGATTAGCGGTCGCTATTTAGGAGAAGTGGTCAGATTTATCCTTGTTGAGGCGGTGAAGACAGCAGGTCTGTTCAGTGGCGAACTACCAGACAAACTCAACGAGCCGTACTCGCTAGACACCGGCACCCTTGCGGCGATGGAGCTAGACGGATCAAAGAACTTTGCCAACGCCATTGCCCTATTTCAATCCAAGCATCCGCTTAGCAAACCACCCACCTACAACGACATCCACTTCGTCCGCCAAGTCTCTCAACTCGTCTCCCACCGCGCAGCCGCTTTCCTCGCCGCCGGTATCCATTCTCTCTGGATGCTACGTACCAAGTCGGAAGGACTGACCCCTGCGACCGCCGAAAGGCTAGCCATCGGCTGCAACGGCTCCGTTATCGAAAAGTACCCTCTGTTCCGGGAACTGTGCCAGTCACATCTGGATGAACTGACGACCGCTTCCGGAGCTGAATCAAAGTCCATTTCCCTCGAAATTGCCGTCGAGTCGGCAATCTTCGGGGCTGCGGTCGCGGCTTGCTGTCTCGACAACTAAGCGACCGAGCAATGTTATTGTTGAAAATGCGCTGTTTTATACCCCTTCAGCGATGATGCGTCTGTATATACGCTGGGCGAAGAATTTTCAGTTTTTTCCGCGTTTCTTGGTCCGTTTCGCTTCTATGGGGTTCATTGCATAATTGCATGTCTTGGGTTTTCACTGGTTCGCCAGGCTGATTTTGGCCCTTCTCTGTTCTTTCTTCTCTTGCTCACGACTTGATATGAGGAAAAGAGAATCGAAAGACCCGAGACTCTTTTCTGATGCTGAGGCGTATGTTTGTTTTTCCGGCCTGAACGAACTGAGGGGCTTGCATATGGGATCTTTCGGTAGATGCTCCCTAGGGCGTTGTGAGTCCTCTATTGGGTAGAAGCGGGGGCCTTGTGCCTGCCTAGAGGGTGGCGTGGGCAATAATATTTTTTACATCTAGGTCATCACTTTGTGTCGATTGGTGGTGGTGATTAGAGAACGGCTGGAGGTGCGAGTGTAGTAGGATGGAGTCGCTGGAATGTTTCCCTGCGTTAAGGGAGAGGGA
Organism: Darksidea phi; assembly: GCA_030770425.1. Classification (NCBI taxonomy): domain Eukaryota; kingdom Fungi; phylum Ascomycota; class Dothideomycetes; order Pleosporales; family Lentitheciaceae; genus Darksidea; species Darksidea phi. The sequence goes on along the minus strand of JASJFT010000046.1, from coordinate 212,464 downwards.
GCTGGATCGATCGTGTTTGATACATTCCATTGAATGCACCTCACGATTGACGAATTACCTTCTACTAAACAGTGTCATCGCACCCAGCCCCAAGGCAAAACAAAATCACGAAAAAAAGGCTCTAACGACTTTCTTCCTCCCTAGCCTATCCCCATACCCATACCCAGCACCATGCCATCGCATCGCCTCCACTCCGCCTCACCACCACCTTAAACCCCCGAACGCAACATCCACAATCCCGCCCCAAAACTGCCATCCTTTCCCATACCCCCACAAACAAGCCCAAGCGATCGAGTACCCAGCTGAGACGTCACGCCAACGCACACTCATCTTGCGACGTGCCACCGTCGTCCTCCATCTGAGACTAGCCTAGCACTGAGACATTGGCGGGAAGCAGATACAATGCATTGTTACAATGCGGCTTTGCTCGGGTGGCGCATGTCAGATGTCGGCGGAGCGGAGGGCGTAGGGTAGCATGGTATGGCGTGGCATAGCCTAGCATAGTGTAGCAGAACGGGTAGGTAGGATCTGCTGCATTAGCTGGCTAGGAGGCGCCTAGTAGTGGCGTTGTAGTCGTGGCGGTGGGGAATATGGAGTGTGATGCGATGCGAGCGAAGCATTACGATGGGACTACCTACCTAGCTAGCTACCTACCTGCCTGAAATGTGATGTGATGTGATGTGGTGTAGTAAAGTTTAGTATAGTTTAGTATAGTGTTGTAGCAAAGCTTTCAGGGTAGCTACGTACTCGATACCTATTCCATCTATAGTTACAGTCATAGTTACGGTTCGATATCCGTCCGAGCAACTCTAAACGGAGTTTCTTCTGAATGCAGTCTTGTTCAGTGCGGCGCAGTATAGTACAGTCCAGTCCAGTGCACGTTCAAGAACGAAGCGGTGTAGCTCCACAAAAAACCACTCGATGCGGTAATGCAGCGTAAACGAGAACAGCTAGTCCGTCCGTCCCATCTAACCTAGAAAGAAGAGAGGGAAAAGACCGCACGCAGGCAAGCAAGCAAGCAGGCAAGCTTTGCATGCCCCCCTCCCCTCGCGATCAACCAGCAAAATGCCACTCTACCTAGTTCAAGTTCAATCTAATCTCGCCCCAATGCGATCGCTCGATGAGAAACATATAATCGGGAGAGCGGATACAGGGGGAAACCTAGCACTAGCTATCTTTCGTATCGGATCTACATCTCGATGCCTACCTAGATGGTCGCAATTTTCTACTCTACGCCACTCTATTTCAAACACGCACAACATACAACATACAGCACCACACCCACACCACACCCATACCCACACCCACATACATACCATCCCAGCCTCCTCCCCCTCCTCCCCCGTAAACAATCCCTCTCGCTTCCACACATATCCTCGGCTAACACCCTTACCCCCCGCTTCGCCTCGCATCGCCACGCCTCGCTACCATGTAAATCCCAAGTAAAAAAAAAATATCCAAGACAAGGTAGGGCAGGGGTAAGACAAGGTAAGGCAAGGGTGTTACGTTGCATCGCAACCGACCATCGCGCCTACGCTCACATCACATCACATCGCGATCGCATCACATTGCCTCCCATCGCCTCACCTCAATTTTCAGTTCCAACCCCCACATAAGCCAGTGTTTTATAATGGTGACTGCATACGCACAACGCACAACACACATCATGGGCTTAAAACGGCGTAGCAAAAATAATAAGCTGTTGGTTGGTTAGTTGGTTGGTTGTGGGTACTGCAGGGTAAGCTAGGCGCAGTCCCCGAGTTTCGAGTTCCGCGTTCCGCGTTCCAAGTATTGAGTTACTGTACCAAGCAAGTGCTGGGATGCCTTCCGAAAGTTCCTTCGATCTCAACTCGGAGCTTGGTTTGACGGGGTTTTGGGTTGGGGTGGGTGGGAAGTTGATGTGGAAGGTGGATGGGGAGGTAGAGGGTGGAAGGTTGACATGGAGGTTTGGCATGGAAGGTGGTAAGCGGAGTACTGGTAGTACCTGTATTGCATTTAATGCATAATAGTATATTCTTCGCGCTCTACATTTTACACGCATGTGAATATTATGTCCGAAAAGAGAGAAAAGAAAAAGGAAGGTAGCAGCTACAAGCTTGTATATGTATTATACATGTGTATGGTCTATATCACATCATACTACACCGCACGACACAAAAGCAGAAACAAAAATACGCGGAACAGGCACAGAAATATTACTACAACAACACGGCACAATCCCATACCGGTACTTACACCGTAGCATCCCCCTACCCCCACTCCCCACCTACTCCACCCATCCAAACCAACCAACCTTCCCTCTCGCCACGCCGCCTCGTCCGTCTCATCTCAACGCCCACATTAAACCCATCCATCCATCCATCCAGTCAAGTGGCATCCAAGGTAGCAAACGCCCGTACACACGTACGTACGCAATGCGTCAGCAAACCCGCGCCCTTCCCCATTGATACATACATACATATATGCGGAGTACGGAATACGTGGCCTACCCAATGCACAACAATCCGATGCAAGCTGAGCTAAGACCAGGCCACACCCACTGCAGTACCGGTACAGTACCGACTGGATTAGGCGTGCTCAGAGTGACAAGTGCTTATGGCGGAATATGGGCAGGGGCATGATGTAGCAATGCGTCAAAGCTCGCACGAGCGAGAGGTTACGTGAGGTGTAGATATAAATGCTACTTAGCAGACCCCTCCACGTCCGACGGAACGGTCTGGTCTGATATGGGTATAATGATATTGGGGAGCTCAATACATTTAGTGTCTTTTCATTATCCGTTCATTGCCCTTTTTTCCTTTTCCCTCTCCCGGATGCGCGCTTCCATGCGTGCACTTTGGCCAGTATGCGCGTATGACCGAGCGATTTATATGGCTGATGTAGAAGAATATGAGCTAAATCGATAGCGTAGGCTCGTAATATCGCGATTGAGCCTCGAGATTCGCTGCACCATGGTCGGTCCAAATCTTCTTGCTTCCTCTCGTACAGGCGCGCGGTTCCAGGTCATCTACGCAGTCATCCAGTTGAACCGATCACAACGACCCCCGCACATACGCCCAATATGCAGCTGGAATTTTCGCCTTCACAAACCTCTCAAATGCGCCTGATCCGATCCGAAACCGAAGCACCAGTCGCGCCCGATGAAAACTTCAATCGCCCCCGAACACCGATTTGACATTCCGGCCAATCAATACACCTTCTTTGGGTGCTGTAATACGGCCGGCCCTTTTCGTCCATCCCGCTCCTCCAAACGGCTAAATCCAACGCCACGCCGCTTGTCAAACATTACCCAGAAAGCGAACAGATGCAGTCGTAAACCTTTGCCAAACGCCGTATTCGAGAACGCTCCAAAACAGAAAGAACAGGGTATCGAGGGAGAAGAAATCCTTCACCAAGTATCGGAGAAATAACGCTTTGACTTGCTCTTCACCGCCAACGCCTTGGGGTCCTGCTGGTAATTGGTGTGGTGGACAACGTGCGGCCGGTACACGGCGTCGACGGGCGGCATCCAATCGTCCAGTCCAAGTGGGAAATACTCGTACAACAGATCCGCGCTCTCGTCAGGGCTGTTGAGGCCAACAGAGAATGAGGGCCTGACTGGTGTCGCTCGTTTCTTCACGTGATCTGATGGAGACGCAGCCTTCTTGGGCTCCTCATCGGTCAGCGACAGCGACACAGGAGCCATGCCTGAACGTGGCGGCATCGAGTTCCTCGATATCTCGGGAGTCGATTGTGCATATGGTGTAGCGTCAGCCAAATGTCCCGATGGCGGGTCCGGAGGTATCGCTGTCATGGCGCCGGGCGCCATCTTCCAATCCAGACTGAAGTCGGGCGACATGAGAGGGTCATTTTGATTGAAGTCAAACGGAAGCTGCAACGAGTCCATCGTCTTGGTCGCAGGGGTACCGCTCTGGGCATTGTTGTGGCTAGTTTGGCCCGTTTCACCAGTCGAGGTTCTAGTGGGCTGATGCGGGTGAGCCTTTCGGATGGAGCCTCCGCCTCCGCTGATCGGCATGTCCTTGCGTGACTGGAAATTCCTTGGGCTGCGTCCTCGCACAATGATGGCGCCGGAGTGCACTTCGCATATGGGCACCTTGATGCCGGTAGCTAGCGTAGCCACGACCTTCAGCCGCACGACGAAGTGCTGCTGTAGTTCCTTTCTACGTCCATTGTTGGCGGTTGCCATCCTAAACTGCAGTCTTTTCCAGCTAATTGGGAAACTAACGTAATCCGAGTCCATGTCCTGACCATTTGAAAGGTCTAGAGGGTATGAGGGTGGCTCTCTCTCTGTCTTGTCCTCGACGGCGGAAGCGTTGCTCGCTGGCGTTTTCCACGGCACCGATATGATCTTCACCGGGTTACCCTCCAACGACTCGTTCGCAGATATGGTAAGTTCCTGACCGAGTATGGGGATTTGGTCGCCTTGCTCCGTCATGAGATATTGTAGACTCCGTGGTATGGTGATTGCGCCCGTGATCTGAAAGAGGTTCCGTCGATAGCAGGTAAGCTCGCTCGGGGCGGCTGCGACATCGCCAGCGGTGGCCCAGGGCGACTCTGCGAGGAAGAACATGCCGTGCAGCTGGGCGGACATGGATATCGTGGCCCGTTGCATCGCATAGTTGAACAGCGTGTAGGGGACATTGGGCAGCGAGAAGCTGAGCAGCTTGTTGTCGCGCTCGATGCTGGGGCTCCCGGGCTGGCCATTGGGGTCGGGGTGGAGCGGCTGTTCGTAGTTGCTGACGATGTCGGAGAAGGGGTCTTCATAGCTCGAGAAGCCGCGCTTGAGCGGCGGCGGAGGCTGGATGTGGTGCTGGGCGTATGCGTCGTCGCTGCTGCGCAAAAGGGTCAGCAGAGAGAGGGCCATGGCCGGTGGTTGCTACTTACCCGGCGAAGGTCTCAGCGTCGTAATTAGAGCGCTGGTCGAGCGCGTCGAGCGGCACCATGGGCACCATGAGCTGGTCCGGCCCGGTTACGTTCTGGAGTGACATTGGGGCTGCCAAGTAGGACATGGTAATCGTATCGAAGCCCTCCATGGCTGCAGTGCCGTTAGGGCCGGGCACTGGTGGAGAAGCGGAGCGGCGGCGAGGCAGCGCATGCGCGCATAGGAAGCCGGGGCGCTAGCAGCGTGCGCAGGCGAATGGCGGGGGCAGACAGGCACCGGCGATATCTGGAGAGACAGACGGGGGAGGAGGTGGAGGAGGCTGGGGTGTTTGGCGAGAGGGATGGGATGGGAGGGGAGGGACGGGATGGGAGCAGCTCAGTCAGCCGTGGTACCTGAGACGGCGCTGCGGCACACGGCGGGGAAGTGATAGAGGAGTGAGCTCGCAGAGGATGGTGCGTACGAAGCAATACTGCGGTTCTGCTCTTCTGCTGGAGCTGTGCGACGGCGAGGACCCCCGAATCGATCACATGCAGCGCGGGCCAAGACGCCCGGAAGTCTTCCTCGATTGCAGCAGGGCTCCGACGCGGTGGGGGCAGCTCCCTGGGTAAATCAGCGGGCGAGCAGGCAGGCCCTCAGTGTGGCTCTACCGGTGCTGTCCCTCACACACACGAACCGTTGCGAGCACACAATGGCGCTGATCTTCCGAGCCTTCCACCGGCCTTCTCGAAGCAAAAGCATCGCGATCAGCGGGGGTGGCCGTTTCCGTGTTTCGAAACGAAGGGACGGGGCCGCCGCGGGGCTCCAGCGCGCCCCGAGGTTAAAAATAAGCAGACCCTTCACGCCCGTCCTGGAGCTCTAATCCAACGTCTACTCTGCCCCGACGATGAAAGCCGTCTGCCCGCCCTCTCCGCACCCCTCCTCCGTCCCTTTGTCCCATGTGTCAAGGGACGAGGCGGGCCCAGAGGATAGTGTGTCGTGCCGTAAATCGACTCGCTGTGTGCGGCGTAGGGACCGATCCTTCGGGACAGTGCCCAGCAATCTGAAGTCACTGCCCCCACGCAAGTGACAGCCAGTGACCGTCGTTCCGCGAGCCGCCCGACAACGCATGCAACATCACCACCAGCAATTTGTACGAGGGCAGCCGCAGAGCTGTGGAATTGACCGTTGGCGTGTCCGTACTTCAGTACCTGCGTCATTGCAACACCCAAAGCTGCGCCAAGTATCGACATTGCCGTTGCAGCTAGTGCTACTGTACATGAACCCCCCCTTAGCGCCTGCATGTCCAAAACCCCATGGCCTTGTTCCGTTTAGGCTTGCTATCGAATATCGTGCAACCTCAAATTCCCCATTACGCCTAGACCGGTCCCATTTTGTCTACTCATGACGGCGGAATCATCGTCCAAGTTGCCGCGTCACAGCTCACCTCTTCGAAGTTGTGCAGCACCTCAAACCCCATTGCCGAGAAGCCGTCGAAATTACCGTCGCCATCCATCTAAACAACGTCAGCTCGTCCAAGCGCCGGAACGGCAGCATGGCTACTCACATAATCGAGCAAGCACGCATTGCAACCCTGCGCCTTGATCTGCCGCATCCCGAGCAGGACCAGGCCCTGGAGCAGGGTGGAGTATTCTCCGACCCCCGGCGAAATGACGGGAGACGAGATGCCGCCTGCCGCCTCGTTGAGATCCTTCAACGGGGGCATAAATTCCGAGAGCCGCGAGTGGTGATTGTAGAGAACCACTGTGCCCACCAGCGCCCCGTCTTCGGGTCGCTTCGCGCGGATGACGCCACAAGCCGACGGATCTGACAGCGCAAGCTTGTAAACTTCCGCCAGACCCTGGCGGTTGCTCGTCTTGATGTGGTCGAGGATCGGGCCGGCGTAGTCCCACCCGTAAACGAGATCAAATTGCGAGCCGGCACCTGCTAGACTCTTGGCCATGCCCTCTGGCGGCGACCATGTCTGCAGGTTGCGAGCCACCATGTTGCAGACAGGACGAGAGAGTGCTGCATTCCAGCCGAGATTGGCGAACCAAGAACGCAAGCGTTTCCGCTCACTGCCGTGGCCCGTTGGGATCCCAAGGAAGACGCTCGGTAAGCGTGATCCTAGTTGGAACCGCCTGATGCCTTCCTTCTGCAGGAGCGTCCGGATGGCTCGATTGTGCAGCGAATGGCCGATCGAGAGCTTTCTTCGCGCAGGGTCCACAAACAGCGCGCCGATAACGCCGGTGCCCGTTGATTTGAAGAAATAGGTAGAGCAGAATCCGTACAGCGCTTGCGTGCTGCTATTGCGGACAACGAAGTGCGATTCTTCAACCTCTGGATGGTGGAGTATGAATGAATTGGACGTCGCACTCGACAGTTCGGATCGTTGATTTGGCGGCGTGCCTTCCATGACCGCTGTGATCAACGTGTCAAGAGCAAGGGCATCTCGCTCCTCGTTGAATATCTCCACCAGCCAGTGTTGTTTTGAATGGTGCAGCTTCTGGCTCTTACTGATGGTTCCAGGCAAAGTGCCAGTGGGCGTGAGCTCGCCAAACAGCACCTTTACCAGCGAGTTCAAGGCCGTCTCCGTGAAGTCGTAGGTGCAAATGTACGTTCCTATTGAAGAGTCCATCGCGAAATCGTACGGCGAGCTGACAGCCACGACGATGAGTGGCTTCTCGCGTTTCTCGCCACCGGTGGTGTACTGCATATTGCAGATCATCGACACGTGCTTCGTGAACCCGTGTTGATAGAGATTCCGATTGGCATCCGCCGTGATGACGACGATTGCACTTGCACGGTTGATCAGGTTCTCGTGTACCGGCCGGACACCATTCGCTGTATACGACGTGTGCAATACGCGCCCGTTTCGCTGTCTTGCCATGGATCTTCCAAGCTCTCTGAACACTCGTTCTCCGCTCATGACAGACGAGCTTCGTTCCCAGGCAGCGGGTTCCGGAGTTCCAGTAGTAGCGGATTCAGACAACGCACGCGAAGCAGCAGACGCGGCTAGTGGCTTTACCAGTGGCGTCAACAGCAGGAGTTCCTCTTCGCTGTCGATGATGTTGGTAAGCGGAAGCAGCCGGTTCTTGTCCCGGACTACGGAAATCGAGCCGTTGTATGCTTTTGTCGAGAGCGCAGTATGTGATGGTTGGAGGCTTTCGAGATATTTGACGCCGGGCGGATTTAGTGCCTTCTCCCACGATGTGTTCTTAGACTTCATCGTTAGCACCCGGCGAAGAGAGTTGTAGATTCTTTCCTTTGAGATCATGGCGTTCTCGATACCGGTCTTGAGCCCTCTTAATGCCTCCTGTTGCACTGAAAATGAGCGGCACAACAGAACGATGTCGCAGCCAGCGTTGACGGCCATAACGGTGCCGCCACCCACGCCGATATTGTGGCTGAGTGCATCCATTTCCAAGCATTCTGACACGACAACGCCATTGAAGTTGAGATCAGTGCGAAGCAAGCCGTCCACAACTTGGTCTGACAAACAGGCATGCATGGCATTGAGGCCAGCCGACGACATCGCACAGCCGCCGACCATCATGGCATCGAGGCCATGTCTAATAGCGTTCCGGAACGGGATCAAAGCGCTCAAACTCAGCTGCTCCAGCGACTCAGTAATGATTGGTACGTCGAGCGTCGAACCCAGAAACTCCAGATTGCCATAGGACGGAAAGTGCTTTCCGAGAGTCACGACCCCAGCCTCTTTGTAGCCTTTCATAAAGGCGACGCCGTACGCCGACACTTCTTGAGGATCATCGCCGGCCGTTCTCACGCCGAGGGGCTGGTTTCGAGCATTAGTGAGTACATCTAGGCACGGCCCAAAGATCCAGTTGATGCCGCAAGCCGATATCTCTTGGGCGGTGGCTTTGGCAACTTCGAATGCGAGATCGGTCGAACCTGTCGCCGCCATACCCATGCTGCTGGGATATTGCCGCACGTAAATCTCGTCGAAAAGACTGTTGACGCCGCCATTCTCCTGATCGATACCGATGGCAAGCGGTACCGCATGGCCGGCATCATGGGCAATTTTCTGAAGCTCGTAGCACAACTTGGTGGTCTCCTCGGCAGCTGTGGGTTATTAGTCGGCCGCCAGCCACACGCCGCACTGAAACATATGTCTCTCACATTTCAGATTCTTAGCAGTGAGTAGAATGGAGCCCAGATAATGTTTTTCAATCAGCTCCTTGATATGTGGCGTGACAGCAGTGCCGTCAAAGCCCATCATAAACAGCTGGCCCTAGACGTGCCGGCGTTAGCTCGACCCACTGACAGCAGCTTGACGCGATGCGCACCATGGTTCTGCATCAGGGTCGGTTAGCGAGCAGTCCGTCACATGGAAAAATCTGGGGGTGCTGGCAGATGAACAAAGCGCACCTATCGAGATCATCCCAGTGGGGATCCAGCTTCTCGGGCGTGGCCATGGTGACGGGGCCTGTCGCGTAGGCCTCTCGACGCGGTCCGATTTAGTGATGGGACGGAGGCTTGAACGTGACTCTGCGCTGCTTGATAACAATGGTGGACGGGGGGGGAGAGGCGTGCTTGCAACGGTAGCATTCACGCGGACCGAGGCGCGAAGCATGGACCAGTTTTTATCGACACCTCACCCCGTCTTGGAGTGGCGGGTGATACCTCACACCCCCGTCCGCGGTATCAAAGCCGCCCATCTCGATACTACGTCGGATGCTACCGCGACCGACGTAGGCCGGCTGCCCGCGACTCGGTCTTGTCGATGTTCATCCCTGTGTAGCATTGCGTTTCCGCAAATCACAAGTCCGCGAGCAGCAACGTTGCGCTTGGAAGCGGCAGAGGCCAGAAGATCAGCGAATTTTCTCCGTTGTGATGGCCGGATAACGTCAGAGCGGAACAGGATGGAAATCGTAGTTTTGGTAGAAGAAGGGTAGGGCGCTGCTCGAATGCGAAGGTTGTTGAGCTTGTCTCAACCGCATTCAAACCACACCCTTCCATTTCCGGTCATCATCGTGCTTTTCTTCAGCCACATTTCTTGCATCCATTTCAAATATTTTCACGATCCCATCTCCACAATGCCATCTGCCGTTCTCCCCAACGGCGCCGCCACTCATGCTCAAGGCTCAGGCGTGGTCAAGTTCACCAACTGTCTGCTAGCACAAGGCACCGAGCTCGTAAACGAAGACCTCTGGATCAGTTCCATAACCGGCAAGATCCTAAACGGGCAAGAGATACTATACGAGCATCGCACGGCGCCTGATAACATCATCGACCTTGGTGGCCGCATACTATCCCCCGGTTTCATCGATGTACAACTCAATGGGGCGTACGGCTTCGACTTCTCCGTCATACCAGAGGACGGTGCTGCGGGCTACGGCAAGGGCGTGCAGCGAGTGAATAGAAACCTCATCCGTGCGGGTGTGACGTCCTACCTACCGACGATCACATCGCAGCGGCCGGAGGTCTATCATAAGGTGATTCACCCATCCATCCATCCATCTGCCTGACCTCGAACCAAAACCTAACCTGCTACAGGCACTCCCGTTTCTAAGCCCATCCGGAAGCTCCCGAGACGCAACACTGGGCTCCGAATCCCTCGGCGCCCACTGCGAAGGCCCCTTCATCAGCCCCACCAAAAACGGCATCCACAATGTCTCCGTTCTCCAAACCCCAACCAACGGCATCTCCGACCTAGCCTCCTGCTACGGCCCCTCAAACCTCACCTCCCCCTCCCCAATCAAACTCATAACCCTCGCCCCCGAACTGCCCGGTGCTTTATCAAGCATCCAGTCTCTCACGGGGCGGGGCATAATTGTCTCAATCGGGCACTCAGAAGCCTCTTACGAAGAAGCAAAGCTAGGCATAAAAGCGGGCGCAACAAAAATCACACACCTCTTCAACGCAATGCGACCTCTCCACCACCGCAACCCAGGAATCTTCGGCCTACTGGGCACCGCCTCGTCGTCGGTCGTAAAGCCCTACTACGGCATAATAGCAGACGGCATCCACATCCACCCGACCTCGGTAAAAATCGCATGGAACGCGCACCCGTGCGGCCTCATCCTCGTCACCGACGCCATGCGGCTCGCCGGCATGCCCGACGGCGTGTACGACTGGACGAACGGGTCGCGCATCGTCAAAAACGGCTCTTTACTTACGCTTGAAGAGAATGGGAAGATTGCGGGGAGCAGCATCGAGCTTGTGGACTGCGTTAGTAATTTTTTGAACTGGACGGGGGCGAGCGTGGTGGAGGCGTTGAGGGCGGTGACGGAGACGCCGGCAAGGATGTTGGGCATGCAGCATGTGAAAGGGACGTTGAAGGAGGGCGCTGATGCGGACCTTGTGGTCTTGGATTTGCAGGATGGCGGCGTTGGTGCGGAGAAGAAGCTCGTGCTGGATGAGGTGTGGAAGTTTGGCGTCAAGGTTTTCGATAAGCAGGGCGGTGTTTGAGGGACGCGGAAGGAGCTTGGCCAGGATTGCGGACCGGAAGCCAGCTAGGAAGCCAGTCCTTCGTATATTCTTCATGATCTCTCGCGTAGATTCCATGTAGCTTCAGCTTCGAGATTCTTTATAGACGCAGTGCCGCACAGGACGCAAAGATACCCATAGAAGCGTCATCTCATCATAAACACAATCTATTCAGTCATCACAATGTATATTTACTTGCGTTAAGATTCTGCGTACTCGTTCATTTAATGATTAAAGAAGATTGCCAACAATGCGGGGTATACATACACTTCACACGCTAAAGAAACAAGAACGCAATATAAACAAACGCCGCTACACTACAAGTACACAAACTAGGAATATGCTATGCAAAACCATACGGTAAACAGAACGAAAACCTGTGTCCTCAAACTCGTGTTGACGCGAAATGGAACACCGGAAGGACTCGTCCTCACGATCGCACCGCATCCGGCGTACCCAAAACATCCCGAGAAGAGATTGGATCTTAGATCAATCCCTTCTCAATATGTAGTCATCGGGATCTAAATGGCAAACGTGCAGCTGGCAGTCCAACAAAAGGGGTATCCAAAGAGAGTATGGTATCTCGAATCGAAACTAGACCGGAAAAGGAGGTTCGAGATGGCATGGGTGGAGCCGTGCGAACGGGCGAGACGGTCCAGGTCGACACCTTCAGCAGCACCTGCCTCCCTTGCTCTTCCGTACCCGCTCTATATCCTCTGCCCACTGCTGTTGCTCGCCGCCACCGCTCGGCGTAGTGGGAAACATCCAGCTTCGCCTCTTGTCGCCCATTCCGATTCTGAAACTGCCGTTTCCGCTTCCAGAATAATCGAAATAGCCGTTGACGTTTCCGTTCCCGTTCCCGCTAGGCGCGACACCAGCGAGGGCAAGCTGTTTCTGCTCTTCTTCCAGCTTCCGCTGCTGCTGCTCCACCAGCTTCCTTGTAATGACCCGGAAGACCTCGTCTACACCCTCGCCGTCCTTGGCGCTGATTTCATGGCAGCAGTCCCACCCTATTTCTTGCCCCCAGAATCCGCTTGATCGATTACTCTGCGGAGACGCCATGCCGCCACTCTGCCACCCTGCAGAGACCGGCTGTCCTTGTGCAGTTTGGTTCGGGTAGAGCTGTTCGGCAACGTATGCGATACATCTTTCGAAAGGAACTTGGCGTTTGGAGGGATCTTGAGCTACAATGTCGGATTTTGTGCCTACGACGTGTAGAATCACATCGTTGCCGAGGTTTTGCTTGAGTTCCTTGAGCCAGCGGCCCATTTCTTCGAACGAGGAGGGATCGGTGATGTCATAGCAGAGGACGCCTGCGTTTGCGCCTGCCCAGACCTCAAAGTCAGTTTCATGCGCATCGGACGAGGGTTGCGACACTAGCCCCCCTATCTCAGGCCCGGCCACGAAAGCCCAAACATGGGTGTTAGGCACCAACTGATGGTGGGGCGGTCGCAAAACAAAACATGCAGGCACCGCTAGGTATGGCAATGGGGTGAAATGCGTCGGCTCAAGCCCCGTACTCATGGATAGGAAGCGTGCAGCCGCAAACGTACCTCTGTAGTATAACTTTGACATTGCCCGAAACCTCTCCTGCCCCGCGGTATCCCATATCTGCAGGCGCACAACGGTGGACGTGTCGATGTCGGCCACGCGCTTCGTTAGAAAGGAGGCGCCTATCGTTGACTGTGTCGAGGGCGGTGCAAAGGCATTTTGAACGTAGCGGTGGACGAGGGATGTTTTCCCGACGCCCTGGCTTCCTACCACCACTATCTTCGCCTCTAGATCGTTCGCCATAGAGTCCCCAGTGCCGTTTTATTCGTGTTGGTGTGTAGCGATCGTGGTGTATTTGTTGCGCGAGCGTCGGAGGATAAGACGGGCTGCGGCGGACTCCCTGCTTTCAAGTGAACGCTGCGGCCACCCAGGTGGCTATTTCGGTATGAGGAACAACCAAAGACAGATTCGTGGGCGGACGCAATGCCAATCTCATGGCGTGCACTGAGAAGTGTCGCGACAGGCTGTGGCAGGTCTCACGGTCTGGTGTGCTGTGTCGTCAAGTACTGGGGGTCAATGAGTGACATAACCAGCGCGTGTTTGGCGCGGGCGGGTGGGCTTGGCCGGGCAGCAGCCATGTGACTCCTCGAAAGAGGCGGCATGCGACAATCATGATGAGCGATCGAGATGGGCGGTGAGACTCCAACTGCAGCGACGAGAAAGTGATGAGACTCAAGTCTCCCAGCGCGTGTGTATGGGGGAGCAAGTCAACGGTTGCGCTTGCATCCACTCTCGGCGGCGTTGGCCTGCACCTGTCTCCCCGCACCCCAATGTGGACAAGAGGCCGATGGCGGGTGCAATAGACATCGCATGCCTCTCGAGGCAGCTCTCTCACAAACCCGCCAACAGTCAAGTCCAGCGGCGCCTCTCGCTGCACGCGAGTCGGGAGCGGTGTTCTCTGCGAAATCCTATGAGCGTCGCGGAATTACCAAGGCCCGGCCGGCTTCCTCCTTCCCTCCGCCCAGCCACCTCACGAGACCGTGATCCGATGCTGCGGGGGAAGATGGACCGAGCCGATGCCAAAAACGTCCTGCCGTCATCACCCTTGACATTCCGTCGGCGCAGCCCTAGCGCCTGGGAATAATGCAAATACGATACATGCAGTAAGTCTTTGAAGCTATCTTTCCGGTTGCTTGTCCGCCTTCTCGAATATACCGCCTGAGCGTGGCGTTTGCGTATCCCGTCCTATCCCAATTGACACCTGCCACCGCCACGATGAACCGCGACAGCAACGACACGCAGAAGGTGAAGCTTACCGGCGAGGACGTCGCGCAGCACAATTCGAAAGACTCATGCTGGGTCATTGTCCACGGACGCGCCTACGATGTGACCGAGTTTCTACCAGAGCACCCTGGAGGTTCCAAGATCATCCTCAAGTACGCTGGCAAAGATGCGACCGAGGAGTTTGAGCCAATTCACCCTCCCGACACGCTCGACAAGTATCTCGATAAATCGAAGCATTTGGGCGAAGTGGATATGAAGACCGTGGAGCAGGAAGAGAAGGAGTTTGACCCAGATGAAGAGGAGAGACAAAAGCGCATTGAGACGATGCCAATTCTGGAACAATGCTACAACCTCATGGACTTTGAGGCTGTAGCGAGGCGGGTCATGAAGAAGACGGCGTGGGCATACTACTCAAGTGGTGCCGACGATGAAATTGTGAGTGCGGCAAGACGGGCAAGTTCGAGCTGTGCTAATACCGAGCGAGACTATGCGCGAAAACCACAACGCCTACCACAAGATATGGTTCCGACCACGAGTCCTCGTAGATGTCGAAAACATCGATACCTCCACCACAATGCTCGGCACCAAGGTCGACATGCCGTTCTACGTCACCGCGACCGCCCTCGGCAAGCTTGGGAATCCTGAGGGGGAGGTTATTCTTACAAGAGGCGCGAAGAAGCATAATGTCATTCAGATGATTCCCACACTGGCGTCGTGCTCATTCGACGAGATCATGGACGCTGCAGAAGATAGTCAGTGCCAGTGGCTACAATTGTATGTGAACAAGGACAGGGCGGTCACGAAGAGGATCGTGCAGCACGCTGAAAAGCGTGGATGCAAAGGCCTCTTCATCACGGTCGACGCGCCCCAACTCGGTCGCCGCGAGAAGGACATGCGCTCCAAGTTTTCAGATGTTGGCTCCAATGTACAATCTACCGGCGGCGACGACGTAGACCGAAGTCAGGGTGCCGCAAGGGCCATCTCATCATTTATCGACCCGAGCTTGAGCTGGAAGGATATTCCGTGGTTCCTCAGCATCACCAAGATGCCCATTCTTCTCAAAGGCGTGCAATGTGTCGAGGATGTCATCCGCGCCATTGAGTGCGGTGTACATGGTGTGGTGCTCTCCAACCATGGAGGTCGCCAACTTGATTTCGCTCGCTCTGGTATCGAAGTGCTCGCTGAAGTCATGCCCGCTCTGCGCGAACGTGGCTGGCAAGACCGGATCGAAATCTATGTCGACGGCGGTGTCCGTCGCGCAACCGACATCATCAAGGCCCTTTGCCTCGGCGCAACAGGCGTCGGCATCGGTCGCCCCTTCCTTTACGCCATGTCTGCGTATGGTCTGCCCGGCGTGGATCGCGCCATGCAACTACTCAAGGATGAGATGGTGATGAACATGCGACTCATCGGAGCTCCAAAGGTGTCGGACCTGAACCCGACGCTCGTTGATGTACGAGGTCTTAGCATGCACACGGCCGTTGTGCCAGAGGACACGTTAGGTCGCAATGTGTATGATCCACTCATTGGGCCGAAGGAGAAGGCCAAGCTATAGGACACGGCGAGACACTGTGGAATGAGCGTCATTGTATATAGATATGTCCAGGTGGCGTTTTTCGCCGTCTCGATTATATGTATTAAACTTAGGACTCGAGAGGTTAGATCGGGTTCCACCCGGCTTCTTTACATGATACTCAAAGCTGTATTGATGTTTACCTTTTGGATCATGCGCATCTTGAACGCTACAAGTACATAGGCTTCTGCTGCCTCCAGGTACTTCACAGCGCTAGCCATAATAGTTAGCCGATGGCATGGCAATCTTATAATTTGCATGTGAAGCCTGCGTTGCTTCGTGAAGCTTCTGTGGTAGGCTAGTGACGCCTCGCCACCCATATCAGCCACAGTTACAGCCTTATGTACGTCATCGGGCCGCGTGCTTGCTCCGCCCCTCACCGTGCCTTCCCTACACTTCTACGCGCTTATAACGACCCCTCTCTTACCTTTCTCCCTCTCACACACCACTCAACCGACTGTTCTTCTCACAAAGCACCTCGATTCCACTCATACAAGCCATCACATCAATCTTCATTGGACCACCGCTGAACACACACTCGCAAAGATGGCCACCACCGTACACGTCGAGAACATCTCCACCAAGACGTCAGAAGATGAGATCAAGTCCTTCTTCAGCTTCTGCGGCAAGATCTCAAACATGTCGGTAACTCCCACCGACAACGACACGAAGTCCGCCTCGGTCACCTTCGAGAAGCCCGCTGCCGCGAAGACTGCTCTCTTGTTGGATAACACCCAGCTCGGTCCGAACTCCGTAAAGGTCAGCTCGGCAAAGTCTATCGACGAGATCGCTGGCGAGAAGTCTGCCTCGGCTGAGGAAGCCAAGGATGGAGACCACAACATTGAGCAGGAGGAGAAGCCGCGTGCCCGCATCATTGCTGAGTACCTCGCCCACGGCTACACCATCTCCGACCATGCTATCGAAAAGGCTCTCGCCATCGACCAGCAGCACGGCATCAGCAGCAAGTTCACGAATGCCCTGAACAACTTCGACCAGCGCTTCCAGGCTACACAGAAGGCACAGGCCGTCGACACCAAGCTTGGCCTGACGGAGAAGGGCACTGCTGTCTGGCGGAGTCTGTATTCTTACTTCGATAAGGCAGCCGGTACCCCCACAGGCCAGAAGCTGAGGCAATTCTACGCGACGGGCAACAAGACGGTCGTCGATGTCCACAACGAGGCCCGCCATCTTGCCGATCTTAAGAAGCAGGGCGGTGCTGGCGAGAAGCCGACTGCGGAGGAGGCTGGTGTTCACACGCTGGAAGGATCTGACAAGACGCAGTGCAATTGCGCTTCCGAGGCAGGCAAGTGCGCTTGTCCTGAGGGCAAGTGTGCCTGCTCTGGGTGCGCGAAGGTCTCTACCTAAATGCGGGACGATGGATGATGGACGGACACGGGACTTTCTTTTGTCTGAGAGCTATGACGGATACGACTTGATAGGTTTTAGTCGCTGATGATCGAGTGCCGGTTCAATTGCAGGCTAGTTTGTATGAGTAGCAAGGTACCCTGTACCCTCAATCAACGGTTGTATGTTAATATTGTCCAAAATGCTTCTATGGAGTAACGCGGCATCGGTACTACACATGTCCATTGTTTCGTTCCTCGCAGTGGTGACAATTGGGACTATTACTCTCGCCAGTGATTCAATGTCTCTCCCAGAGCTTGGACTGCAGAATTACGTCGAAGATTCGATGGGTGGCCAAATCCGGTGCAGCGGCTCCTGCCCCACATACGCTAGCGGTGCTAGCGTCTCGCGTACTTGCCCTTTTACGGCAACTAGCAGGCAATCCCATACTGGCTTCACAGTCCGCTTACTTTAGCTGTAGGCCCCATGGAGCACTATTTTGACCGCAATTCGGACTCGTCCATGTCCATGTACTATGAGAGCTAGATTTGGGTGAAGGTAGCTGCAAGCAGCCGGTAAAGGCGTCGGAGGAATGCCCTCGTGGCCCCTCCGACAACGCACGCGCACGGCCGGTCCCAACCCGGCCAGACCGCTGCTCGTTCGTCCAAGGCTCGGCGGACCACTTTTCCACTGGGCTCAGATAAACTTCGTCCCTCGCCCTTCCTCTCATTCCCTTCTCCGCATTCCTCGACCCCCTTCGACTGCTTTTCCTTCTGCTTTCAGTGCTGCTCGCATTCACGAACTGATTGTCTATACCTGGGGACTCTCTTTGACGCTGAACGCAAACAAAAGCGAGCTTCTGTCTCTCAAGTCTGATCTTGGGTACCTCGCGCTCGCCACCGATATTTGTTTGCGTGTTGGCGTAATCGTAAGATACATATCAGGTTTAGGGATATGGGACTCACCAGACTAAGAACAAGCCCTCGAACGCCTGACGATTTCCCTGCCGCGCAGCTTTTCCTTCTCGGTGCGTGCTCGCTTTCCGCATTGGGCCACCGTTGCACCCCACACTTGGCCAAGACGATGCACAGTGGCTAACAACCTATCGCAGCACTCGTTCGGGTTGCAGAGCCAATCGCGCTTACTTCAATCTTTCCGTATGCCATCAAGCTCGTCGACTACTATGGCACTCCCGAATCCCAAGCCCCGTTCTTTGCGGGCATCCTTATCTCGGCCTTCTCCCTCGCCGAAGCATGTACGGGCATGTATTGGGGTGGTTTGAGCGACCGAATCGGGCGTAAGCCTGTCCTCCTGCTGGGTTGTTTCGGCACCGTCACTTCACTACTAGTTGTCGGGTTCGCACCGAGCTTCTGGCTTGCCCTCATCGGCCGTCTCATCGGCGGTATCCTGAATGGCAATGTCGGAGTCATCCAGACCATGGTTGGCGAGCTGATCAAGAATCCGGCGCATGAGCGTGAGTAACGTATATATCCTTTTGAGGCTCAAGCTGACCCTATCGTAGCCAAAGCGTACGCTGTAATGCCGTTCGTATGGAGCATTGGAACCATTATCGGACGTAAGCATCCTACTCCCCGGTCTTGCTTCTTCTTGCGTTGCTGATTTTGCAGCTTCCATCGGTGGCTACTTCGCAGAACCTGCGAACAACTTCCCCAATGCCTTTTCTTCTTCAGGCCTATTTGCCAAGTTTCCATATCTTCTCCCAAATCTTCTTTGTACTGGGCTGCTTGTCATTGCTATCGTCGCAGGCTATTTTCTCCTTGACGAAACCCACCCAGATATGCAACCCTGGAGCACCCAAGCAGACCTTGATGCCTCCACTGCCGAGACTCCGCTTCTGCCGGCCCAAGGCGCCACTGCCAATGCACCAGCTAACCTGGCAACGGAATGCTATGGGACGTTTGACGCTGTAGACGTCCAGCGTGATGAGATGTGGCATGTCCGCTCAAACGGCGAGTGGATTGAGGATTCTCCGTCGAATAGAAAAGTCATTACCGGAACTGTCCTCACTTTTGTTGTGGCTTTGGGCATCTTTACCTACCACTCGGTAAGGAGTCATCATCTCGAACCAATACTTCCTAGCTGACCTGAGGCAGATGACATACGACCACCTTCTCCCGATCTTCCTTCAGGACAAGCGAGCCAATGGCGTTTCCTCGTTCGCGATTGCTCCGTCTGCATCACTTGCAGGCGGCTTGGGAATACCGCTTCAAGACGTCGGCATCATCCTGTCCATCAATGGGTTGATTCAGCTCTTCATTCAAGCGGCTGTCTTCCCAGTTCTTGCCTCATGGTTTGGCGTCTGGAAGCTTCTCGTCTTGGTCACGATTGGCCATCCTATTGCGTACTTCGTTGTGCCTTTCCTTCCTTTACTTCCTCAGAGCTTGCTCTATCCCGGTATTTATGCGTGCTTGACCATACGAAGTTTGACCTCGATCGTGGCGTATCCGCTTCTCCTCATTATGATCAAAGAAGCCGCACCTGCTCCAAGCCATCTCGGCAAGATCAACGGTCTCGCAGCTAGCACTGGCGCAGCCTGTCGAACCATGGCCAGTCCGATTGCCGGTCTTCTGTACGGTCTTTCGATCGACATGCACTTCACACCTCTTGCTTGGTGGGCATCTGCGCTCGTTGCTTTGATCGGCGCATTGCAGATCCCTTTCATGAATCGTGCGGCTAGGAACAGCAACGCTAGGGTTCAAGCAGCGGCGCGGTGTTGTCTGTCCAAGAAGAGTGCGGCAAAGCATGAGGTGGTTCGTATCACGATTGAGGACCAGGAAGAGGCGTGACGCGTCATACGAATCCTACCAGGCGCCCGACAGCCACAACGCGCATGTTCTCGCACGGTGGAGTCGAGGCGACCATCATGTTCATACTCATGGGCACCGGGCACTGGGCAGACCCGTAAGCAGAGCACGGTATACTCGGGTATTATTTCCTTGGGCGTTCTGGGCGACGAAAAAGCACGGTCGGGCCCCACAGCGGGAGTCCATCGGCGTTGGGAAATGACGGTCACGGTTTTTATGGGAAGGGTCAAAGGCTTTTCCTTTTCCTTATTTCGAAACGGGTACCGAGATGGGGTCGGCGTTGATATCTTTTGGGGTTTTTGGTATTTTACATGGCACACAAAGAGTTGGTTGTTATGCGTTTACATAACACGCATGGAGGTAGAGGAGGTAACGGCGCAGAGACACGGTGCTCCCATTCCGAGCTAAGCGCAGAGGGCGGGACTCTATCGTACATTTCGTCAATGGGCGGGAGCGGGGGGTGTCCTATCTATGTGTCTAAGGCTAACTAACTATAGTGGCCTGACTAGCGATAGTGAATGTACGGTAGGGATGCCTAGCCAACAATAGATGCTCTGCGCCTTTTACGACTATTGCGCGGAAAACATAGAGTGCTCGTACATTCACGGGCATCATGTTGTAAATGTTCATTGCGTATACAGACAATAATTAGTTCGCAAGTGCGATTGAGACCAATTGCTCTAAGTTGAAGAAGATTGTTGCATTGCGTCGGAGAGATGTTCCTCGTACAAAAGAGCCATGCATGAACACGATGGCCTTGGTTTTGTGTAGAGTGTCTCTATTTTTTTTCCTCGGTGCGGAGAGAACAGAACAGAGCCGAGCCATTTTGACGGGCATGTGCATGTGCGCTTGCGCTCTGCACTTACACCTGCACCTATTCACTCGGTGCTGCCACGGTGCGTGTGTTGCATTCTAGCATTGTGCTTGAAGATGGGCCTGGCACGTGTACGATGGAAACGTATTCTGTAGTACTCTGGATGTTTGCATTGAGGAAGTGCTGTGAGAAGCACGCATGCACGCACGCACGCACGCATGTAGGCATGGGTGGATGGGTGCTAATAGTGTGTATAGAAGTAGGGCCGCTGATGTCCGGCGATACTGTGCTACTGTTACGGTATAGGTATTACTTTGTGTTAGGTTGTGTTGTGTAGGTAGTTTGACATCATAAACGCGAAACATGTGTAGAGTAAAAATAAGCTCTCTAGCCTGGTCTGGTCTCGTCTTGAGTTGGGAACAGGCATGCATGAACGCGATCGCCTTTCATTATTGCGCCCGCAAGACGGGACCGAGGAGTTTCCAGGGTATGTAGGTAGGGATTTTTGAACGAAAGGCTTTATTCGGACGTGTGAAACGGGTTAGACGGACGTGGGCTGAAACGAGGACCGCTGGGGGGTGGGTTGGGAGTAGCAGGGATGGTTTGCTGGTGTGTTTGTAGGAGATGGGGAGGGGGCGGCGTGATGACGTGTGTCTCATAGAGGGTGGTGGTGCTTGGGGCATGGGTGGGTTTTGCGATTACGAGGGTGGTGGTGAGAGCGGGATCGGTATGTGGACGGAAAGGGAGATTTTCGATAAAATGTGAAGCGTGAGGGGCGGACTTGAGGGGGCGGGTCAGAAATAGGTGAGGAGGGATGGGACTTGGGTTGTGTTGGAAGATGGGAGGGGAGCGAAAAGAAGGGGGAGAAAAGTTGTAGTAGGTGTGTGAATAGGATTCCCGTGATCGCAAAGCCCTCCCAAACAAGATGTTGGGCTCAGGGCGAGACGGCCGAGGGCGGTATAGCGTACGCTTCGTCCCCCATTGGGCGATAGTACACCGATCCGGACATGGGAATCCATCATCGTGTCCTTCCCCGTCATTCCCGCGCTGCAGGTACCGTGCCGCAAAAGCAAGCTGACACAGAGTGACACAGCCACCTCCGACAAGCGGCCTGTCTGCAGCCTGTCTGACGTTTACAGTGTATGCAGGGCGTCGGGCGTGTGCGTGCAGGCTGAGGATAGCCGGCTTGTGCCACCCCTACGCAGTGCATGCCGTTCCGATTGAGTAATGTTCGAGCCCCGAACTAACCGCGAACTCCGTCAACGGTTGCCGCATCCGTATCTGACGGGCGGTGGCCTTGCAGGTTAGAGTGTTGCCGCACGGCGTATTCGCAGCTCCGGAGTTGCAATGTGTGCTCGGGCTGGGGGCGGGGTCGATGTTGTTTCTTGACGAGGCGAGAGGACAGAGGGAGCGGCAGAAGCAATACTCGCATGACATTGACAGCGCCGTTCAGACCCTGTGCAATTGACCTCCTCAGCGCTTGAGAAGGCGCTCTAAACCTACTTTTGCGTCGTCGGTGAAGCGACCGTGGGCGACATGGTGTGATTGGCTCGATGGGTGAGTCGTCAAACGCTGGTAGTATCCCTGAAACACGACCGCACGGCCGCGCATCCGCTTTGAGCGCCCATGGCGACTCGGATCAAGTTAGCGCGGCGGGAGCGGCAAGAAGCGGACTGGTCTTTCACCCTCGGGAAGAGCTGCATTGCTTCTTTTGGAACAGGCTCGTAGCTACTGCAGGGGCACTGTGCCTCGGGCTTGCGTGACGACGTTGCATCGTGCTGGCAAAAGAAGAGCTGCGTACGGTTCCGAGCCGTGTTTTCCAGCCATGTGCTTCGGGCGAAGAGGCGATGTCGATTGCGGGAGGCGACGAGAAAGACGGGCGCTGTCTTGCAGAGCTGCGCTACACGCTGGCCACCCACGCCGCCGATCGATCTATTCGAGGCCAATACACGCTGTCTGAACTGGGAGCCAGCGGGCATCCAGTGGCCGAGAGTTGCCCTTTTGATAGAGCCGGGATATCCCGCGCCGCTCATTGGACCCGTACCTGCATGGCCGCTAGGGTCACGTCCCCTATTTTGGGCGTTTCAGAAGCGCCTGCAGGCTCGCTTGCGCACAAACCGTTCGGCCTCACTCCACAACAACTCGCAAGCATGCCTCCCGGCGAGCGACTCTGGTCCAACGGGGCGCCCTATGGGTCTCGCGAGCGCGCGACAATGCGCATGGAGGCCTCGTCCAAAGGCCGTGGCTGAGTCCTGTCCCCACACGCTCCAATCAGGGACTGGTTTCCTCGCTCCGTTTCATGGGCTCCGTTTCAAGTCCGTGCCTGGAGGGAGGCAGCCGGTGGGTATATCTATCTATGCCTTGTCCAGCAGCACATTCCCCTCTCCATCATCAGCACTTCCCTTCTTCCTCTTTTCTCTAATAGTCTATCCAGGGTTGGGCTGGGGACAAAGTCATTCGTTATCTTTGTCTCTTTGGTATCCATTCCCATACCGACTTCCGTTTCTACTATCGTTAAGCGGGTCTTCACCCTTCATTCGCACAGTCTTAGTACTGTTGTCTTTCGTTCCCCCAATATAGTTCAACCATCATCATCATGAAGGCATCAATTGCCCTTCTCATCTCTGGGCTGGCTGCCCAACAGGTCGCCGCTACCTGGAACCGCAACGCCAACCACTACAACACCCCCGAGTATAACAACAACGAGTGTACCGAGAAGCAAAAGGGCGGTTACAACTGGGACGACCTCAAGGACGGCGACTCGCCCGGTAACAGCTACGACGGCAACTTCGACTTCAGCGGCGGCTGGAAGTGCAAGACTGCCTTCGGCAAGCGCGATCACATCACCAAGCGCACCTTTGGTCCTAAGCACCTCTCGAACAAGTGTGGCTACGACAAGCCCGCCAAATTCTCCTGCAAAGGCAAGAAGGATGGTTTCTCGGCGACCGAGTTCCAGATCTCGACCGAGTACGATACCGACGTCGACATCCACTACAAGATGCCTGACGGCTCCACTTGCAAGCAGAGGTCTTCTTGCAAGAAGGAGGGTACGACTGTGAAGAACACCCAGTGCGGTGGTGCCGAGTCCGTTGAGGTCTACCTTCCCCCGGGATCGGGCAAGGGCAAGGGTGACAATGGCGAGGACAAGGAGGACTGCGAGATTGGCCTTCATCACATCGGCTTCGACTGCAACCCCGGCAAGGAGTACACTCCTCCCCCGGCGTACACTCCTCCGCCCAAGCCCGAGTGTGGTGACGGCTATGGTCAGAAGCCTTGCAAGCCCGAGTGCGGCAATGGTTATGGCCAGAAGCCTTGCGAGCCTGAGTGCGGTGATGGCTATGGCCAGAAGCCCTGCGACAGCACCACTACGCCTCCTCCGGATACTACCACGCCCCCGCCAGAGACCACCACTGACTCTCCCCCACCGCCTGGCACTACCTCGCCTCCTGCTGATTGTGGTGACGGTTACGGCCAGAAGCCATGCAACTCGACGACCGCCCCACCCCCCGACACCACGTCACCTCCTGCTGACTGCGGTACCGGTTATGGTCAGAAGCCATGCGAGAGCACCACTCCGCCCCCGGGAACTACTACCCCGCCGCCGGAGACGACAACTGAGTCCCCGCCTCCTCCCGAGACTACCTGCGGTACTGGCGAGGGCCAAACGCCTTGCGACTCTACGTCCACCCCACCTCCGGACTCCACGTCGCCTCCTTCGGACTGCGGTACCGGCTATGGTCAAAAGCCATGCGAGAGCACCACTCCGCCCCCGGGAACTACCACCCCGCCTCCTCCCGAGACTACCTGCGGTACTGGGGAAGGTCAGAAACCTTGCGACTCTACAGCTCCCCCGCCTCCTCCCGAGACTACCTGCGGTACCGGGGAAGGTCAGAAACCTTGCGACTCTACAGCTCCCCCGCCTCCTGGGACTACGTCGCCTCCTGCTGACTGCGGTACCGGCTATGGTCAAAAGCCATGCGAGTCTACGACCACCCCGCCCCCAGAGACGACAACTGAGTCCCCACCTCCCCCTGGAACCACCTGCGGCACTGGCGAAGGTCAAACGCCTTGCGAGTCTACCTCTACCCCACCCCCTGGGACCACATCTCCTCCCTCAGATTGCGGTACCGGTTATGGCCAGAAGCCTTGCGAATCTACCACTGCGCCGCCCCCAGACACAACTTCGCCGCCATCTGAGACCCCTACATCTCCACCTGAGACGACATCGCCGCCGGAGACGACAACTGAGTCCCCGCCTCCTCCTGGAACTACCTGCGGCACTGGCGAAGGTCAAACGCCTTGCGAGTCTACCTCCACTCCGCCCCCTGGGACCGCACCGCCTCCCTCCGATTGCGGTACCGGTTACGGTCAGAAGCCTTGCGAGTCAACCACGCCTCCTACCGAGTCCACTCTCACCACCAATACCTCTCCCGAGCAGCCGACGCCTACGCCCTCTTATGCGCCGCCTCCTCCAGGTGGCTACACTCCTCCTGATGTCCTCCCCAGCTGTCTCAACACCTGGCTCCAGGTGAACACTCAGTGCAAGGACAACACCGATTCCGCCTGCTACTGCAAGATCCCCGACTTCACTGACAACGTGCTTGCTTGTGTTGCCGCCCGCGGTACCGAGCAGGAACAGACCGAGGCCGTCCAGTACTTCATCGGTATCTGCGCTCCCGCTGTCCCAGAGAACCCGGGCATCATCACCAACTGCCCGTCTCAGATCCCCATCAACCCGACTCCTGCTCCTACTGGTCCTGCCGCTCCTACTGGTCCTGCTGCTCCTACTGGTCCTGCTGCTCCTACTGGTCCCGCCGCACCCACTGGTCCCGCCGCTCCTTCTGGGCCCCCCGCCCCGCCTGCGCCTGCTCCGACTTACCCAGTCACCACCATCGAGGTCGGCAGCTCCACCTACACCGTTCCTCAGGTCGGCTTCACCACCGAAGCTCCTGGTGTCCCTGGTGCCAACCCCACCGAGCCCGTCGCTCTCTACCCCGGTGTCACACCTGCTCCGGCTCCTGCCACGACCACTGGCGGTGCACCATACCCCACTGGTCCCTCGGGTCTGACCTCCGTCGTCATGCCCACGGGAACTGGCGCTCCCACCGCCCCTCTCCCCGAGTTCACGGGCGCCGCCTCGCCGCGCAACGTGCAGCTCAAGGGTGCCCTCTTCGGCGGCGCCGTCCTCGCCTTCTTCGCCCTGTAAAGAACTCATTGTACTCCCCTAATCTCTCTGCTACATAACAACACCTATATAGAGGTTTGGGTTCAAGCTCTCCATTCGATTTTCCTTTTCTCTCCGGGTTAATGAAGATGCACCATTGGAATGCTTGTTAATGTCTTGGGCGTGCTAGCTAGCACATAGCATATAGTCTTTCGTGTCTGTCTTTTAGCATTGGTATCTGGAGTTTTTACATATCCGCTTGGTTTATTTCCTTGTGTGGATAGGATTGGACGAGCAATTGACTCGTCTCTTTCTAGTCTTTAGTCGTAATGCCGGTCAATGATCGGTTCATATCTAGGTACATGCCGAAAAATGTATAGATCTCCTGAACAATCCGTTTTTAATGCTTGCTTGTGATGTCGTTGCTGTTGTTCTTGAGTCTTTGTCACGCCCTGTCCTTTCGGCAAAAAGAAACCCCATAGTACCACCAGTGGCTGCCTGCTTTGCTAGTCAAAAGAACACAAGACATTCACTTCTCGGCAGCCAAAAACAAAAACATACAACAGCGGGAATTCGCTAGTGGTCACCCACCTAACTACTAATCCGCCGGTACCCTGCTTAAATATTGCTGAGCGAACGGGAAGCATTGTTTTCAGGGTCCTATGGTCGTATGTGGAAGATGTAGGACGTTGTTGGGTTTATGTAGGGTGGAAATTCTCTCTGTATTTCGCTTCGTAGGGAGGACCTTAGTATGGATTTTGGATTTATTTTGGATTTATGTAGTAGAAGGGTTTTTTATAAGATTCGTAGGAAATATAGTAGGAGTTTGTACACAGTAGAGGTACTATACCTATACCTATACCTTTTATCGAATGAGTAGCAACTATCGCGTCGTTAAACTCGCGGAGTATCCCGAAAAGGTAATACAAAAAAGTTGTTTCGTCCCGAATACCTTAAATCGTAAGAAGGTTATCGGTTACAGCCGGTATCTGAGGCGTTACGGTACAAGGGTAACGGCCTAAGCCTTATAGAAGAGGGCGTGGCGCGCACGTACTATAGCGCACGTTCTGAACCTTATAGAGAGGGTGTGGCGCATGCTATAGTATTAAATAGTAATAACGGTAATCTACCAAACTCGAGAGTAGGAAATATAACCTATTAGCTACTCAACGTCCTATAAAACGGAGCGTTGTACTCGATCCCCGATCCTCCACAGTTTCATCGAGTGCTCTACCTATCCACGTAGCTAGCTCTTCAACCCGCGACATCACTCACCTCCCTCTCGCGACCCCACGAGTGCCCGCGGTATTCTACTTATTATGTTTATCTCTTATACCTAGCCAGCTTCCTTACTACATTTCTCTTCCCTAAGCTTACTACCGACGCCCACCACCCATACCATGTCGTCGCGTGTCGTCATCCGCCAGGTCCTTTGGAAGCCTCACAGTGGCCCGAGCTATGGCGGGGAGTTCGAGCGCGGTGCTTTGAGTCCTTCAGATATCGCGGCGGAGTACCCCCCAGCGGTATAAACGGGAGGTACTATCGACAGGCCTGCTCGACCCGAACAAATTTCCACATTTATATTGATGAAGTAAACGAAGCCAAATGTAGGGAAAGCAACTGGGCTGCGCAACTCGTTTGTCCATTGAGTTAAACTGAAAAAGTACCTATGCAAAAGATGAAGATTCTCATAGAGATGCATGCGGCCCTATAGGTGGGGCAGGAAATTAGACCAACTGATGTCTTCATACACGGCCTGTGGAAGCGCGCGAAGGCTTGCTAGAGATTCAGCCAGCACGACTGCCCGACCAACAATATACACAACTACAAAGGGGCCATGGATTAGAATCTTTGCCCATTGAGGTAAAGCGGAAGCTACCTGTATAATGTTGGTAGCTTCCATGTCGAACAGCCAGCGTCCCAGGAATGGTGAAAAGTGGGTTCCCAAAGGGATGGCCAACGTATATAGTAGGATTAGACCAAAATCGGCGCAGTTTGATACCGTCCACATATACCATTCGATGCGTGAGGGAAAGGCAGCAATCCACCCAAACCCAATGTGAAACCCGTAGTATATGAGTTGGAAAGCGAACACATAGATGGTTAGGGCCGTGCTGACTCCGTCCGGTGGGAGCACTCTGCTATTGGGAAGGGTTTGCGCTGGGCGACTCGCATGCGTCGCAGTGCGATCTTGACCAAATACCACCCCGAGTCCGAACCAGAACGGAGTGATAAGGCTCTTTGGATCTGGGGGCGGCTTGAGAAAGTCGAGTGGCGTCATGGTGTAAAATTGTGGGAGATCAGGATCAACGCCGGGCCGCTGACATAGGTCCCTAATTTCGGCATTCACTGGCAGAACCTTCTGAATCTCTGGATCCAGAGGCTTATAGTACCAGAAGAAGAAGGTATGTAACGTGCAGAGGATGAAGGCGAGTGTCGTCACTTCAAGCGTCGAGAATCCTAGACCGCCCGCCCCTCGCGCCAGGCAGGAAATACAGAACCATGCCATTTGGAGCAACGTAACAAAGCGTGCCAGCCCATTTGCTTTGTCCACACTCGTAATGTCGTCCACGGTGATATCCGGCATATCCATGTGTTTGTTTTCTACTAGGTAGGCGAGTTGTTGGCTATCAACAGGAAAAGCCTCGCAATTGAGAGGCGCAATCAGGATCCCACCCATATCAGCAAAGAACCCGTGCCGTATGGTCCATCCTGAATATTCGAGCCGAGAAAACGCTGCGACCGACTGGCGTGCGGACAACCACTGTTCAGCCGCCGTACCGACCAGCACTTCGGGGAAGAAGACAGCAAACAGTTGCCAGCGGAATTTGTACCAAAGAGCGCGAGGCCCTCGGCGGGAAACTAATGGAGGTATATTGAGACACAGACTAGTCCAGGTGCACAGCCAGATAGTGGTAAGGCTGCTGGACAATAAGTCCCGAGTCCCCCGGATGTTCGGCGTCGACACCCAGCCATGGACGACATTTTGTGGTGGAGGCGGCAGCATCAGGTGAAGAGGCCAGCCTGCGCTCTTTGGCTTTTGCCAATTGTAGTCTGGCGCGGAGTTGCTATTAGCACCAGGAACTACTAAATTGCTAGTACTCGGGGAGTCCTGGGATGTGGCGGGTAGATGTAGACAGCGGAGTAGCCTACTTTTCAGAGCACGATCGTGGAAAGGGAAATACGGATCGAGGTAAAGTGTGCACTAGTGGAGTCCTATGTAAGAGAGTATTACAAGATGAATACTCCGTACAAGCGGCTACCTGCTAGTATTTAGTAACCAAAGCCAAGCCCATCCCATATCCGGGTTGGCCCCCGGCCGGACGCCGCTGGCGCGTATCCATCTCGCTCAGCCACTTGGGTCTGGAGGGTTACGTAGTATGATGTGGGTACCTCATGCAGCCACAACCAAAAGTGTTTGTCGGTGAAACCCACGCGACGAATTAGAGGTGCAGTTTCTAGCCCCCATCATCAAATCTTGGAATTTGCATCCTCCAGGCCACAGTAGCAGGGTGACTGAATGGTCGCAGAGAGGTCTTTTGTATAAGTGCAAAGGCCAAGCGCTAGCAGTCCGTTCATGCCCCCCTGGTAGTCACCCACACATCGTTTTCACGCTCGTACGCAATCGAACTACTGAGTGCACCAGTAAATTCCTCGGGTGCGGCTGATTGAAGACGAAGCACAGGCGCTATCATTTGGTTTGCCGAAGCCAAGCCGGCATTTTAACCTTATTGAGTCAATCTTTTCCTTCTTTCATTCTACTTCTTCCCATTTATCTTCTAATCGCTATCTTCATTGTTGGCGGCTACACCACCTGCAGCCCACCGCCCGCACGCATCGGTCGTCAGAGAGTTTCTCGCATATATTCTCGGCCTGCTCACCCACTGCCAGGCCGCCCGCGCCTCTTTTTGAGCGGCGTGCGCTCGGCTAGCCAGGACCTCTACTCGTCCTCGCAATGGCACCGCACGAAGAAGTGGTTGCTCACATTTCAGACACAGTGAAGACCTTCTTTAGCCGCAAGCAATCGTTTCGCATCTTCCATGGGTCGACCAACAGCACTCGTCCCACCCACAACGGCCGCATTGTCGATATCAGTGCGCTTTCCAACGTTCTGAAAGTGGATAGACAATCTAGTACGGTAATTGTGGAACCAAATGTTTCCATGGACAAGCTCGTCCAAGCCACTCTTGTGCACGACATGATTCCTCCAGTTGTAATGGAGTTTCCAGGCATCACGGTGGGTGGAGGCTACGCTGGGTCTGCAGGCGAGAGCAGCTCTTTCAAGTATGGGTACTTTGATCAGACTGTCAAATCGGTTGAGATGGTTCTTGCAACTGGAGAGGTCATCACGGCTTCTGAGTCTGAAAACGCCGATATATTCAAGGGAGCGGCTGGGGCTCTGGGGAGTTTAGGTATCACAACGAAGCTTGAACTAAGGCTTATCCGAGCCAAACGTTTCGTTAAGTTGACCTACCATCCATACTCGACTAGCCATGACACGATCAAGGCTCTCCGACAGGCAACAGAGAACCCAGACAACGATTACGTGGACGGTATCATGTTTTCCAACACTCACGGAGTTCTGATGACTGGTCAGCTGACTGATGATATTCCACCATCTGAAAGTCCGCAGAGCTTCAGCGGGCCATGGGATCCCTGGTTTTATCTCCATGCGATGGACAAACCTGTTGGAAGACAATCTATCGACTATATACCAATAGCTGAGTATCTGTTCCGTTATGACCGCGGCGGCTTCTGGGTCGGCATTCAGGCATTCAAATACTTCGGCTTTGTCCCATTCAACCGATTCACTCGGTGGTTTCTCAACGATTTCATGCATACTCGGATGATGTACCGAGCGCTGCACGGAAGCAACATGTCTTTTGGAACAATGATCCATGACCTTTCCCTACCTTACGATACTGTTGAGGAGTTCATCGACTATACAACTCAGACACTCGGGATTTGGCCCCTGTGGCTCTGCCCCCTGCGTGCCATGGACCCGCCAACTTTCCATCCTTGCACCACTGGTTCCGAACAAGGCGGATCACCCCAGCCAATGCTCAACATCGGCCTCTGGGGTGCGGCTTCGAAAGACATGGACTCGTTTATACGCCAGAACCGACATTTAGAAGCCCGGCTCACGGAGCTAGGCGGCCGCAAGGTGCTGTACTCCCACGCTTACTACACAGAAGAGGAGTTCTGGCAGTTGTATGATCGGGAGTGGTATGATGCACTGAGACAACGCTACTCCGCCACTACTCTACCCACTGTGTACGATAAAGTCAAGGTCGATGTTACTCGACAGATGCAAACCAAAAGTTTACCTTGGATTCGAAGACTGGGGTCGTCGTGGCCTTTTGCGGGATTTGTGGGGATATGGTACGCAGTTCGAAGCAAAGATTATCTTCTTCACAGGCAGTTGGGCTGGATGAGATGGAACTTAAAGGAGGAGTAATAACTAAACAATGCGCTCACCAGTTTTTACTCGCCAAGTGAGTGGATTCTAGGAACATTGAGGACGGAGGCATTATATCGCGCCGAGACGGATGAGCGTGCTTTGAGACGAGTTTCGCATCTTGATGTGAACTCTGAAGCGCAAGTTGTATTCTGCTTTTTGGTAAAGAGCAGTGCGCGTTTATACGTTGATGCATCGTAATTTACAGCAACGCGTCTTGATTTTTAGTGGGGCTTGGTAGCCCACCCACGCGTGTGACTCGCGAGCAACTACGGCGGACTGTTAACGGGTGAAGAGACAAAAGTCCTGCCACACCCAAAAATTAATTTTTTACAAACGTTACGTGCGAAATAGAGTTGAGGTTTGTATTAGATTATACTATCTAGCTATTATTAGAGATGCTCCATCCATTCCTCGTACGAGGAAGTCAGTAGGGAGGGGGGGTAGACTATTAGGTACTAATACGGCGGTGGCCACCACCATCACTACTATGGCGTTCGGTATCCTTCCACTTTCCAAAACCTGGGGAGCGGGAGCGGTCGCGAGAGAGATATTCAGTATAGTCGTCGTACGAGAGGTATCAGGCTTAATAACTAGCTAGTATCGAGCTCGGTGGCTGCACTATATCGAGCTCAGTAGCTGGCTCAGTAGCTGGCTGATATCAAGCTCGGTAGCTAGCTGATATCGAGCTTAGTACCTAGCTTAGTACCTAGCCTATATCAAGCTTAGTATCAGGCTCAGTATTAGCTCAGTAGCTACCTAATATCGAGCTTAATAGCTAGCTTAGTAGCTGGCTAATATCAAGCTTAGTAGCTAGCTTAGTAGCTGGCTAATATCAAGCTTAGTATTAGGCTTAGTATTAGGCTTAGTACCAGCCTTAATAAACAATCAGTTAGCTACTAAGCTAGCTACTAAGCTTGATATAGGCCAGCTACTGAGCTCGATATTAGTAGTTACCGAGCTTAATATCAGCCAGCTACTAAGCCGGCTACTGAGCTAGCTACTAAGCTCAATATCAGCCAGCTACCGAGCTAATACTAAGCCTAATACTGAGCTCGATATCAGCTAGCTACTAAGCTAATACTAAGCCTGATACTAAGCTTGATATAGGCTAGCCGCTGAGCTAGGTACTGAGCTCGATATCAGCCAGCTACCGAGCTTGATATCAGCCAGTTACTAAGCCAGCTACTAAGCCAGTTACTAAGGTCGATATAGTCGAGCTGCCGAGCTCGATACTAGCTAGTTATTGAGCCTGATACCTCTCGTACGACGACTATACTGAATATCTCTCTCGCGACCGCTCCCGCTCCCCAGGTTTTGGAAAGTGGAAGGATACCGAACGCCATAGTAGTGATGGTGGTGGCCGCCGCCGTATTAGTGCCTAATAGTCTACCCTCTACCCCCCCTCCACACTGACTTCCTCGTACGAGGAATAGGTACAGTATATCTAGTTATAGCTAGCTAGTTAGTATAATCTAATATAAATCTTAACTCTATTTCGTACGTAACGTTTGTAATTTTGATTTTCGTCGTAAAATTTTGGTTTTCGGATGTGCGCAGGACTTTCGTCCCTTCACCGGTTAACAGTCCGCCGTAAGCAACCATAGCGGCCGTGCGCTGCAGCTAAGCTGCCACGCGCATCAGAAAATTCCCCGCACACCGAAAAAGTCACCTTGTTTAACAGCTTCTCTTACAACAACTATAACAATTATTAAAATCCCAGAATACTAGAATTATAGAGAGGAAATGACTCTATAATTCTGTGATTCTAGAATTAATTGATAATGTTGTGTTTTCGCTACGGAGTAAGGGAAAGAGAGTCCTTGTTGTGAGTCTTACGTGATTTAGGTGGTTTGGTGTGGGGGCTTTTTTGTCACCCGCGTGGCTGCCCACCTCAACTACTCTTTGCATGAAGCGTCCTGACTCCAGCTACCCTTTCGCGCTTCAACTTCTCTACCTTCCCGGCCCTATCTCGAAGATGCCTCGGAAGATCCCATTCCGGGGTCACACGGCTACTCGGATGGACGAGGAAGCCAACCAGGCAGAGGATGTGGAGGCCACTCAGGAAGCCGCGGCACAAATCGATCCACCTACACGTTCTAGCGCGGTATTTCACGAAGGCCAGCACAAAGATGTCATGCACCGCAATATGTTGCCTTTTCGATATTTCAATAACCTGGGGCTGGGTGGAAGCGCTACGGTCGGAATAGTAGAAGACCAAACAACCGGCCAGAGATTCGCACATAAGGTTTTCCGCAGATACAACGGCCCAGACCTCGAGAAGCACAAGCAGTCGTTTAGGAACGAAATTGAAATCATGAAACGATTACATCCCCATTCGCATATCATTCAAGTGTTCGGGTCGTATACTTGCGGCCGTGAACTAGGCATGCTCCTCATTCCAGTTGCCAACGAAGGAGATCTCGGAGCTTATCTTCAAGACATAAAGGATGCAGGAATGCGTCCAACAGCAAAGCAGTATTCTGTCCTCTATCAGTCATTTGGATGCCTTGCGAGTGGTCTGGCATTCATTCACAAGCATACAATCAGGCACAAAGACATCAAACCGCAAAACATATTAGTTCATGACGGCCGCATAATATATGCGGATTTCGGTATTGCATTTGATGCAAGTGGGCAGGATACCACCACTACTGGCCAACCGGGAGCTTTTACGAGGCGCTACTGTGCCCCGGAAGTGGCGAAGTGGGACCGGAGAAACAGGAAATCAGACATCTTCTCTCTGGGCTGTGTTTTCATGGAAATTATGGCTGTGTTGGAGCCCGATATTGAGACTGGAGCCTCCAACTCACATCCTTACTGGGATACGGTCGGCCATATTCGGAACGCTCTTATTCGGTTTAGCACGTCCGATTCCAGGCGAGACCAGCTGTTCCGCGTCTGTCACGCCATGTTAGAGCCTGAGAACGCAGACCGAATAGGAGCTGGAACCCTTCTTCGTCGTCTGTTGAGTATACAAAGCTCTCTTTCAGATCCCATATACGAGCTCTTTTGCAGTGACTGTGCAAGTTCCGAACAGGATGCCATCCCCTTTACCGTGGATCGCCTAGCGCTCCATAGATTGGCAATAACGTCCGGTGTTGATGGCGAGGTTTCTGATCATAGTATAACACAAAACTCCATGGGCGAGAATACAGTCGCGGCCACTAGTCAAGAAGTCGAGGTGTCACACGAGGATGTTCTCCTATTGGAAGAAACTGGACCATTTCGGAATAAACGGGTCTTTTTGCCATCCATGCCACAGAAGAATCTTTCAATTGAAGCTGTGAGACGGCGAAACGCAAAAGCACCTCTCCCTCCCCCCAAGTAAATGAAAAGTATCTTTACATCTTCTCGTCGCTTGATCATCCTGGATTTGTCAGGATTGGTTGTACAACGGATGTCCCTCTCAGGATAAAGATGATGGAGGGTCGATGCAAATATCATTTCCAGGAGTATGTGCAACAGGCTACAGGCGAGAGAAGACGCATTAAATATGCTCGTCGTGTTTTACGATTTGTCGAAGACGAGTTGAGAGAGGTTCGATTCCAAGCAAACCGCGAAAGATGCCAAATGAGACACATGGAACGGTACCGCGTAGCACCCAGAACATGCAACCAGAATTATCAAGAAATGTTCGGATTAGGTGGCAAGAGAAGCTTTGATCAGCCGGCATTTCTCCTTTTGAACAGTCATAAGCCAACGCAGCACTCACAAGAAGAATAACTCCACGAGCAGCATTAGAAGCGTTAGTTCGGAAACGAAACGCAGCCTGACCGGTTGTTTAGTCTACTTGGGCTTGGGTTAAGGTGCATACGCATTAGATCTAGTAGTTTTTGAATAGATCATTTGATAGAAATGGTAGAAGATCAAGGTGCCAGCAAATGCCTCGGAGCCTGTTTATGCGTTTGTCAGCCTACTGCGCGATACTCTTCTCCTCGTGTTTGCCCAAGCTCGTGAATGGGGCGCTCGACCAGCTGGGGCCACTTGGTGTTGACAGCTATCACCTCGTAGCGAACCATATCGTCAGCATTCTTGATGACGCCTTTGCGAGCAATCAAAGGACTTTCCGAATGCACGCAATTGACCGAGTACATCGGTTTTGGCGTTCTACGAGTAGTGCGCAACATGCCACCCAGTTCCAGCCGGGCGCCCGCCTGAATTTTGTATACGAGGACTAAGACAACCCCCAGCCATTGCTGGGGAATTACGCTCACAGCTAGGCTGGGAAGATCCCTGGTCAAAAACTATTCTTTGAACATTCCTTGGGCAAGTCTATTGTAAACCTTTCAGGATGTAATCGTTATTGGTCCAAAGATCGACATACATCATTGTGGATTGATGCCCTATATATTATCCAGGATGACAATGACGATTAGGCTTACGAGGCTCCCTGGATGGCCAGCGTTTATTCTACTTCATATCTCAGCATCGCTGCGGACGCATCGAGAGACGGCACTGGAGGCCTTTATCGACAGCGAAATCCGACTAATCTTCAATCGTTTGTCGTTCCCCACCAAAAGAGTGCCATGGATTCCCATGGCTCCTACCTCTAGATCTCGCAGTGAAACGTCGCACCACTCAACCATTAATGACCTTTTCCTCTAACATCTACGCTTGAGGAAAAACTTCCCTAACTATTCGCGCATCCTCTAGAGGTCGAGCAGTAGTTAAACTCCTCGGGGGAGGGTTGTAAGGGAGAAGATTCCAACGACAAGTCCCTCGGGCTCGTTTCAAATGATGCTGGAGCAGTCAGGATATTGCCTGGTTGGCTCGGCTCTGTGTTGTTCTGTAAATCCATCATTATCGCGATTGGCTCTCTAGTTGGCTCTAAAACATCGCATCAAACGCGCTGAATCTCCGCCTTCGGCACAGCCCGTTGCTGTCAGGGCCCTTGGGGACGTTTGGAGGCTTATCCTTATTCAAATCCAAAAAGGAGTATGGATCTATCAATAGGAATTCTAGCCATGCGCAATCAGTTCTTTATAATAGGCCATACATTATTTGATATCTCGAATTCCCTGTTCATATTCGGCTGTTTCGTCTAAGCGCCATAGTTTCTTAGATCGCGCCGATGCCATAGCTCCAATACTGTCACGATGAGCGATTAGAGGTATTCATTAGGATAAAATCGCCTTCTGTGTATGTTCCATCTCTTCGTCTTTGCATTAACGCTTTCTTCAGAGCCCACAACTCTCTCTCTCAAACTCAATTTTCCCCTCGCCCATTAGCTCTTGTAAATGCCGACTTCAGCCTTCTTATAGATGTCCTATACCTCTGCATACAACTCGTTGTAGACCCATTTGACTCTCCTCGTAGAATTTCGCCGCATGTCCGAGTATTTGCAGGACCGCCCCAGCGTTTTTTATCACTCTAATGCTTTCTTCAAAATCCGTTAGTGACCTCGGAGGGCGAGTCGAGTGAAGACCATAGATTCTGAGGCATATGAGACTTTGCGTGAACGGTATGAGATCTTTCGTAACCATAATTATTTGAAAAGGTTTACTTCTCGTCTCGTGCTGCCTTCTAATACCCTTTAAAGTGGGACGGCTTAAGAGCTACGGGCTTAGACTCATTCTCGAAATGCATGAGGATGTATCTATTTCTCTGCCTGTAGACCGATCTGCCCGTTTGCCTGCGTCATATTCAGCGCTCAGGTTGGGAGGAGACAAATCTGCAGGATTATGTATGAAATTCTGCTGATGCCAGACGAGCCCGTGTTGCACATTCGCTTACAGATGGCCATTAGGGCGTAATTCTAAGTGTATGGTTCAAAGATCATAACGAGTTGTCTATCGAATAGCTTACATGGGCTGTGGTCACGGTCTACGAGACCCACGCTATCCCACTGAAATGGTATTTGTTTGCTCAATTACCTTTCAATTCAATTGTGCCGCTGCTTTTGGTGCTCAGTTGTCATTTCCTGGTTAGCTGTGGCCCCCGAGCGCACCTGTAAGTCTCTATATGCTGCCTTCCACAACGCCGCACATCTTCCTCCCCATTGAGGCGGCCTACCTCCAACACACGTGTTTACTGTTTGCTTCTTTTTCAGAGCTGGGCGAGGAGAAGGTACGCATTTTCTATCCATAAAAGCTAGTCATTCGGCCTTAATCCTCTATTTCTTCTTCACGCCACTTTTCTCGACAATCGTCCACACCGCATCACGTCTTCTCTTCATGATCCATTTGCATTGCCTTTTGGAACTTGTTTATTATTTCAACTATCCTAGATGCTCAATAGTCATCGTCTCGGCCGTACCGGAACCACTTCATCATCGCATCTGGGTACCATCAATATGATGTCGACATCATTGCGCCACACAACGACAAAGCTATGTGTCTCCACATAGCTGTTGATGGTGTAGAGCTGTTGTGTAGAGCTGTTGTGTAGAGGCTTCGCTTTATGTTAGCGTACCTTGTAGTCGGTTCGTGGATGGTTATGCTTTGCATTTACTATTTCTATTATAGGTGTCCGCGTTATCCGCCGTGCTTTCATATCAGCTTTGGGAAAAACGTACATTAGAATCTCGTCCTGTTCTCCTTTGCCAAAAACACTCTAGATGAGACCGTATTCATTCACTCTCTGGTGTAAGCCCTTGTCAGTCTTTATCAATCTCCTCTAAAACAGTAGTGGGTTTTTAGCGTCGTGGTCCGCGAATGCCTGCCAGGCCAGCAGCTAGTGCAAAAATCGGTCCTTCAGTTACGTGCTCGTCATTTTCGTAAAGGGGTTACCAGCGCCTTGTTTGAATAGCAGCCATGCCACCCATCGAATTGTGCAGATATGATGAAAAGAATCTTCGTACCAGAATTGGGCTATCATTTTAAATACTGCCACTTGCTACATTGAGCACTAACGAAGCTTTATATCAATTTTGTTGATGGAAAAAGAAAGCGAGGCAGTATACGTTAGTGGCATATTATGGGGCCCACTCCCAGGTGCGATCTCTTTTTCCTGTAACGCTTGCTAGTTCACGTCTCTACCGCTTCGTACTCCACCTCTTATCAACTGCAAAAGCACTTTCTGCGCTTTCAGACTTTCCTCCTGAGCACAAATCGACGCCTGCAGCGCCTGCTGGATAGCCCTGTCTATTTCAGCAGTGTCGGAACTTACCGTAGGAGCGCGCTGATCCCCGCTCCGCATTTGCATTATCTGGTTTAGCATCCTGATATTCCGCGGTAGGAAGGCCTCCGAGCTTACAAGCACGGAGAGGATGAAGAACAACAAGACTGCCAAGTTGGCATTTCTGCCTTTCAAAGCGCCTAGCTTTGCGGTGTACACGGAGCCGAGGTAGATTCCCAAGGCCACGAAAAGCGTAAAAATAGAGAAGATGAGCAATCTGCCCGGTGCTGATAACGTCGCAGCAGCTGTGAGTGAGGGTATCCTATCGAATTCACTCGCTGGCTCATCGGCTTCGTTTCGGTTGCGCGTAGTGTTGGAGCGATCAAAAGAGTTCTTCGATGGTGAAGTGAGCCACTCAAGCACTGCTTCGTCGTTGTCTAGCTCACTGATAAACTGTTGAACGTAGGATGAGAAGAATGTGGATAGCAGGCCGCTGGCGAGGCTCGTGTAAGCGAATGCGGTAGCGGTCCAGTGGATATTGCCGAAGTCTGCGAGACCAAGCAGGCTGATGGCGACTTGAGCGACAATGGCGGCCTGTAAGTAGGATTTTTGCTTAGCATGATATTTACCATTACGTTACGAGAAAGATTCAAAACGTATGGATGAAGATGAAAAGACTTACGGCGACGGCTCCCATGGAGAATATGTCCTTGTAGGATTCTTTCAATCGCCACGCCTCTTCCGCGTTTCTAGGCAGCACATAACATCGTATGCGATGCGTGACTAGGAGTCCCGCGGGGTTGAACAGGAAACTCCACACCAGCGGATTGGTAATATTCTCGTTCAAGACTGTGAATGCTTCCTTGACTATGGGCGAGCGCTTCGTATCAAACATATTGATTAAAAGGAATGTGTGAATTGTTGCTCGGAGACATCCGAGAGATGAATGTGGTTGGTGTAACGTGTTTCATAAGCGAGCGGCCAGTACAAGCGAGCGGCCAACCTCAAAATATACTAAAAACCCGAATTTTAATCTTGAATATCTTAACAACTACTTTATAATAATTTCTAAAAATTTAAATATAAGCTCTTATATATATAACATAGTATCTATTAAAATATTAGAGAGCCCAACCCAGTAGATATAGAGATATTTGGAAATAGCTAACATTTTAGCCTCTAAACTCTATATCTCTAGATATTTTAATAACTACTAGGCTAGACGCTCTAATATTTTAATATATACTTTATTATATATATAAGAGCTTATATTTAAATTTTTAGAAATTATTATAAAGTAGTTGTTAAGATATTCAAGATTAAAATTCGGGTTTTTTAGTATATTTTACGGTTGACGGCTCGTTTAGTAAACACGTTACTAGCAGAACTCCCGTCGGATATCTTCGACCCGAGTCAGCATGGAGCACTCCGGTCGCCACGAATGCTCTTGCGCCAGTCTTCTTCGCGCTGCTTCGTGATGCCAAGGTAGATGTTATGTGCAGATGGTTGATAAGATTTGTTTTGGGTGGGTAAACACATCTGATTGGCTAGTCGTCCTTGCCAGATCGACGTCATAACCCTAGCCGCGCGCCCGATATCCCGGTCCCAATTTACGATCACCCGTCCAAGCTTCAAAAAACTCACGACGTCCCCAGCGGTACCACGGCGGCACCATGAGCTTCGTGGTCGAGTAAGTCGAGCGTAACGCCGAACTCAATCGCCCTCAGCTAACAATACACAACACAGTCAGGTCCGCCGAATCGACAGCCAGCTCGATCGTCTGCAGCTGTCGAATGCGCATGCTGACGACACGGTCGGCGCCGAAGCATTAACCCCAGAAGACATACACGATCCGCATCGAGCAGCCCGAATTGCGCAGTTGCAGGGTCTCATAAAAAGCTTGTCAACTACGCACTCCGCCAATCACGCGCTTCTACCGACAAGTAGGATCAAGACAATCCTCGCACAGGCAAATGTCTCCTCAAGCTGTTCAACATGCGCGCAGCTGTTCGAGCAAGATGACTCGGGGGGCCGCCACCAGCCCAGCGAACATGATTCCTCGTACGAGCATGAACTTGAGTGGCTTCTACTGAGTAAAGCAACCACCCAGGCCTACGGCTCAGTACTCTCCACCATCCTCGAACAGACACTTCCGCTCGAAGATGATATCTGGTACTGGGACGATGTCCTCTCTACGTACCGCTTCGCCGGCCTATACTCGATACAAACCTCCCCCATCCGGTTCTACAATTGGTCAAAGGACATCTACTACGATGTGAGGTCCAGAGGTGGACGGCTAGCTAATGGGTGGCGAGAGTTTTACGCGCTAGTGAAGGATACCGTCCGAGACCGTAGCATGAGGGAGGTGCAGAGACGGGTTGTGAGCCCGTTGGGCGTAGTGCGTAATGAAGGTAGGAAAAAACGGGCCGCACTGAGGAGGATTCGCATGGTCAATGCGAACGCGTTGGGCGTCCTGCTAGGCGAAGGCTTGAGCAACGAGAGGTGAGCAATTCCATCGCGGGTCTTAGTTACCCTCTGGATATGTGGCAAATCATCGGATACTGACAGCCTATAGCTTCCATGAGGACGGCCTCCAATCTCCCGGCCAGTACGGTGCCCTAGACAAACGGCACAGGTGGAAGAGCACAGTAGCAAAGAGTATCGCGCTCATGGACGCCGTCCTCACCAACGTCAATGATGCTGAGCTCTCTATCGATAAGTTCGATGACTCGGTAGCGGCCACCACCCAAGATGACCATTACTACGAATTACATGAACCCTCGGGAGAACGCACGGCAACGGCTCTCAAGCCCGCCGATGTTGCGGTTCGGTTGAACAATCTTCTCACTCACGCTCTACCCGGTTACTCTGCCAACTTCCACGCTGTTGTCCGAGAAAACGGGCGACCTTCGTTTCTAACTCGCTACTGGCTGCCGCTTTCTATCGCCGTCGTCTCCTCGGGCACTGTCCTGCGTATCGTCATCAACCGGAAAGAAGAAATCGTCACATGGATACGTGAATTCGGTCAGACAGTAATCGATTTCTGGACAAACTGGGTCGTGGAGCCTTCTAAAAAAATCATTGGTACGATACGTCATGATGAAGGCAGCGAGGTTTCGATTATGAGCAAACGCAGCTTGGAATCGGATCGAGCTAGTCTGGAACGTATGGTTGTCGACTTTGCGATCGCACATCCCGAGGGCTCTGCATTGAACGAGTCGCAGATTTCTGATATTCGCGCGAAAGTACGGGAAGGTGACCTGACACAGGTGCTTAAGGCTTACGAAAGAGATATCCAGAGACCGATCAAGGGCGTCATTGTGGGAAATCTAGCAAGTGCGCTACTCATACAAGTACAGAAGACCAAGGTCGATATTGAGGTGGCGATGAGCGGGATCGATTCGATACTGAAGAGCCAGGAGCTGTTGTTCGGGTAAGTCCTCGTACTGAGCGGGAGAGTTGACGGGCTTCGAAGTCGAATTAGGTTCTGAATGCAACGGAGACTAACTTATATAGGTTCATCGGCCTGACACCAGGAGTGCTCGTCTCTATTGGCGTATACAGATGGCTCAAGGGTATGTTTGGCAACCGGAAGGGCGTTAAGCGTTGGTCCCAACAGGGTCAGCTTCTGCTGATACTAAGGTATGTCACCATTGCAAGGACCTCATCCCAGCCAAAAGCGTGCTCTATGATTCGACCCCAGGTGGCCTCTTGGAACTGTTTTCGACGTCAAAAGCTTACACCTTGTGCAGAAATATCGATCGCATCCTCGTTGGCGCCACGCCCACTGAGTACGGTGAGATTTCGTATAAAGATCATGGTTTATTACTCTGTGAGGTTCACCTACTTCGGCAAGCCGCGAGCAACGTACTGCCGAGGCGCATCTTTCACGACTTCCTGGTTGAAGTCGACGAGTTGGCGGATGTCCGCTCAGGCCTGGAGCGTCAGCAGAAGGTGGTTGAAAGGATCAGGTGGGCTTACTCAAAATGGTTCACGTCGTAAAAGATGCTGGAGGTAACCAGGACGGGCGATAAGCAACAGCCCAGGAGGCATGTACCATATGTAGAATCGGCAAGGGGATGAATACGTGGCAGGCAGGGATAAACCCTTGAAGCCAACCTAGGTGACGAATACGTTGCTTTTCCGAAGAATGGTAAACGTCTGACGACGTGTCTCACACACTATTTGACTATCACCGGTAATAATATCGCAGCCACTATATGGACAGCACGTGCTCGTCGTTTGCGTAACGGGTGGTGGCGGTTGACTTAGATCTGATGTGGCGGTGACAGGTGACGGAGGCGGTTCGCTTGTTTCCTAGCTTGGCACTTGGCCTCAACGTCGACGTACCTAGGCAGTACCCAACGCTGCCTTTACGACAAACACGCCCATACACTAAGCGCACTCGACATAGGCCTCTGCGCTTCTCCCAGAATCTGCATACGCCGCCATACGAGTATTCTCTACACTACTGGGCCGTGGCGACGTTACCTGCAACGACATCATCCAACAGGGTGCAGCACCGCAGCCTTCACAGATAACGAACGGCCTGGTTAGGTCACGGATAGCAAGATGGCTGGTACAAGGAACTATGACTTTCTCGTGAGTCCACCCTACATACTCCCTCGCTCCCTTCCCTGCACCTTTCTCCGATAACCCCGATCACTCCCCGTCTTCCCCACATCCACCCCGAGTCTACCAACACATGTGCCATAGATCAAACTCCTCCTCATCGGTGACTCGGGCGTTGGTAAATCATGCTGTCTCCTCCGCTTCAGCGAAGACTCGTTCACACCGTCCTTCATCACGACCATTGGCATCGACTTCAAGATCCGCACAATCGAGCTCGACGGCAAGCGCGTGAAGCTACAGATATGGGATACGGCCGGGCAGGAGCGGTTCCGCACGATCACGACGGCGTATTATAGGGGTGCGATGGGCATTTTACTGGTGTACGATGTTACGGATGAGAGGAGTTTCAATAGTACGTGTTTGGACTGTTTTCCTTTCTCGCAACACGGTACAATAATTCGAAGGTCTATGCGGCGAGGAAACAGATGGACAGGGATGCTGACGTTGGCATAGACATCCGCACATGGTTTTCCAACGTCGAACAGCACGCAACCGAAGGCGTCAATAAGATCCTCATCGGCAACAAATGCGACTGGGAAGAGAAACGCGCCGTCTCCACCGAGCGCGGTCAGGCCCTCGCCGACGAACTAGGCATCCCCTTCCTCGAAGTCTCTGCCAAGAGCAACATCAATGTGGACAAGGCTTTCTACAGCTTGGCTGCCGATATCAAGACGAGGTTGATCGATAGCGCGCGGACGGAGACGAGTGCGACGAAGGTGGATGTTGGGGATGCGGGGAGCGCGGGTGGTGGCGTGGGCGGGAAGTGCTGTTAATCGTCGGATGTATGCAGAAGGCCGAGCGCTTGACGAGGCACTTGTGCGGGTTGTGACGCGAAGGAGTTGGACTGGCGCTTCGTCGACATTTCTCTCAACGACGATCAGATGAGCATATACGCTTGGAAAGGGGCGTAAGCACGGCAGAGACATGCGATTAACGTGAGACCTCTGTGCGCCTGTTTGCCACAAACGTAGACTTTTATTTTTCCCTTTCTTTCTCGAATTTCCCTGGTCTATCTACTTAACTGGTTGTTTCTCTCTCATGTATGGAGTTTCGAGGGATCCTTGGGACAAATTCATATGTTTGTGGGGGGCTACAGATATTTTACTTAGTTGTTAATGGCACCTTTTGGTACATTCATGAAGGGTATTGCATCATGCTGTGTTGCGTGCTTTGCTTGTAGCTGTGTCGGGTTATGGGGTCTGGATTACCCCGAGGCGTAGCTGCGACGAAGTGGCGTTGCTCATGGCTTATTGTTCTTGCGGCGGTGCTTGGATCTTAGAATCGCGGCGTCGGGAAAGGGGAGTGGGTAGCAACGGTAGGGTGCTGGATACCGTTTGGAGGCAAGCCCAACTTACCTATGTCCTCCCGTCGCAACGGAAATCTCTGACTTTGTAACACGAGACACCATGTATGCTGACTATACGAGCTTGGTCAGCCTGATATCAATAGTAAGTCGATCTTGCACTTGTCTTTCGCCCAGTTCGTGTAGGGCAGTGCGATGCGATGGGGTATATGAAGTGAGATAGTAATAGTATGTGGGAATAGTGTTTGGCGAGCGGATATTTAATCAGCAGGCTCTGAGACATGTGCTAGTAGATGGCGTTAGATCTGAGTTTCAGCATCATTGGCTAGCCCGGTTTGATTTGGTTTGGTCCGAGAGTGGTTGGGTTGAAGTGTGCATGTGTGGTTTTGGTGTGGGTTCTTGGCTGGGAATTATATAATTAGTTGAGGTGGGAGGTCTTCGAAGAATGGGGGTGAATATGGTCAAGGTTCCGGCTTGGAAGGGTT
This sequence comes from Darksidea phi, assembly GCA_030770425.1. Lineage (NCBI taxonomy): Eukaryota > Fungi > Ascomycota > Dothideomycetes > Pleosporales > Lentitheciaceae > Darksidea > Darksidea phi. The sequence continues at coordinate 167,724 of JASJFT010000046.1, read as the reverse complement.
GTTAATATTGTTTATTGCGGAGTAGAAACAAATGATGAGCTGTTTAAAGGATTGAAGATGAAGGTGGTTAAGTAAATAGGCAAGGTACTTGTGATAATGTGGAGGTTTGCACTGCAGAGCTGTGGGGAGGAAGTACGATTAGGAAGCACACCCGCATGTGAATAGACATTATGACGGCAACACCTAAAGCTAGTATGGATCTTATAACGCGGGCTTGTCTTCGTTGTTGAGGAATATACTAAACCAAAAGCCATCCTGCTCGAATTCGCTCTCCAACTTGCTAACCAATTTACATACTAGCCTTCCCCCTACTCTCAAACGGTAACGCCAGCACCAACAACCCAGACGCAATAAATAGCGCTCCACTGACATACACGGGCGCCGACGTAGCTAGATTAGCATACATGGCGACGATGGGCGCCATGATGCCAAAGATGCGGTTTGCGGAAGCAGTGATGGCGTTTCCGGTGCCACGGTCCTTGGTGGGGAAGATTTCGGGCGTATATGAGTAGAGAACGGCGTACATGATGTTGGACATGAAGTTGTAGGCACAGTTCCTTGTGGGTGTTAGTTAGAGCAGTGAGGCCTGGAAAGGAAAGGAAACGAGTTAGGAAAAGACTTACCAGCCGAGTAAAGAGGCAGAGTTTAGTGCAGTAGTTGAGCAGAAGAGGAAAACGCCAGTTAGTATTGTGGACAGGGCGAGCGTGCCTTTTCGTCCGATACGAGGCGTTTCGACGAGCACGCCGCCGATGAGACAGCCGGGCACGCCAAGAACGGCAATGATAAGACTATTGCGGTAGGTAAGGTAGGTCGATCCGTCACCGAAGTGAGCGCCACGATTGGCTTGGATGAAAGGTAGGAAGGCGTTGTAGAGTGGGAAGCCAAGACCGATGAACGCCCATACTAGAGTGATCAATCCGGTGCTGAAGGCCAGTTTCTTGCTCGCAAATAGAGCCTTGATATGACTCGTGTTGACTTTCTCAAGGTTGCGCTTCAGCGCCGCTTGTGTGTGCGATTGCGCCAGTGCGCTAACATGTCCAGCCGGCGCGAGTTCATTACAAAGTTCCAAATCTTTCAGCGTCAGCGTAGACGTCTTTCCATTCCTCCGTGCCACCTCATGCACCACCTTAACAGCCTCTGCATCCTTGCCCTTTCCCATCAGAAATTTAGGACTCTCGTAAAGCGTAAAGCAGATGAAGCGGACGAAGAACATGATGAGCGCTACTCCACCCATGGCTAGCATGAAGTACCGCCATCCTATATTCTCGCTCTTCGTACAAGTTGTATCAGTCTCTTCGCACGTTAGATTGCCCAACAACGGCCACGCTACCAATGTAGCAAAGACCTGTGCGAGCGCCCAGTCAATGCTCAGCACAGTGAGCAAGTACTGATGGCTCCCGGGTAGGAACTCTAGAAAGATTGCTGAATCAACCGGTAAGTTCCCACCCACGCCGACACTCCACAGCGCAGCGAAGCAACCGATGGCAGCGAAATTGGGCGACCCCGCTGCGATGAGGCCAAATATGCCTGTTATACCGAGGGTGAGATTGAACGCCCATCGACGACCGAAGATGTCGCAACCAAAACCCCAGAAGACGGCGCCGACGAGAAGACCGATGTTTTGCGAAAGTGAGAGAAGGGGGGCGCGGTTAACGTGAGAATCATTTAGGTGGAACTCGTTCTTCACGGGGGTGAGGATCAAGGAGGTTACAATGGGCCAGAGGTTATCGGAAGCCCATCCGAAGCCGATTACGATGAAGAGCTGGTATATGTTAGAATATGCTTTCTAGAGGGAGCCGAAGCATTTTCGCCGGCGCGATCATAGTCCAAGTGTCGTGATTGGAGGCGATGGGGAAAGAAGCTTCGTTGTATTTACCTGCCATTGATACCGCCCCATGCCAATATCTTGAATCGCCTTGTTCAACACCTTTGCTTTGGCCTCGTACACGGGATCGAGTGACCCTTCGCCCAGTACCGCAACGGGAGCTCCTTGAAGCGATGGCACCTCTTCTTCCCGCGCCCGACCCTTTGTCACCCCATCGAGGTTCTGCGTTTCCGCCATACTGAATATCTCAGCTTCCTACTTTCTAATCGCCTTAACGAATCCTGTCCAACAACGGTGGTTGGTCGACGTTAGCGATAAAGATGATCTATAAATTGGGAAGATACAAAGTCCAGGCGAGCATGCGGCAAGACCCAAATCCTAGCCTGCAAAAGTAAACTGGGCAACGCGACGAATCCCCACAATATATGACCGCGCGCCAAAACGCCATGGGTGTTGGAACTGCCAATACCAGCCTAGCGTGGCAGTCACAAAAGATGTTTTTAGATAACGCAATCGGCGTTCGGGCTGTCGACATTTCGTAATTGGAGATCGGGGACCTTTTGCTACCGGGGTTCGGTACCATCCTCCATCCTGCACGAGCGAGAACTATGATCGTAACAACTGTGGTATTGGGTAACTATAGACAGAACCTTGTGAAACGAATGTTTTTACAGGCATCTCGGTGATTTTGAGTCTATGGTGATAATTGTCTAGGGCATTCTCTGGATGATCGTTCGCGGACATGATGTAAGGTATGGAAACTGGATCGGCAACGCTAGGAATTAGCTTGATAACGCAATTTCACGTGGTATCATCCCGCGCCCAGATACGAAATACATATTCACAGTAGATGTTGGTGGATTGATGATACATCCAGTCTATGTCGCTATGCTTACTCACACGTAAATGCCGCAGCACTACCGTATTAGAGCCGTAGAGCATTGCACCAAGAAGCCCCTCCCACAACGAACATGTGGCTCACTTCCACAGCTTGCTGAGACTTGTAGCCTTATCGTCGTGCTTGTTGAGTACCTTTGCCGTCGCAAGGTCAAAATCCTCTTGCGTGACGTGCACTCTCCTCTCTCTTAGCGCGTACATGCCCGCCTCCGTGCAAACGCCCTTCAGCTCGGCGCCCGAGCAGCCATTCATCTTCTCCGCAATCTTGGTCAAGTTGATGCCACGCGTCAGGTTCATACTCCTTGAGTGAATCCGGAGAATATCGGCACGGGCCTCGACTGATGGGGGTGGGAATTCGATTTTTCGGTCGATTCGACCGGGTCGGAGGAGGGCGGGGTCTAGGATATCGAGACGATTCGTGGCCATGATGATCTTGATATTCTTCGTCGGCTCGAAACCGTCTAATTGGTTTAGCAACTCCAGCATGGTTCGCTGCACTTCCGAATCACCGCCTGAGCTGCCCTCCACTCGGCTTGAACCAATGCTGTCGATTTCGTCCATGAAGATGATACTGGGCGCATGCTCTCGCGCCATGACGAACAGCTCTCGGACCATGCGACTGCCCTCGCCAATGTACTTCTGCACTAACTCGCTTCCGGACACTCGGATGAATTTGCAGTCTGCGTGATGCGCCACGGCACGGGCAAGCAGCGTCTTTCCGGTCCCGGGGGGCCCGTACAGCAGCACGCCCTTCGGCTGCGCAATGCCGAGCGATTCGAAGAGCTCGGGATGTTGTAGACCCAGCTCGATGACCTCTTTGATTTCCTTGATTTGCTGGTCTAGACCACCAATCATGTCGTATGTGCTGTCGGGCACCTTTTCCACCATCATGAGCGAGACGAGCGGGTCGACCGACGAGGGTAGCATCTTCTCGAGCTTGTATGAATCGCTGAGTAACGTGACGCGCTTTCCGACGGTGAGTTTGCTGATGTCGACATTGTCGGAGATGTCGACGACTGGATCTATTAGCGGCGAGAAGACCGAGCAAGACATGTACACATACCATATTTGCCCTCCGGATGCACCTTGACAAGCACCTTCTTGGTGCCCATCACCTTGACAACCTCACCGACATAGGACCCCGGTTGCTGGAGAAGGCCGAGCTCCTCGCGCAGTAACCGCACTCTCGAGTTGTAGTCATTTCGCTGAGCTTCCAGCCGGCGGAGTACAGCTTGGCCCTGTATTATCTCCAGCTTCATGCCCTCGATCTTGTTGTGATAGAAGGTGTCGAGCGCCATGGTGGTGGCGGGCGCGCGGAGCGATGGCGGCGAGGGTGTTGTATGCCGGTGGCTTGACTGTTTAAAGAAGACGGAAAAGATGCTAGTCGGTCGCGCAGACTATCAAGTACGGGGACCGGACAGTGGCGATGGAGTGGTTGGTGTTGAGATGTGCAGATGCAGCCCGGTCCCATCAACACGGCGCTTCACTGGAAGCTTCTCGGGTCGCGGCGAAACTGATGATGCGACGCGCGAGCTAGAGCGAAGGGGGCAAAGCGCCGCTACAGGGCTCCCTTCCCATCTGGTTCCCCACAAGTTACCGCGCTTGCGGCCTCAAGACGTCAAGCTTCTCCAAAAGCGTCCCCCCGGTTTAGCCTTTTTCTTCGCGAAAGGAGAAGCTGTACGGTGAGTAGCTCTTCCCTCCTCGTGTTGCGACCACATGCAGCGCAGCATAGGGTTATCGCGGCTCTGCTAGGCGATTTGGAAATACCGGTGGAGCTGCGGGAGCTTGTTTGTTTCCAGTGTTGGAGTGCTGATCCACACCAAACAGTGATCATCTGTACAGTTGCGCCGCTAGGCCCCTCCACACCGCAGGGCACGTTGCCATCCTCTTGTGCTATGCCTTCGCTGGCTTCACTTTATCCCCGCCGCAAACGCTATCTGGCTGCGTTGTGAGCTCTACAGAAACATCAATACCCTGCTTCCCCTCGTAAGCCAAGCCCTCATCGCGCATCGTCGGCATCCACGCGCAACGCGGCATTCGTCATGGGGGAAGACGAAAGGCCGCACACGGCCGGCGTCGACTCGCCGTCTGGCAGCCAGCATGCCACTACTACAAGTTCCGAGGGTACGCGCAGACGACCGCAGGTGGCCTCGTCGCAAACGGTTGGATATGGTAAGACCGTTCTGTTTGTCCATTATCATATGTTTTGTCTCGAGGCTAGTAGAGACTAAGTGAATGCAGGATCTATCACAACACCTCTCGACCGCCGAAACCAAAACACGAACGCACCCGAGCAGCCGAAAGCGAAGAAGCCCTCTATGAGCCGTCGCACGACCTCGGCAAAGTTTCCGTACAAGGGCCAGGAGTTTTCCGTAGACGATGGTGAGGACGAGATTGACAGTGAGCTCACGGAGCAGAAGCAGAAGCCACAGAAGCCGAGCCCAACTTCCAGTCAGACACTGCGTAGGAAGCCCTCGACCGTCCGACGACGGACCGCAGCACAAGTCCCCGCGCTCGCGACCGTTAGTTCTGTCGACGACGACGATGCTGTGGAACAGGAAGGCGCAGCGGCACCAACGGATGCAGGCGCGCAGCCTGTATCCTCGGGCGAGGAAACGCTTAGGGCTGACGAGGACACTAGCAGCGGCAATGGCGTCGATGAAGACGACGAGGGCGACATAAGTGATGCGGAGAGCTTCACGCTCAAGGATCGTCAAGAGGCTATCAACGTCACACATCCCTTCGGCATCAGAATCTGGAAGCCGGCGCTATACAAAAAGGACCGGTCAGTGCAGCGAAATGCAGAGGGAGACATCCACTCAACTCCCGGCCTCCTTGTCGACAACTGGCTGTGGCTGTTCAACATTGCCTGGACACTAATATTCGGGTGGTGGCTCGCGCTCATCGCAGCCGCAGGAGGCCTGTTCTGTGCTTTGTTCTGGTTCACGGATAGCTGCGCCGAGTACTCGCAGCTCTTGTTCCATCTCTCCGGCTACCTCTTCTTTCCATTCGGCAAATACGTCAAACTCTTGCAAGACGAGGCGTATGCGGACGAGGATGAAGGCGAGGGCCGCAGCATCAGCGAATATGAACAGTGGCAGAGCGGCGACATTGAAGAGGGAAGACTGTTTTTTGGGCCATCAGAAGGCTCTGGATCCCTGGTGGGGCGGCGGAGGAACAGCGTCGATTCCGCTGACGAGACCACCAGCTTGCTCGGCAGAGACGGACGCGCAAACCTGATCCAGTCCGATACCGCAAGAACCAAGAGGAGGCTCTTTGGTCGCGGCAAATGGAACTTCGGACGAGTTGTCTTCTTCGTCTTCTTCTACGGCATCTTCACTCCTGCTCTTCTCCTCGTCTCCGGCCTGTGCTGGTTCATGGTCTTCACGATTCCAATGGGCAAAGTCACTCTTCTCCTATTCGACCATCTCCGACGGCACCCGCTAGCACTCTCTTTCCATAACGATAGCGGTACCGTCCGACGTCCAGGCGAGTCGTCATCCATTCTACTTTGCACATACCGTGCTGTGGGCATCAAGTACTGGAAGTACACCATCGACGGAACCAACATCTTCCTCTTCAATCTCCTCGGTCTCGTTGCCTTCGTCATCTTCGACTACTGGGTTTTGAGTGTTGAGTTCGGCCTCAAGATTGCGCTAACGAACCAGTTTCTCATCTTTACGCTCGCCCTGTTCTCCATCATCCCTCTGGCCTACTTCATCGGGCAGGCAGTGGCGTCTATTTCTGCCCAATCATCGATGGGAGTGGGTGCCACAATCAATGCCTTTTTCTCTACTGTTGTCGAAGTCTACCTCTACTGCGTCGCATTGAACGAGGGTAAAGCTGCGCTTGTCGAGGGTAGCATCATTGGCAGCATTTTCGCCGGTATACTTTTCCTTCCTGGCCTTTCTATGTGCTTTGGTGCCCTCAAGCGGAAAACACAACGCTTCAACGTCAAGTCAGCTGGTGTTACATCGACCATGCTGCTTTTCGCCGTCATCGGCGCCTTTGGTCCCACTCTGTTCTATCAAATATACGGCAGTCATGAGCTCAGTTGCTCTGAATGTATCCGACATCACAACATACCACAAGAGAGGGACTGTCAACGATGCTACTACTCCCAAACACCGGCGATCAACGATACCTTTTTCAATAAGGCGGTCAAGCCTTACATCTGGGTTTGCGCTACGCTGCTGTTCTTATCATATGTTATCGGGCTATTATTCACATTAAGAACGCACGCCGCAGTGATTTGGAGCTCCGAACCGGATGAGAAGAAGCCGATGGACATGTCGACAAGTCAACTGAGTCACAGTGGACACTTCGAGTTCCCAAACACACTCACCCGGCAGGCGACGAGCAATTCAGCCATGCGCGGGGATATACGAAGCAGCCAATTGTATAAGCGCATCGTTGGCCAAACTCTGCAGCAGGTGGGGCATAGGCAAGACAGCGAGAGTGCCGAGCAGAGGCGGCCAACGCCGAACTCTGAGGGACAGACACCACACGTCGTCCCGCCCAAAGACGGAGATGAACGGCCTCCGTCCCCAGGCTTCCATCTGGACGGGCTCTCGGAACGTGATAACCAGTCATTGGTACGGCAAATCACGGAAATTGCTGCGGCGACCACCGCATTAGCAACCCGCGATGCTGTCAGGACACCGCGCAAGACCGCTATGATGGCTTCTCTCCCTGCCAAGGGACAAGGAGAGCGACCACACCATCAGAGAACTGCAACCTTCGAAGGTCATGATGAAGCTGCACCGGCACACACGGAAGGTGGACATGACGCACCGAATTGGAGTCGAGCGAAGAGTTCCGCTATTCTGCTAACAGCAACAATCGTGTACGCCGTCATTGCTGAGATTCTGGTTAATACGGTTGATGCAGTGCTGGAGGGTTCCGATATCGACGAGAAATTCCTAGGTATCACGCTATTCGCGCTGGTACCCAACACTACTGAGTTTTTGGTGAGTAATCCATATACTATGCATCAAGATAGCGCTGACAACTGACCCTTGTAGAATGCTATTTCCTTCGCTATGAACGGTAACATCGCCCTGTCCATGGAGATCGGTTCCGCATACGCCTTGCAGGTCCTTCTCCTCCAAATCCCGGCTCTCGTCTTCTACAGCGCCATCCACAACATTTACATCGATGAATCGCAAATCGTCAATCAATCTTTCAGTAAGCAAACGTACAACCTGTCTTCTCTTTGATCTCGGCTAACAATAGTGACAGCCCTTATCTTCCCGCAATGGGACATGGTGACTGTCATTCTCTGCGTCTTCCTCCTCTCGTACATGTACGGCGAAGGCAAAAGCAATTACTTCAAGGGCTCTATTCTCATCCTGTCCTACTTTGTTGTTATTGTCGGCTTCCATTTATCGAGCTTCACCGATCCTTTCAGGACCGGCATTGATCCGATGGAACAGCGATATGAATCGATGAGTTTCAAGACGATTGGACGAGGGAGGGGCGGTCGGGCATACTAAGGAACGATGCATCAAGCGATGGAAGGAAATCACGTGGCTGTGTACAGTTGTGGGTAATGTACAGATCGGCCTTTTTGCCGTTTGCAGTGGTAGATAATGTTTTTTTCTCTTTCTATTGCCGCATGTTAGGTGTAGAATCGACATTATGGAGGCACATAGCGCAGGCGTTTTGAGTCGGATTCTTGGCAGCGAAGTAGCGTAGATAATTTTTCAAACTTCATTGGACGCCATGGTGCGGGTCTTGAGTTTTGGTGTTGCGTATAATATGGTGTGGGATATGGGTAGTACATGTTTTGAACGTGGATGTCCTTGTTCTTGGGAGAGGCTAGAGGGGATGGCCGGTGTGTTCGGTGACTTGAGGTACCGGTGAGCCGAGAATATGAGACATTTGTTCTAGTCCTCTCTCATAGTGGAACGCCTGGACGATATTTTGACCTCGTCTGTACTCTACATCTGCATAGTCCCAGGCCGCATCCGATTTGAGGAGGCGCGTGGCAAAAAGAAGTATGGAGGATTGGTTTTGCTTTATATTCATACTCAAATGTGTAAAGAGAGCAGAGCATCTGCAGAGACTAGGCGCTCTGCATGCAGAATCACTCGATACACGTAAGTTTATGTGAGTGGAGCGTATGACGTGTAGCGCCACTTTTATAACGTGTATGTCCCCTTTTCAAATAGAGGATGACGAATGTTTAAATGCCTCGCTTTGGACGCGTAAGGCCGGCGCCGGGGCGTTGTGTACCCGAGACCCGTGGGTGTTTGAGAATTGAGCGATTTGTCTGAGATCTCGGGTGTTGGATGCAAGGGAAGCATAACTTGGGATTGAGAAACGGAGGGGATCCGTAGGAACCAGTGCTATGACAAAGAAATGGTTCCATGCAAGCTGCAAGCATGGCAATCGTAGTGCAGGATTCGGGGACATTTGGCGTACGCGAGAGGCGGGTACCGACCAGTCCCGGTCTGGCATCGCAGGCCGGGGTTTCAAAATGCGCCAGAATACATTGCCATGCAGCCCTCGAGTGGCACAGCCCGGATTCGACATGGCCACGGCAGGCGAACTTGGACTAGCTTGCATGAACCTTGAGGCGGAGTGCTTGCTTTGCTTGCTGTTCACTCCCTTGCACGCATCATCGCGCCGTCGATCGCATCTGCCCCTCTTCCGCCCGAACCGGGCTGATGGCTTTGACATCCGCCAACCTCCTGCTCTCGCTGCGTCTTCCCAAGCCTTCTCTCTCTTCTGTTCTTATTTTCCTTTCTTCGACCTCGGCTGCGATCATGGGATCGCGATAGCTTGCGGATCCCGCGGAAGCACTAGAAAGATTGTATACCTAGGTAATTGGAAGTATAACAGAAGGCTATACAGGGCCCCGCGCACCTTCGATCCATGGCTGCTAGCCCGTCGCGATTCGGACGATAAGTCAACTCGACGACGTATAACGGCTACGATTACGGACCTACTACGAGTCACGACGAAGCGTTCGCAGGAACAACGAGCAGATAAAGATGTTGGTGCAAATGTTGCGGCGGCTGCCGTGGCAGTTGACGTGCGCGCTATTTGCCACGGTGCAAGTGGCCAGCGCCGCCAACATCGAGGCGACGAACTCGTCGATGACAGAGCCTTTCAGTCATGCTGGACAGCTTCTTTTGCAGGACTCAAAGGAGCGGAACATTGCGGAATTGAGGCCGCTGTCGGTGGATGCTACAACACGCGATGTGAGTAGTGGTGGTAGCTAGCGATCTTGCTCCATGAGCGCGGGAGCTAACGGGTGCACGCATAGATCGAAGGTAACTTGTACTTGACGACCGACTCGACTTTTAAGAATATTTCCGATGGCGATATCGCCTTTATAAGTTGCGATGATAACGACTATCCGGGGCTCATCAAAGTGGACGAGCTCTTCGAGAACACATACGAAACTCAGAAGATCAATGGCGCTATATTCTACAGTACATCGGCCAACTACTGTGCATACAATGTAACCGCCGTGTTACAAAGCTTCCCAATCTACTCTATGAATAGCTCGTCGGACTCACAGACGATGCTTGACGAGTTATCGCGCCTATCCGCGTCTACACCCTTCGCAGTTCGAGTGGTTCGGACTAGTTCAGCGAGTGATGATCAAGATGAACAGCAGAATCCACCGAATAACAGTCAGTCGCAGCACAACCCGCTAGGACCTTCGCCGTCTACGGCTGTGGCGATGATCATCCTATATAGTATTACTGGAATCATCACGGCGCTGTTCCTGGTCATTATCATTACAGGTGCCGTGAGGGCGCATAGACACCCAGATCGGTACGGGCCTCGGGATGTTCTAGGCAGACCGAGACAAAGCAGAGCGCGAGGGTTGGGAAGAGCTATCCTCGATACAATTCCTATCGTCAAGTTTGGACAGACGGAGACGCCTAAGCCGACGGACGTGGAATTGGGTTCAACATCGGAAACAAGAGACGTGAATGCTACAAATGCGGCGACGGACACTCAAGCTACAACGGACACACGGGAAACCCCGACGACCGAAACACCACGCGATCCGACCGTCGAAGAGCGTTCGGGTATCGAGTCTGGCATATCTGCTGCGCAACCAACAATAGCAGGTGCAGCCGCGGCACAGAGCGACTCGTCAGACGGAGGCCTCGGATGTTCAATTTGCACAGAGGACTTTGAGAACGGTCAAGATATTCGCGTCTTGCCCTGCAACCACAAGTTCCACCCCGATTGCGTTGATCCATGGCTGCTCAACGTGTCCGGCACATGTCCGCTATGGTAAGCGCCACCAACTCCTCGCTATACGTAAGTTCAAGCTAACATCCTTCAGCCGTGTCGACCTCCGCCCCGTAACAACCAACGACACGACCGACGAAACCGACCCAAACCACCTCGCCCCGCCCCTCCAATCTGACAACGACGTCTCACACCGCCGCCGCTCAGTCATGCGCGACATCCTGTCCTTCCGCTCCCGCCCCGATGCCTCGGCCGACGAACGTATTTCCGCCCTTCGACGGCTGAGGGAACAAAGAAGGAATAGAAGTGACGAGGGTGTGAATTCCAGCGTCGAGGATGTGGTGAACCATAGGCGGAGTAAGAGACTCAGTGTGAGACTGAGCGGTGTGTTCAGTGGGCGGAGGAGAGGTGGAAACGGGAGGGAGGACAGTCCACCAGCTGCTGGTGAGAGTTCAACCAGTGTGGCACCACAACCACCACAACCGAGAGACGAATCGCCCGGACCTTCGACTGAGCCTACGAGACCGGCGGAGAACCGGGACCAGCGATGACGACTCTATCGTTGAATCACTTTTCTTTATTTGATTGGGTTTTGAGGAGTTGCTATTCTGTGCACATACTACTTGTTTTCATCTTCACGCGGTGTTCCTGGTCGGATCAGGTCGGATCTGAAACATACCTTCTTTTTGGGATACCTGAAAGCATAGTTTTGGCGTCTACGGACTGGGAGGAATCGTCGCGGCTTTCCTGTTAGAGGACGATGAAATTTGTACATGATATGAATACCCTCTAGGAGATACGGGGGAGTGTACAGACTGTGGAAATTAGCCGTCGTTTTCGGTTGCGAATTTGTTGCTTGCCTATTGTCTTGTCGTTCGTGAGTCCCCGACTGTGCATGTGTGCGAACTTTGGTCAGGCCTTCAGTTGCTTCGTCCTATCTACCATCAGTCCACTCCATACCTATATAAACCACCTCTGCTCGCAGCTTGATCTCTTTCCTTTCTTGCACTACAACCTCTGCAGAACAGCAACGGCTCACTAAAACACAGTCGCACAAAAGCGATGTCCTCTTTTCTAAAACGTCTCTCCAAAATGGAATGCCCCAGAATTCAGATGCATGTCCTTGGACCAAAATTTACCGGACCATGCAGCATGTCTTGTTGCTCTCGTTCCCTGTGGATCAACGATGTCTTGCGAAAAAATTCACAAGTGCAAAGCCGATATGGGAGGGGAGTGGTTACTAAAGTTGCACAAGACGGATTCCATGGGTTGAAATGCAGATGCACGTTGTACAGGTGTTGGAGAGAGGGGTGAGAACGGAACGGATCAAAAGCGTTTCAATTCGAGAGTAATGTTGTGCACGTTCTCCCACGATCACTAAACTCTTTTCAAACCCGTGGCCTTGACGATGAATGGCGGGCTCCGCTACATCATCCATTACCTTCCTACTACAAAGTATATGGACCAACTAAGAAACCCTCCACCGCAGCGCCACCCACGTACTCAATTCGCGCGAACGATAGCTTATACAACGTGGCGAAGAACGTCTTCGCGACCTCTAAGACGGCGAAAGCCCCGCTTGAGTCTAAATCGTCAGCGAAAACACATATGGAGAGACGGGAAAAAGAGATTAGCTGTTTGGGAAAAACCTATGCAGATACAAGAAGTGTGGAACAACACCATAAATGTGTTCTGTGCAAGCGGAGATCAGATCTAGGACTAAAAATGGGACATATGTCGATGACATGTGGTCCTGAACCTCCTGCTCTCCACCTCAGGTCTCCTGATAAACACCCAGAAGTCAATGTTCACGTGATCCTCTATCCAAAAGTTTAGAAGCCACACATCATGGTTTCGCCGCGTGCTGTGTGGCAGATCATTCGTGGAAGGCCGACATGCTGGGTATGAAAACCCAACTTTCAGAGCGCTCATGAGTGTGTTTGGTCCGTACGTCCGCGATTTCAAAAATGATCCCGGTACAGCAGTATTAGAGGTATTGCTTAGTTCGGACGGTTGCTGGCGTTTATGAAACCCCAACTTCGCCGTACCTTTCTTTCTCTTCACACCTTCTACGGCATGGAGTTACAAAAAACATGTGCTTCAGCTGCTTATGCGTGCTTGCTCGTTTCTTTCTAAAACCCAAACAGCAAGAGTTCATGGCTGAACGTTAAAGAAAACAATGTCGATGAATGGGCACGGTGTGGACTGAAAGTTTCCACCTCAAACAACATGTTGCGTCTGTCTCTTTGGCCTTCTAAAACGCAAATCAGATTACACTGATGTGCGGGCATCGAAACACAATCTCCTGGGCTCGTCATGTGCTCCATGTGTCCTGCCGCCATGTGGGAGTTTTCTTAGAAGCGTGCCTATCTGATAACATGGCCTTCTGGAATGGACTGGGCTTTGATCGAATGAAAACAACTGGGATATGGATGGTATGTGCGGAATTAGGGAGCGGGTGGTGTGTACTAAACACAATGGTCACTCAGAGCTACATCAGAAAATGCCTCAGGAGGGATCGAATTCCGACGTACACGATGGCTTTTCGGAAAAATGGTCGACCTGGGATGCAAGGAACTACCGACGCTACCGTACACTGACACGGCGAAAGTGCCCTCGACCACGATTCGCCGGCTACTATTGGCAAGCTCCCCAAAGTTTGCGGCGTTACTGGCGCTCGTGTTGCGTACGACCATTGTGCGCGATCAGAAAGAGTCGTGTGCTGCGCTACATGCTTCCTTTTTTACTTGTGGCGTCGAACGACTACACCTATTTCTGGGATCGAAATTTATGCGGGACGTCAAATGCAGCTATGTACCAAAACTAGCAAGAGGAAGATAACATGTGGTGTCGTTCTGTTCTTTCTCTTCCCACAGCGACGGGCATTGTCCTGCAAGATACGGCATATTTTCGACCATGACTCTCTATCTCTTTACTAAGTCAATGTTGCATCGGAGTCTTCGGGGCCATTAGAAAATAGCCGCTTGTATAGGAAGATGTCTTTCGGGTGTGATGCCTTCGTCTAAAAAGGCGTCACTCGGGCACCTAATGCCTTCGTCGAAAAGTGTCTTCATGTCCACTGCATGAGAAGCGGTGGAGTTGTAAATGTCAGTAACGCACCCGATTACGAGCTGTAGGCAAGAAAAGGGTCAAAAATATGGCATATGCAACATGTCCTCCTCTTTCACAGAGTTTGGATAGCCGTATTAGAAATAATGGCATGAATGGGATGTGCGGTCTATCTAAAAAAGGGAGAGTATACGTTGCATGTTTTGGTTTGCGGTTGCATTGGTAAGCATTCATATTGTATGTTCGATAGATAGGCGCAGGACTACATCCTGCGCGCATAATCTTAATATTCAACGCTCAGTGATGGAGCGAGCGAACGTGCCCACCTTCTCCACGCTTATATTAAATCTGCGCAGCTCAGAACATCCCCCACACCATTTACACCATCTACACCAACCCCGCACCCCCAACCCCCCTCGTCGTTACCTCCACCCTACGCGTCACCACCGTCGTCGAAAACATCCATGTCGTGCGCGTCGCTACGATCGACGTCCGCGGCACACTCGTCACGGCGCCGAAGCCGGGGATCATCACGCCGGAGCCGGACCATGACGTGCTGAGTGTCGTGTAGGTTGTTAGCGTTGAGTGTAGAATATGTATGGTTGGGGCGGGGGCGGTGGGGTGGTGCGATTTGCTGAGGAGGGCGCCGGTGAGGAGGGAGAAGAGGAGGAGGGCGGTGGTTAGTAGGAGCAGGAGGGGGAGAGGGAGGGTAGGGGGCATTGTTTTGGGGTTGGTGGGTTGTTTGCTGTTCGGAGATTGGTAGAGGTTGTAGTTGAAGTGAAGGCGTTTAGATGGGTAGATTGGGCGATAAAACTGTATCGGTGCAAGAGGGACGGATAATTGTGTATGTGTTGTATACGAATAATGCCAAGTAGAGCAAGCAGTACGCAGCCTGCCACAACCTCATGCGAGGGCGAATTCGTTCAAGCCCTCACGACTTCCACGATGAACACTCGTTCTCCATCATTCTCCAACGTCACAGCACACATTCACCCCCCACCAGCACAACCATCACGCCTCAGCACGCAAATCACTTCCACACCCGCGCCTCACGATCCTCCACGCACGCCTTCTCCCTTCCACTAGGCACCACGCACCACTTATCACACGCCTTCTCATCCCCATAGCTCAACACCAAACGACAGCTCTCGCCCGGCTCACCGTCACCACCCGCCGGCCCCCCGCTATTATCCTCCGGCGTCAGTGACGGCGTAGCGCTCGGCGTCACGGTCGACGTTACAGTGTGCCACTGCGTTGCGTTCATCGGGGCTTGCTGAGACGCATTACGAGCAAACTTCGGTCCCACAAGTTTAAAGCCGAGGATGAAGGCAGCGGCTAGCAGGGCGAGGAAGACACTGGTGAGGACGGCTGCGTATGCGATCCGCTTGCGGGTCCAGTTTTTCCCGGGGGCGTTGGGCTGCGTGGTGGAGGCGCGGGGGTAGTGCGGGTGGTTGGGGTCGGCGTGGTCGTTGGGTGTGAGCGGCGGGAGTGGGGCTGGAGGGAGTTTTTCGAGGTCGATGGTGGAGAAGTCTGCGTTGGAGGTGTAGGGGGGTGGGTTGGTGACCATTTTTTCTAGTTTGGGGATGGGGGGTTGTAGGGGGTTTTGTGGTGGGTGGGTATTTATTGGGGTTGGGGAACTTGATGAAGGAGTGGATTTCGGGCATTGTGGGTGAACTATTTGGCTCTGCGATGGGGCGTGTTTGGAGGTTGACTTCATCTTGAGTTTTTGTGTTTTATTGTGGTGCGTATCACAATTGACCACTGGCCGCCTACGTTGGCCTGCATGTCTGGTTATCACCTCTGGTTTCGTTACGAAAACTAGCGTGAATGCAACCTGATGGTCAAGTCGGTATTCATAGGTGGAATGAATACGAGGGAGATGAACTGGCCGAGCTCATGTAGTTCAAGTTCACAAGAAAACGGAATTCCTAGTATTTCCCGCGATATAATTTGTTCCTATTATCGAGACTTGGTAGAATCTAATTATACCTGCGCTGTGCGCCACGTTCGTTATGCCTGCATACGATGTGGCTGCTTATTGACTTCTGCGGATGCTAGCTAGCATCATTGGCCAATCGCGATCGTCGCTCACGCGCTGTACTGCAAAAGCAACGAGCAGCTATGAAAACCCCGCACAAGGCTGAAGCATAAGAGAAGCGGCTGAAAAATCAGAGTCTGGCTTAAATCAATTCCCAATGTCTTCTTTGGTGTGGTGATACCTAGTGTACTCGCTATCGGCGTCCTGTTGACACCATCACTTCGTTGCACTTCTGGGCGATGTTCGATTCACAGAAAAGTATCGTGTTCCTCCGGCGTGTGGGAGTGTGGGCGGTGTTCACGCCTGGTCTCGGTATTACCATTCTCTTTCATGACATGAACAGTCAACTGCTGACTTGTTATAAAGTAGAAGGACTTTGTCTGGTTTACATCCTTTACATGCTACCTAAAGAATTTTTTTACTTCAAGGATTACGGAGATCAGCAATGAAATCGCGTACCGAGTAACGCGAGAAGGTACGTTTGAGCGAACGCTCCAGGAGCCATGCGGTGCAAATCAGCTCATTGTTCCAGACATCCAATTTTTCCACAAAGTTTTACATGTTCTTACTGGACCGATAATTTTCCTAACTATATGTACTGGGATCCGAATTATGGCCAAAGAGGATGTGAGGTGGGAACACTGGCTCCGAGGAGCGAGTTTTCGCAGTTTAAGGGTGCACCAACTGGCTCACACCGGATACGGCAAGAACTTGAGCCAAAATACGCTCGCAGATCTATGCCTCGACTTGGCTTCCTTTATAGCGAAGTCGGACAGGACTGTGCGCTCGCTACATGGAAACGATGACTGGCTGAAGGAGTTCACTTCTCCAGTGTCGGACGGATCTGGCCGCGCTCGACCCGAACATCTGAAAATGTCTGTTTTAGAGTTCGACAAAACCCCCGATGTGTTCATTGAGAAACTGGAAAGATACGCGGCGGATATACGAATGCGAGATATTGTAGAAGACCAGGTGAGGTACGTAGCTTTCGAAAGCGAACAGCTGCTTAGGTGCTGGTTTGCATTTCTCGGCAAGATGCTCAAGGTCGTCGGCGACTCACGAACCGGAGAAGGTAAGATTAAGACTGAGATCGAGGTCCTGAAACGCACAACGCGGTTGAAACTCGCTGTGGATGGTCTCAACCGCTTGGTCGGGGAATATGAAGACTCGTCCGCCGCGGCAGCGAATGCAACGCTCAACTTTCTGGAAAAGAATATTGAAAACGATCAACTGATTGATGCCGAAAGTAAGCGCGCAAAGACCAGAGCTATGTTTTTGATTGAGTAGGAAATGCTAAACACATATTCAGTCGAACTCTCGTGGCAACCGGAACGTCGGAGAGCAACTGTGCGCATACTGAATGGCTTAGATGACAATCCCTGTCCGCCGGAACTCCTCGCCAATATTCTCGACAACCTCCGGCAACTGTCAAACAGGCCAACGCCTATTTCAGCCACGCACCATGCTCTTCAAGATAACGTGATTGCTTTAGCTGAGATGATCTCTGGAAAGAAGTCCAGCGACTACGCCGACGCGATCCAGATCCTGCGAGACGTTAGCGTGCAGCGGCGGCAATGGAAGTTCCTCTTCGATGAACTAGAAAGACTACGCAACGAACTCACATACCACAAAGTGATCATTACCTGTCTTGAGTACAGACACGTTCTCGAAAATCTCCCAAACAGACCCGAAATAATGAACAGACTTGGATTGAAACAGTTGACGAAGGCCACGCCTGCATGGCAGTATACCTGGGATTACGCTGTCGAAAACGAAGTCACAACCATGCTCCAGAATCACATCAATGCAGCGGCAGCCTCTGCTGCAGGTGCGCCTTCTGCTGGTTGTGCTGCTCCTGCTGTACAGACTCCAAGGCCATTGACCCAGTTGTTGCAGCACGATTTTGCGTACTGGGTGCAGTCAAATGCGTCTACTATACGTGCTATGGGATCTGTGGCACAGGTCCAAAAGAGTATCTACGAAGACTGGAATAGCTACAAGCGAGGAAGAAGCATGTACAGCGAGCTTAGTGGCAACATTCACGCCTATGGGAAGACCTATGACTTCAAGGAGGACGATTGGCTCAAGTCGGACAAGTTTATTCTTAGCTGGTTGAAACCGAATGTTGATGCTGAAACTGGATACGTGGATTGGGACCAAGAATGGAGTAATCGAGGGCTTTGAGTGTTCCGGAGATACAGCAATACCAGTCTACCACATAATGTTCTAGTGCCTAGTAGGCTTTCAGAGATGCAACCTGTCAACAAGACTGGTAAACGCTACTCGTCGGTTCATTTCTGGGTCTTGTGTTGCGAAATTCATCTTTACTTAGATGCTTTATGCGAGTCATGGACGAAGAATGTATTGCGGTGCAAAGAGAAGCCGATCTCGCTCCCCACTGTCTACGCCTACACGGGAGGGTCCGACAGGGGTGGCAACTTAGAGTAATCGGACATGTCATGGGAGGCAATTCGTCGACGAAAGCTGCTTGATATCACCGCAAAGGTTTTATTGGTGGGTATTCTAAAAGTGCGCTGTATATTGGCCTCATTCCAGCAATCTTCGGCCTACTGAATCCATATCAAGCGCTGTCGAGGCATGCGAGAAGCAACAATGGCCACGACCTCACTCCAGATATAGCACACTAGACCTCAATGAACCGCTAGGCAGTCGCCTCAGGCTTCGAATTTTCGACCAGCGCCAGCTTCTGCGAGCCGTCCTTAACCGTTGTTCCGACAGGACGAAGTTCCTGCCACAATCTTGTGAAAAATGAACCGTAGTGTGTCATCAGCAGGAGATAGCCTTCGTCCGACCTCTGCCTCACACAAAAGCTCTCCCATAGACCTTGCTGCTTCGTGGTACAACAAATTACCTCGTTTTTATCGTACCCCAACAGGTGATATGAGGCTGGGTCTCGGAATCCAAACCTGCCCTTGTGTTCAACACACTGCCGGCGAGAGCGCGAAGTGCTTGACGGACCGTGTTCTGGTCTTGGTCCTTGAAAAAGAAGTAGCAAACGGTCGCCTATAGTGGCAAGGCATGGTCAATCAGGTACTTGGCCAAGACAGACTTTCCACATCCAGGGTCTACCGAGACCAGAAGTAGGCAGGACTCCTATTTTAACTATTCCTAGAAATAGTTATACTTAAGGAACTACATATATATACCTTCTACTCGGTCTTCTACGCGGGCCTTGTACCGTTCGTATATGGTATCCTCGGTGGCTGAGTAAGACGGAATAACTAAAGATACTATTGCTACTTATTAGATAGCCTCTACTTAACTTCGTCTTCCTGTATCTCGGGTCGCTTCCGTATAATATCCCGGTACTCTTCTATAACTTCTTAGAGGCCTACTATAATTATATAAGTTAATATATATTAATTAAATAACTTACACTATGGTACCGTGCCCTAATCCATAATGAGTGCGCCCGATCCTTGATGAGGCAAACCCCTATCCTTGATGAGGGCGTCCTCATCCTTGATAAGTGTACCTAATTCTTGATAGGGCAAACCCATATCTTTGATAAGGGCGCCCCTATCCTTGATTAGGGCAGCCTTATTAAGAATCGGGGTATAGTATCAGGCATAGTATTAGGTATAGTGTTAGGTACAGTATTAGGCTCAGTATTAGGCTCAGTATCAGGCTTAGTATGGGGCTTAGTAACTAGTTGATATCGAGCTTAGTAGCTGGTCAATATCGAGCTCAGCGGCTAGCCTATATCGAGCTTAGGAGCTAGCTAATACAGAGCTCAGTAGCTGGCTAATACAGAGCTCAGCGGCTGGCCTATATCGAGCTTAGTAGCTGGCTGCGACAGAGCCATTGTAGTTTTTGACATGAATGATCGTCTTGGACGCCCGTTTCATCGGCTTTGGGGCATAAGCCTCTCCCCGCTCCATCAGCAGTGCGCATCTCCAAAGCAATGGCTACTAAAATGTATGGCACCCTTCAACATGTTGCGGTGCGTCTAAACCACTCATCTCTAACAACAGTCCGCGTCCAAATATTTCCTGTCCAGTCCCATGTGTTGCTTCTCCCTGTAGAGTCCGAAGACTGGACTCCGTGGGAAACCGCTACCAAATGGTCGCGGGTGTCAAAAATCTAGTTTGACGGCTAAGCTTGTTAATTCGTCGCCCGATTTCTGATATGTCCTGATCGTTTCTCTAGAGAAAAAAGAGAATAGCTAGCTCTTTCCCGAGAAACGTCTTATTAGGAACAAGATCAGCTTCTTTCTTTCGACATTTGCCTTGCCTGTCGGGGCTTTCCGAAAGTAATTAATTCATTGGGAAAAGAGAAATCGGACTGGACGAAAAGCTATTTAGTTTATATGAAGCTTTCGGTTGCCTTAAGCGAGACGCTCTCTTGTTCGGAAGGAGGGTTAGCCATTATCCTCTGAGGAAAAATAAGCTCGCATGTCTTTTCGAGTCCTTCAAACTGCTTTATCTGGGCATCTTTCTTGCGTTCTGGTCAGCTCTTCTAGGTCTTCACGTGTGCGTTGTCTCATTGGTCCGGGTATTTGTGCGTATACGTGGACATGACTGCTTCTGTCTAACCCAACCGGTGAGTCAAGGCCGATTTTAGTCAAGGCTGACTTTCTCTTCAGCCTTGTCACCTCTCATTCTCTTTATCAGATCTCTAGTCGCGAAGTCCACACTGTTTTCATGATGTTGAAGGGCTTTATATGATTGCAGCGAGATCAATTACTTAGCCTGACTTTGCTAAATTGGCAACTGGCCGAGAGTAAAGGCCTATTACTCGCCCAACAAGGCCTTTTCTGTGACTGAGGCGCTCACAATGGTTTTTCCATTCGGTGTATCGGTATCAGATTTCATCGCAGGCATCAAGTTGTTAAAAGACTCTGTCGAATCCCTTTCCGATACTCACGGCGCACGCGCGGACTACGCGGAGCTATCGAGGTCTATGAGTTCGTTGGAACGGGCCTTGACTACAGCATCAGCAGCGGTGCTAGATACTGATAATCGGCGCGACGCGCTCAAAAAAACCGTTGAGGACTGCCAAAGATGCATCGCAAATTTCTTGGTCAATATCGAAAAGTTCGATGTCTTGCTGAACGAGAGGGCGGCGAAGAGGAGGATCGCTGTCAGCTTGCGGAAGATACAGTGGGCGGTGTGCAAAAAGGAGGATGTGGAGAAGTTCAGATCATAGATTGAGATGCATGCGGGCGCGCTGGATATGCTTTTACTTACCTTCCACGTGTAAGTCCGTCACGTAACGTTACTATGAGTGCTAAGTGCTAAACTCTATGAGTGAGTCGTTGATGTGTTTAAATGATAATGTCGAAAACACGAATAAAACCGTTGTTGGAATAGAAACAAGATGAAGGATAATCAGACAACGCGAGACGCACACGAACATCAGACCAAGCGAACCGTCTTTCTAGAAGAGGAGGTCGTAGCGAGGACTTAAGCAGCTAAGGATAATGATAATATCCTTCTAGACATACAACAAAAGCCGAGCAGGTAAGCGGACCGGCTTTCCTAGACAACACTTTCAAGCAAGTGATATCTTCGCTTATGCACTAATAAATCATAGCGCCTTATCACCGGAAGATCAGCAGATGATCTTCCACCTCCTACAAGAATCATTGAGAAAGAATGAAAGGCTCGAACAACAATTAGAAGAGCTCAAATGTCAAAAACAGTCCCTCGAACGCCACATTCTAGAAGTTAAGACGGCTGTCCAGATGCAGAGAAATTTACCGCCACAAGTACTGCTCCAGCAACCAGTTATTCTACACGATGCCCTAGGAAGGATTGCCCCATTTCATTTAGAGTTTATTAGCTCTGCCGCCGCGTTGAAAGCAGTCCTAAAAGTTCGGTTTCAGAATGTTGGACAGAGGAAGGTTGTGTTACTAATGAATACGGTCTGCGGGATGCAAATACGCAGACAGATATTGATATCTCGACGCCTTGGGAGAGTATCTTCCTCGTAAGCCTCTCCAAAGTTTCTGGTGTACCATAGGTACAAATGTAGATGCTAATCTACATAGCCCGGACAGCACGTTGAGATGAGTATGTTGTTCCAGATAATGGCCTCAACCAGAATCATTGCCCAGGTTGCGCTTATCACGATCCCCGGCATTTCGAGGACAGAGCAATCGGAATGGTGATCAAAGCTCCACAAACACATGTTTCTGACGGCGCCAACAATTTCAGTCCCAAATGTCCTATGACGTACAGTCGTACGAAAAGAGCCATCGCTTTCGTCGACCTTAAAGGAGACGGCAGCTCCGCGACCCGCACCGTGGATGTGCTGGACGAGATTTCATCTTTTTGTCGCGTGGACCTCATTGAGACCGAGAAGCCTAGAACAAAAAGTAGAGATTACTGGTACTGTTGTAATTGTGGCGATGGTCCTATGGCCACTATCTTGAACATGACATGTTCTTCCTGCGGTCATTACCGGGATAACACATGCAGAAGCGAGAGCTACTAGTGGCTAGAATTCGGTTATTCGAGAAAGTCTTGGAAACTTCACAGGAGAAGGTGTAAAACGAGTATATAAAGCGACCCAGATTCTCTTACTGCGACAAGTGCGCCATAAACAGACATGTATTGTTATCGAGGGTTACTAGGCGTCTCTGCATAATATAGGCAAATTCAGCATCTTTGCGGAGATTTAAGTGTGTATGAGATCCATTCACTCAACGTAGGTGGTTCTATTGCGATTCATGTTATGCTTTGAAAAACCATTCAATATACAAGTCCTTCTATTGCTGATACAGCTTGCGCATACAAACTATGTCGCAGTCGCGAGGCAGCAGCGCCTAGAAAATAGGTAATGAAACCCTTCAGATCAGTTTTCCGAACTCATACGTGGATCTTTTTCATTTAGCTTTTGATCGATATGTGCGCATAGCCCTGAAGCTTACATATGGTGCTCTTCGCTCGCGAGCGCATCTCACTAGGGGAAGAGACCTGATTCCTTTTTCCGTACTCTCTATATAAGGCTACTCTCGGTAAAACAATCGTAATTTCAAGAAGTCTAAAGCACTGCCATGATTGTTATCCTTATCCGATGCCTTGCATCACCCCCTGTCCTCCCCTGAGACAGAGACAAATCAAGTACCATGACAGACCGGTCAAACGGTGTACAACCACCCTCTCTGGCAGCAATATTAGTCTGCAGGCGTTTTCTCAACTTGATTGGCCTGGGGCATGCAGTGCCTTGCGTTAGTTCATACTTGAGTGTGGCTGAGCAAGGCTGAGCTGAACGTGGGCCCATGTCAAGACGACCTTATTAGACGAGACACCTCGGGTGACTGGCTTCAGTCCTCATTTTTGGTTTTCAGATGTGCATTGAGCTTGGGCAGTACATCCCTCTTAGCCACATTGTTCACGTTTGACCCGGTAGAACTTTTCGGCCCCCGCAAACAACCCCCAGCTCAGCTCCGACAGAAAATCCATTACCGTACTGGGCTGGAGGCAGCCTAACTATGGAAAAATCTACCAGCCCTAAATACACGTCGCAAGAGGCAGCAGCAGTGCGCCACACTAGGACAAGTCGCGTTGGTAAAGCGAAACCGAGTTTGCACAATTGCCACTGCGGGAGGGTAAGTTTCCTTATTTTATACTTTGATAGAGTTTTTTCACTTTTAGAAGATCTTGGCAAGCTAAATACATTGCCTCGCTATTCCTTCTTATTTTGTAAACTTTTCTAAGATGGTACAAGGGCAGTTATTCTAGGTTGTAGGTAAAGAAAAAGATTATTAATTTTGGACTAGACATATACCCGAGCAGATCACCTAAGGTACGTTCGATTTATATCAAGGTATATGCGATAATGCAGGTAACCTCCTTTTTAGGCGACATCAAAAGAACCATGCACAGGATCCAATTTGCTGCGACTATCCAGGATGTGGAAAACCATACTTTCAAATTGAACACCTCCGAAAGCATCAACAGCGACGGTAGGTATTCCATAAGCTTAATTAGATGGGTAAATTAAAACTCAAGTAGCCACGGACGAAGTGCCCCAGAACCAGAAGCGCATGTACATGCCTTGGCTACCTTACCAGTGCCGGCTGTCTCTACGCGTTCCCCTCCCATGCCATACTATCCGCTTGCTGCCACAGGGTACGTCATGTCTTTCCTTGTATTCCTTATATTTTGTTACATTCAGTCGTATTCACCCATCTTTCTTTTTAAGTACTGCTTTCACCGTGCTTGGAATACTACTTGTGTTATTTTCTTTCCCTCATCTCCCCTATACTATATGATTACATATCTGCATTGTATAATCATAACTGGGGCCAAGAACGCATGGCATGATCTATTTAGTTGGTCACTAAATTACCACTCACCCTCAAACAGGTACGTTGGCTGTACGTATGCCAAAACGTCTGCAGCCCCTCTCTATCGTATAATACCAGGCCGCACACGCACCTCCTCTGACGGCTTTTGTACTATGCCCTGGTCGCCAACTATTTCAATGCAGTCGCCCCTACATATCCATCGTTTTCCGCGCTCGGTACCGTATAATGAACTGACGCACATTCCTCCCTCCGCGAGAACTGCGAACTCTGAAGGGATGGCACATGGCAATTCCTCTTTGACGTACCCTCCAGTACCATCGGATTCAGGTTATCAGAGTAGTTTGGGAACCGGCACGGGATCCTCGCGCTCGGTACCGTATAATAAACTGACGCACATTCCTCCCTCCGCGAGAACTGCGAACTCTGAAGGGATGGTACATGGCAATTCCTCTTTGACGTACCCTCCAGTATCATCGGATTCGGGTTATCAGAGTGGTTTGGGGACCGACACGGGATCCTCGCGCTCCACACTTCAAGAGTTTATAACATTCTTTGGGGACACTCTCATTGAGACCACTGGTGCTCGACAATGGGCCGGATATGCATTGGCGCATCACTCTCAAGAGGATATTGAAATGCAGTTGGACGAACTCCTGGAAAAGTATGCGATAGATCTGTGGAATAACGCAACGGGTCACGCTCAAGCCTCCAAAGAAAGTAACAGAGTGTTTGTTGGCAGCGTCGATCTGATTCGACGTTACCGATCTCAAATCGCTCGATATTTCTATGGCAACGCAGTATCTGTATCTGTTAGTGCAGCTTCCTTATCCGCACGTTTACAAGACCTAGGCCATCAGCTCTCACTTACCGAACGGCCTAGCCTTTTTGTAACGCCCGACTTAGAGGCTGAGGGTGAGGATGGCGAGCTTTTGGCTGGTCTCGGACCTGTGCGCGATTCGCTGGTGTCGAGTGACGCTTTCCGCCGGTTGGCGTCAGCTCTCCGACAGTCACTCTACCACAACGATATGCATGGAATGCAGGCTATTGAACGAGCAGTGCTGGAAGGCGACCAACGATTACAACTTGATAGTCAAAGTTCATCAGAGAATCTTGCCGCGGGGGCCAGTTTTGAGTCAGATTGGGCCATCGTCAACTATATGCGCTCCCAATATGGTGAAAGCTTCCCCCATGTTGGCTCGGTGGTCGTTATCACAGGATCCGCGCTATATGCACAAGCTACAACATGCGCCGATTATATCACATCAACTTGGCCTAAAACCGGAAGCTTTTTTCTTGAGCTTTTAGACACTGCTCTCCAGAAGGCAAACGCAGGGGCCGTCAAAGTCGAAAAAGGTATGTTGGTATTGCTTAGCTCATGTCAGACGCGGTACTAAACTAGTCACAGCTTGCAATCGCCTGTCTTTGAGTATCAAGATAGAAATGGACCTTTGCGGCAAATTCACACTCTTTGTTGAGAAAACGCAGCTGGCGCTGCTAGTTGAACTGGCACAGCAAGTCGCTTGGATCGGCTCAGCCTTGAGTTCCTCGCCCTTTGGTGACCAGCTGGCCTATGCGAGGCCTTTCATCCACAAAACGTCGTCTTCAACATCGGAATTCAGAATTACGTTTGAACACAAATCGCTACGCGCTACAGAGACGGCGTGCTGGTTAGTCCTATTCTGCGGTGCCGCCATTGCGTCTGGCTTTCCGATCCCAAAGCGCGGAGATGAGATGGGCCTAGAGATACCACTGAGCCTTCTGGCTGGAATTGCGGGTGTTCGCCACGCGGTGGAACACAAGGGTGGAGTTGTATTGAAGAGCTTCTCTCACGTGTTCATACCTGTTCGTAAGAAAGAAGATCGAGTGCAGTGGCATGCCATCTCCAGTGGAAACCCGGAAAGTCGTTTAACGTATCGCGATGCTCTCTCTCGAGGCGACCCTCGCGCTTCCTGTTGGGAAGTAAGCCTCGACGATCTTAAATCCTGCCGCGCTATCCTAGGCTGGTGTTCAATCGCAGTATCGCGATTAGGCTCTGATTCAGCGTGCTATGAGAACATCGACTATTCGGGGGCCAACGATGCTGAATCTGCGATAAAACTTGCCGGGGGCTCTTTAGGATTCCAGCAGTTCGGTATGGCAGCATTGGACTTCAAGTTCGGTGCAAAAGATGGTACCTGCCACTTTCAACGAAGCGGTCCCTACCGAAGAATCGTTTCCGCTGCAGAGAAGACCCCAATAGCTCTCTATGATACCGGCGAACGACGAGCGTGGCTAGTCCCCGCCTCTAGCATTATGCTCCATATGGCTCAACATAGACACTGGCTCGAACCTTTTGAAGTGAATGGAAAATGTATTCAGCTCGATACAAATGTTCCAGTCGATTCTTCGGCCAAAAGCGTTCTCTTGCGGAATGAGATGCTTCGGTTATCCGATGCGGGTGATTACACGTTCAAAGACGTAGTCCTCAACATTTGGTCACTGCTAGAATTCCTCATCGATCAGAATGTGGAGAGAGTCCGAAACGCATTTGGAACGTCCATTAAAGGGACGCTACGCGAGTCACTTCAAGGCTTTGAATATAAAGCCGTTGTCGAAGAACGCTCGCCATTCAGACAAAAAGAGGTACCACTCAACAAGTCGAACGGAGGGTGGCTACAGCTCGTACGTGACATCGATGCGTTAGTGCTTCTGGCCAACGGCTTTGAGGACCTGATTCTGCCTGCAAGTGAAGGGAATACGGGTCTGTGCCGGCGGTGGAGACGGGTCCCAAAGGGACATGACTACTTGGCAACGAGCACCGGAACTTTGAAAGAACTCTATGACGTTGCTGGTTGCCGACTAAGCCGCAAGTTTCTCACTTCGACACAACTGCAGTGGCATCAAGACAACTCAACCTTATTTGAAGCATGCAGTATGCCAAACAACGCCCGCTGTCGATGCAACCGTCTCCAACAGATATATCCTAAATCTAACATTCGTAAGATACAACCACCCAGTCATATCGTCGACAGAGGAGCGGTCATCTTTGGGCACTCTAGATCACTACTCCAAGGTCCGGGGTATAAGCCACATGGCAAAGCTCCCACTGCTTCCAGTATTTACAGCCAGCCTAACATGCCTCTAACACCCCTCAACATCGGAAACGATTACAAAAATTTAACCTTCTCTGATGGCGGTGTTTCGGGTCAAAGCGGGTCGGATGCTGCACCGGAATCTATACCTGGCAGCCTCTCATCGTGCACGACCATATCAACACAAGATACAGCTTTGGAGGCACATGAGCTAGTATCGAGTACGAAATCAACACTATGCTCGAGGAAACGAATTCGCTTGCCAGAAACGTGCATCCAGTCTGCTGATGAAGAAGGAGAGTACGAACAATCTTTAACCTTCGTACGAAAGCGGACCAAAAGTGTGCCGATATTGCACTCTGCGACGCCTACATCTCTTCAATGCTATCCAGAAAATTACGAGAAAGTCGATCATCAGCGAGTTACCCACTCGGACTTCGTTATGCAAGTAAAGGGTCAGAGCTTAAGTTCGGAGAAAGAGTTATCTGGAGCGGCCACGATGATATGTTTGGTCGAGCATCCGTTGCCAAAAGCCTAGATGATTCGTCGAGTTCGGATATTTCAGACTGCTGCCGTCTCGCGGTTCGGCACACAGATCCAGAGCCTGCCCATATGCTGCGACGACATAACGGCTTTCATTGGAAAAAGAACCCAGACAAGGAAGGAGCCCTTAAAAGATAGCTTGCATGGCATTGTGTATGGGACGACCAGGTCTTCCCGGGAGATCGAAAACGCTCAACAGGCTGCAGAGTAGCGACATTTATCTGAGGGAAGGACAGATTTTGGGATCAGGATCTCTCACTGCAGATGTAGGTGACGTGGTCGCTAGGATCAAGAAGCGTCACTCTAGCCCACTTACCGCCCATCACCGACGCCGAGCCAGTACGGTCATCACGCCAAAAGGAAAGCCTTCATTTCGAGAAGGAGGGATGTGAAGCTGGCGATTAGCTGATGGGATTTCATGAGTTTCGGGATCATCCTCTTTTTATTGGGACCGCGTGAGGGGTTTCACATACCGTGTTCCATCACGAGGCAGTCTTCGTATTTCTGCTAAATGTCTCTTTTCAATATAAACCAATTGTCAAACAAGTGAGATATCTTTTAGCTACTTCATGCATATTTTGATTCTGCAAGCCACTTTTCCTCACGTGCCTACAGCTGACAACAGTGAGAGATCCCCCGTCGCCTGCAAAACAGCCCGCGCCGCGTCGATGTAGACCTCGCGCACTGACTTATTGTAATCAACTTCCATTAGAGGGTTGTCGTATTCGGTTTGGATGAGGCCTAATAACGCATATACCTTGTCTCGTGGGTCGGTTGCTTTGCAAGATTGGTAATCAGCAAGCGCGAAGAGCAGTTCACTTGCGCCATAGGTAGTCGAGCTGTACCTACGGTACGCATCTTCCATTCGAATGCTCAAGGACTTACTCTCCGGGAGCAAGTTTCGACGTTTTTGATCCTGAAGCCACGTAGCAGTGATACCGACGATATCCCATGTAACTTCCTCATCCATACCGAAGAGCACCACCGCCTCCTGGGATAGGACAATCTCCTGGACGCACCAAATCCGTGTGAACCAGGAACAGTCGAAAAACTTCCGGAGTGCAGGCCACCAGGACTGACGCTCAGATTCTTCAATTTTATCCAAAGCAATGATGGGCCTAACAAGTTCGCTGGAGCCTAACCAGTCGAAATTATGCAGCTCTACAGCATCCCTACAATTTCTGTAGATCCTCTTCATAATGGACGCTGCTTCCCTAGCGACATACCCTAGCATCTCTTCGTGTGGCATGCAGACTACCACTCTTGTAGCGCAAGAGTAGATTGCTTGCATAAGGGACACCTGGTTGTTCTTCTCTTCCATGTCGTCTTGGTTGATACAAATTGCATCTGCCCATACGATCCTACTTCTTGTCGGGGATCTCAGGCGTACCAAAGCATGCGCAAGATGTGTTGATACGTCGATATCCTGGTTATTACATTTGATGCGGATCTTGGGAAGAGGGTCGCCCCAGACGTACGATAATGCTTCGAAATGGGGTTCCCTATCGAGGTGCGTACTAAATAGGCGGCAACTTGGTGCATCCGGCCATTTTCCGGGAATGAGTTCGAGTAATCGAATAGCCCGCCCAAAAAGACGATGGGAGTAGATAGAGTCCGACATCTCCAGGCTGGAAGCGCACCAAAAACGACCGGGCTGCAATGGTCGACCAGGCTTGTTCATATATTGGTGGAGCGTACACTGCCACGTGCAAGGTTGAAGTAATACTCTTGACCACGTGTGTTTGGAGGACGTATTTAGATCGAATGAGTAGCAACTATCGCGTCGTTAAACTCGCGGAATAAACCCTAAAAAGGTAATAAATACTTTTACGAAAATATCTACAAATATTATATAATTAATTTAGAAGTTTAAAGAAGTTTTTACGAGTCTCTAATTAGTCTGGAAGTTAAAAGGAGATTTTAGCGCCGCTAGCGTAACGCTAGCAAGATCATTTCAACTGGCGCGTCTGATCCACAAGCTCCATCCAAACCTCCGTCACGCGTCATGCCGCCCACCCTCAATGTCCCTCCTTAAACATGCGAAACAACAGATTGCCAATCAACAGAAATATTCTCACCTCAATGCCTTCATCTCACTCGCCTCAGCCTCCTCCATCCTTCCGCGCGTCGAAGCCGCCGCTGCGTCGTCTCAAACCCTCCATGTAGACCAAACTGGTCCGTACGGCCGACTCATCGCCATCAAAGATAATATATGCACAACGGAATTGCCGACGACGGCTGCTTCGGGGATACTGAAGAAATTTACAAGTCCTTATGATGCCACGGTTGTGAAGCTGCTCCGCGATGCAGGCTCGATTTGTGCGGGGAAGACAAACATGGATGAGTTTGGCATGGGGTCGCACAATATACATTCGTACTTTGGCAAGGCGAAGATGAGCGGTGATCATGAGGAAGAGAGAAGTGCCGGGGGCAGTTCCGGTGGGAGCGCCGTTGCGGTTGCGACGGACCAGTGCTGGACGTGAGTAAGGTACATTTGTTGGACTGAGACAGGATGCTGATTGAGGGTAGGGCCCTTGGGACGGACACGGGCGGTTCCGTGAGGCTGCCTGCTGCTTATACGGGCGTTGTGGGGTACAAGCCGAGCTACGGCATGCTGAGCAGGTGGGGTGTTATCGCGTATGCAAATTCACTGGATACTGTGGGTATACTCGGGCGCGATGTGGAGAGTGTGGAAGGAGTGTTCGGTGAGCTATAGCATTAACGAGAACTAGGTCGCTGGGCTCACTTCAGACTGCAGATACGCTCAACATCTACGACCCCCAAGATCCCACATCCCTTCCACTCTCAACGCGCTCCCGCGTCGCCTCCAAAACTAAACCCACCTCCGCCCTGAAGATTGGCATCCCTCTAGACTATAATATATCTAGTCTCAGCCCCGCCATCCGTAAAACTTGGCTCGACTCGCTCGCCCTCCTCCAAGCCCGCGGCCATACTCTGCACCCCGTCCGCCTCCCCGCCACTCAACACGCTCTCTCGGCATATTACGTTCTCGCTCCCGCAGAAGCATCTAGTAACCTCGCCAAGTACGATGGTGTGCGCTACGGAACCAGGGCGGAAGGCTTAGATGGCACACCTGAAAGCGTACTCTTTGCGAAGACGCGGGGCCAAGGCTTTGGCCCCGAGGTGCAGAGAAGGATTCTGTTGGGCGCTTTCTCGTTGAGTGCGCAGGCGATTGATAACTACTTCATTCAGGCGCAGAAAGTGAGGAGGTTGGTACAACAGGACTTTGACAGGGTGTTTGCCACGCCCAACATGCTCATTACAAGCGAAGAGCAAGTTAAGCAGGAGGGTGTGGATGCACTACTTTGTCCGACGGCACCGACACTAGCGCCATTGCTAAAGGAGGTAGAGAATCAGGATCCGATACAGGCGTATATGAACGACGTATTCACGGTTCCAGCGAGCTTGGCTGGACTGCCTGCGATCAGTGTGCCGGCTCGCGTCATTCAAGAAGATAGGAGTGTCGCTGGCCAGAGTGCGGGCATGCAGATTATTGGGCAGTATGGAGATGACAAACTTGTCCTCGGCATTGCCAAGGAGCTTATGGAAGCTGCAAAGTCTAAATAATTACTGAGAGGGGAGGCTCTGGACATAAGCATCACGCACGACCATGTCAGACGCATACAGTTGGCGTCGAGTGCGATGTACATAATGTATAAGACGGCTGCATCAAAAGTCACATTTACGAACCAACACTCATATCAGAGGGTTGATGCAAATTCTTCACGTCTTCTTTGCTAAGTGAATATGAGCGTTAGTGAAACTCATAATGGGTCTACTCTAGAAAGGTCGAGATGAGACTAGAAAGCGTTGTAGAGTGCGGACACTACCGTAGTTGCCAGCACAAGAGTAGGAGGAACAGTTGACGTTGGAGACGCAAGAGGGTCTACGGGACAAGGGAGTAGAGTTAGACGATGAGAAACGCACCTGGGAGACACGACAATGAGAAGCGCTGAATGGGTGTCTGAAAACCTCGAATGGAGGGAGATTGATTGATCCAGTCCTAGTCAACGTGTAGGTATAGATAGCCGAAACTGCTAGCCCCCAAACATTAACGTACGGTGCCGCTAGGAGAGTTGGTTGGTCTAGATACTGTGTGCAAGCAGAGGGCTGGGTTTGCGGCATTACACGTCATTATCTAGGACTACTATCAGCCCGGAGGGAAGCTATTGGCCTTTGGGGTCGACTTTGATAGAAACCTGGTGATGAGAGGAGGGGAAAAAGAACGGGGTGATGAGAGGAGGGGAAAAAGAACGGGGTGATGAGAGGAGGGGAAAAAGAACGAGGTGATGTTGGGACGGTAAGTATGGAAGAGGGGTGCTTGGGAATGTGCGGGCTCCCATCTACTATCACTGCTACGCTCAGAAATATGTAAACGAAAATCGAGCATATGTAGTGCGCAACCGAAGTGCAGTGGCGATGCAGAGATCAAAGGTATGACATAGATTAGACTAAGACTAGTGGGTAGGGAAGATAGCTAGTCTGCATGCGTAGCGTGGTCGAGTTCGTCCATGTAAACCTCCAACCCATCCAACTTCCACTCAATGCTTAGACGTATGAATGCCCGCGAAAGTCTCCCCTTTGATGCAAGCGTACGTGTCGATCAAGATGTTTTGGCGGAGGCGATCGGTGGGTAGTGGGATCGTTGAGGTGCATTTAGTGGCTGCAGGAGCCGCAGTTGCAGCCGGAGCAGTCGCCGGAGCAGGCGCAGGTCTTGCAGTCGCTACAATGTATCTCGTTAGCTAAATCGTCTGTTGAATCATCTTTTTCGACGGTTGGGCATAGGCCGTTAGGTGTCAAGCGCCGAGAAAACGCGGCTTTTCGAAAGCCATCAAGGTACTCCATCTCGACGAATAGGAGGTCTTGATGATGGGAAATGCGGATGGAAAGGTGAAAGCATACCAGGGAGACATGGTGATGGTTGGTTTTGATTGGTAGCGGTGAGGCTTTGGTGGGGCTTGAAGTGCTGATTTGGGATATGATGTAGCAGCTGTGCGTGGTGGTGAGCCATCAGGGTGCGTACGGGACGACTATATATACCCCATCCTGGGGTCTAGTCTACAGAAACCTCTCCCCCTATGCCTCCACTCGGGCTTCCATGTATTTTTGTGGAGCCCGCACATGGACACGCGAATGACATATCGACACCCCCGCGAAGGCAACCAATCCCCCCCGCCGGACCGCGCCGGTCTACGAATCATCTGCCAACCATGGACCATACACGAAGAGGGCGCAAGCGCAGTTGAGAGTGATATACGTAAACCCGGATATTTCTATCCGAGGGCATTGGTCTGCAATGGTCATACGACGTTAGTCGTCTTGTCGCCGAGCTGTTCTAGGCAGCGATAGACGAGTTGGTTTTGAATGAACGGGCCTATGGAGATGGAGTCCGGGATACTGCCTCACTCGTGGGATGCATGTGGCGAATAGAGTGCCTCCGGTGGGACGGCTGGCTATGGGAGGCGTGTAGGAATGGGCCCGGGGACGTGGGATTGGCAAAAGGTATAATTCGCCGAGCCGCTAGTATGCCCGTTTTCATGCGCGTGGTTCGTGAGACGTAGTGTGGGGATGCCACATGCAGATGCGGGTGAGCGGGGTTTCGTACCGACCGTATGTCATTGTGCATGAGAAGCAGACTGTTGCTAGCTGGAGCTACATGCGAAGATTGAGGGCTCTGAAAAGGTACTATTAGCTCACGTAGAAAGCTTTTGGTAGGCGTAAGAATGAGCCAGTGAGACTAGAAAGATCGAGCGTACAGAACCTCTCCAAGAGGTCTGTATAGCCTCCCACGCCGAGACTAGGCTCGAAGTGAGGCTGTCCAAGTGCTCGCTTTTCGCTTCATCAAAAGCCGATTGGGACGCATTTCGGGGTACCTCTTTCAGTAGGAAGAAGCGGATAGCGTCGGGCTGGGGTGGTTTCAGAGCGAGGCCCCCGTAGCATCTGCTGTAACTGCTGTCACGTTATGGATGTTACGTACCTGTGGTGACATATCGACTTAAAGCTGCCAGTGCCGCAGGCAGTTAGTCCTATCAAGGATCGCGGCGCTGTAGCCGCCCTCGACTGGATATCTCCGGATTGTCGAGCGTCATTACCTAGCTTTATCCTCTAGCTTACGGCTTTCTCCGATATGTATCTATCCCGTCTCGCAGGTCCGCAGCCATCGCCCAGCTGTGGTGTAGAGCTGATTGAAGTGGAAGACAAGTTGCGCGGTACCTGCCGTTAGAACTCCCAACTCTTATTTACTTGTTTTTACCTGTTACTCCTCGGGTAGCAAAGATGGGCGGTTATGTAACGTTGTCACCCTTGGGTAGATTCACTGACAAATTCCATTACATCACATCCCATCCTATCCTATCCGTGCCACGCCTTTGTAAGACCAGCTTTTCTCTAACTACCTTGGTCAAGTCACAGCACCACTTCAGGCCGGTCCGACTCCCTCTATCCAGACCAGCGGCCCATTGTGCCGATACAAATTGACTGCCACCGTAGTAAGCATGTATTCGAAAAGGCTTCCTATCTCTGGCATTTACTTTCATTCCGGTCTTGGCTATCCAGCTAGAGATGCAATGTTCAAACAAAAGGGTTGAAGGAGGGGCACCTAGAGTACTAGTTCAAGGACACAGAAGATGAAGTAGAAAGTCAGTATCGTCCACGGTACACACTTATTTAAACACTATATATCTAACTGCATCCGGATATCATCACCCAATCTCCATTCATCCTCCCTCGCCGTCCGCTCAAGCGGCGTATGCACATCGTCCTCATCGCTCCTCCGACTAAGATTCGTACTCGTAGAGCTCGCAATCGTAACGCCCGTCTCACTTCCTCCACTACCTCCAATACTCTCCCCTCCCTTGCTCCGCCTCCCTTTCTTGAACCATCCGCGCTTACTCTTCGTGCTTGCCGCATCGGTATCTGAGGTGATGGAGGCCGCGTAGTTTGAAGTATTGGCAGGGGTGTGGTCTGTGCTGGTTGTTGTACTCGCGTTGGAGGGAAATTTGCTGAGAGGAGTGGAGCGGGCGGTAGAGGGGGTTGGGGTCTCGGTGGCGTCGGTAACGGGGTCGAGGCGGGGGGTAGGGATGGGTGTTACTTCCGTGGATGGTGTTATTTCAACGAGTTCGGCGTCGCGGTACCATTTTCGGCGGCGTGTATAGCGGCCCCAGCCATCCTGTC
The DNA here is from genome assembly GCA_030770425.1 of Darksidea phi. Classification (NCBI taxonomy): domain Eukaryota; kingdom Fungi; phylum Ascomycota; class Dothideomycetes; order Pleosporales; family Lentitheciaceae; genus Darksidea; species Darksidea phi. The sequence continues at coordinate 132,589 of JASJFT010000046.1, read as the reverse complement.
CTCGTTTGCCGTCTCGCCACTGCGAACGGGGTCAGTCTCTAACATCTGGCGGGTTGTAAAGGGAAGACGCACCTTGTTGTCGTAGTATATCCACCCAGCATCGTCACTAGAACCTGCTTTAGGCCCCTTCCAATCCTTTTCTGCACCTTCGACCTTCCATTCACTTCCTTGGACCCATCTCCATCTCGCCTGGCCTCCTTCGACCTCAGGGAGCTCAAATTGATCCTTCGATGGAACAGAGTTCAAATGCTCATCCGTCCAAGAAGCGCGTTCGTAAGCCAACATAGACGAAGTCCATCCAATGCCCAGCCATCTCCTCTGATTCTCGTAAATGCTAAACGTAAAACGTACGCCAGGTGAGTCTGGCCGTCGTTTTGCCGCCAGAGATGCAGCGATCTCCTGCGCGCCTTTTCTTCGAGGAGGGAGTGGTGGTGCTCCATCTTTACCATTTTTGGTCACTGGCTCCACTTCTCCGAAATTCAATCCGGTAATGAAGATGCATATTCGTCGCACCGTCTGCGAGCGCCACAGGATTGCGCGCGTGACTCGTGCTGGACGAGAATGCCAGCTCAGGACAACGGTGCCAACAGCTAGTACTACTCGCTTTGTCGTGAGGAGGTAGAGTGGCGGCAGGGTTAAGATGATCCATATCGGTAGGACGAACAGTATCCGAATAAAGAGGAGAGTAAGCGCAGGCCGTGTTGTTGCCGACGTTGCAGTCCTTTGCGTAGAGAGGAAGTCGGTGAGTCGAAGGAATGGGTCAAGGAGAATGTTGCACCGCGAAGTGAACAACTTGAGAGCATCCACAATCTCTTCCAAGCTCTTGTGGTGTTTTATGCTGCTCTCTGAAACCGCTTTGGCATGACCCTTCTGCCCTTTCTCGCCGGTGAACGAAGTCGAGGAAAGCGGCGAGTATCTCCGTGTGTACATTCCAAAGATCAGACAGATCACCACTATTATAGGCCCCGCATACCGTGTGATAGCATCACCGTATAACACCACCGCCCAGAATCCCGCCACCAGGAGGAAGCTCTCCCACGGGTCGCCGGTCGTCCATGTCAACAACCCTACGAACTTGTTCAGTGGCAGCAGGAAGGGATGCGAATATGCCAACACGCGCGTGATTTGCGGGGGTGTAGCAGCGAGTAAAGGCGACTTCTGGTGCACTAATATTGCGGAGCGTAGTTTTGTCTGCGGTGTAGCCTGGCTCAAGGTCGACGGCGAAAAGGCGGCATAGGTCGGTGGGTTCGGATCGGCGGTGGGCTGCGGCGACGCATCGTTTGCAGAGCGGGAGGGGGTGGACATGTGGTCTAGCCAAGGGGTGTCTGGAGGTGCTGTATTAGCATGGCGGTGGTAGTTTTATGTTGGTGGGAAACGTTGGGGTGATGACTTGCCAAATGCTGCCATACATGGAGAGGTGCTGCGTCATCGCTCGTAGGCTCGAAGTCGCGGATGGCTCAGACCGCGTCGACCGTCAAGCCACACTGTTCGGCCGCTGTGAACAATGTCTATGTGCCTATGGGGAATAACCGTGTTTTGGAAGAGAGGCACGATGGCTACAAGCCGTCTTCCGTCAAGGGCGAAGAGGTTGGGCTATGGAGCATGTGAATGAATGACCGAGCCGAGTGTCAGAAGGCGCCAGTCTTTGGGGCTAAGTCTGTATTTCCAAGCGATATCCAAAGTGACAGGACGCTCATGATCACGCACCGGGCTCTGTCACTACATTCGGACTCCTCAACACTGTTTTGTTATCTGCTGTGCCCGTCGAGATGACGCTGGTTTGCGATCGGCATCTGATTGGCTGCGTCACGTGACTGGATCCGCCTGGGATCGCGCCGAAACTTCGGAAGCCGGGAGGCAATTCTAGAAATTTGAGGACTCCGTCCCGCCGTTCACCTAGGGTCGCATCTCTCGCCAGTCAGGTCGTTCGGCAGCCAGTATACTCATCATTCCGCTGAGCGCTCGTAACACAAGGTACCTGGAGAGGAAGCAACCGCAATGGCATGCTCTCACCACTCGCCCTGAAGACCCTTATCTAACATTCCCAGGCTCATCGCATAATAACACAAGTCGTTTTCACCGGTGCCCGAATAATAGGACGCGCCGTCGCCGAATCCTACCGTCAAGCCGCCGCGACTCAGAAGTATGCCGCCGCCACCCAAGGGAGCGGCGGCAACTCCTTCGCCTCCTCGAACATCACCATGGAGGAAGCCTGCAAAATCTTGAACGTTGGGCCGTCGAAGATGGGTCAGATAGATGCGGAGTTTGTGTCGGAGCGATTCAAACGGCTGTTCGACCTCAATGATCCGAAGAAGGGCGGCAGCTTCTACCTGCAGAGCAAGATATTACGAGCAAGAGAGCGTATTGAGAGAGAGGTACAAGGCTATCAGCGGATGGCAGAAAGAGAGGCCGAGTTGAAAGAGGGCTTCAAGCCGAAGTGGACAAAAGAGGAGAAATGAGGCGATGTTGGGATGATATTCGCGACTACTACGTCCCGATATCCGCAGCCCAAATTAGATGTGAATGCATCTGGATACTTCAACGGCTGTGGCCTAAGCCGAGGCTTCATGCATGGACGGCGTTTGGGCTTTGGCATAGAGTTAGACATGGGCACTGTTTTACTAAGTGCTTACCATTGCAAGGAGTGTCAGTTGCTGGGAGGGGCGCATCGGCATCAAGACGGTTCTCCACTCTTGGCTGTATATATCCTGTTTGTCCTACTTGTTCTCTTAATGTATTATTGAGGAAGTGCAGTGGCACACATTCTATACTTTTATCCTGAGTCTCACTGCACCGTTTCGAGATACTTCTGGAGCAGGGAAGCTATTCTGAGCATTAGTCTTATCAAGGCCCGCTACTGAGCAATGCCTTTCCGCTTCACCGAACCTTGTAGTGTTGCGCCGGTGAAGGGTCTGGCTTCAGGACTGGTCATATGCAGGTGTCCGCGCTAATGCCTTGGCGAGCATTTTTCCCAACACAAAGTCGCGACAGCCTCTGCTTCCATCACCTCACCGCCAAACAACAACTCGACAAACGGCCCGTAACTCTCGTGACAACAGCCACCCGACTCTTAGGCTTACATTCTCGTAATGGGGGACACATATCGTCCCCAGCACACCGCGCGCGACTATCCCCCGCCGCCCGCTGATCGCATGACGTTCTCCAGCGGTGGAGGTGACAGTTACAGACCCGGAGACCGGCAACAGAACAGCGGCGGCGGAAATGCCAATAACGCCGATTTCACCTTTTCAACTGGCTATCAGGCACCCCAGTTCCCGCCCACCGGCCCTGCCTATAGTGCGCGTAGGCAGCGTGGTCGCGGTGGGGTCTACAACGGGCGCGATGGTAGGCGCGGCGGTGATTTCGTGCCATCACATGCCGGACCTAGAAACAACGCAAACGGATACCGCAGAGGCGGTTTCAGAAGGGCTCCGCATGAGCGCGCCCTGCTGCAGACTCGCGACGACACCGTCGAGCACGTCTTGGGTGTCTCTGACGGTCCTAACAGGTTCCGCAACATGGAAGATATGTCAGATGATGAGGAAGTCGATATGGATTTTGACTCGGACAAAACCGATGCTGAATCTGGTGATAAGGGTAAACAGAAGGCCGCTCGCAAGCAGTCAAGTGTCGCTGCAGACGGCAATTCAGTGCCAAAGTGGTCCAACCCAGACCCTTACACTGTCCTTCCCCCACCTGAAGAGACTACGAACAAGCGTGTCGATGTCGTTAAGCTCATTCGCAAAGCGAAGAACGGAGCTGCAGAGAAGGCCGATGCGAGCAATGCCGTCGCCGCCAACGATGACTTCATATCGTTTGGCGATGACGATGATGCCGATCAACAGATCGCCCTGGACGATGAGGTACCTCCGCTAGCACCCTGGAACCGCTCGTCTTCCCACGCGGACGCTTTGGCGGGATCATTAAACGATTTGTCCACTTCTGGAGCGCTGTCTGCAGCAAACCGCAACGCCAAACGCCCAGCTGAGGACGCGGGTCTGCCCGAGAGGCCTCAGCATCGGGGCAGGGCTCAGAAGCGAAAACGTCATGATGGAATCGATATTGTAGAGGAATGGCAGCCACTGATTGACCAAGTCCCTGCGCCGTGGGCCCAAGTTGAACGCAATCGGCACCTGAGTAAGGATCCTAATAAATGGTAAGTTTGGACCGTGCCACTCATAACTCACTTGGGCATTCCACTCATATACACTAGGCTTCATAATGAGATTCTCGATTTCCACGACGCAGTTATGCCCCTGCAGCACGAGATTAAACTCCGCAAGAAGTTGGTGGAACGAGTCCAAGCAGCAATCGGTAGGCAACAATTTCCGCCATTTACCGGCAGCGTACAGTGCTTTGGGTCGTTCCCCGCTGGCCTTTTCCTTCCGACGGCCGATATGGACCTGGTGTACACATCTGATCAGCATCTCAAAGGCGGACTACCCGCATTCCATGCTACGAAGAGAGACCTGTGGAAGATCGCTAGGAAGCTCGAAACGAAAGGAGTTGCCCGCGACATCAAGGTCATCGCTAACGCTAAAGTTCCAATCATCAAGTTCACAGACACGGTGACTGGTATTCCGGTTGATATTTCGTTCGAAAATCTTGGCGGTGTGCACGCCCAACACTACTTTAGGCGATGGCAGCAGGACTATCCCGACATGGTGTACATCGTCGCCCTGATCAAACAGTTTCTGGTTATGCGAGGCGTTAACGAGGTGAACACAGGAGGCCTCGGTGGCTTCAGTATCATCTGCCTGGTAGTGAGCTACATTCAGCTCGAGCCAAAGCCGGACGACCTTGGACAGCTCTTGCTTGGCTTTCTGGACTTTTACGGAAACCGATTCGATCTGAACAAGAAGAGAATCGTTATGGAGCCTCCGAGCCGACCCAACAAGGTATTGGATTATTAAATATTCACTGCGACGCCTCAGCTAACTGTTATCAGGGCGCACTTGGTATTGATGGCCGAAAGGAGAAGCCTTTTACCCTCTCTATCGAAGACCCGAATCGTCAGAACAACAACATCTCCGGTGGTTCCTTTAGGGCCAAAGAGATCTTCAACGCGTTCTCCGAAGCGCATAAAGAACTCTCCGACCGCATGGAGGCAATCCGCCATGGGACGGTAACCAGTAACAGCATTCTAGAAACCATTCTTGGCGGCAACTATGCGCCGTATGAGGAGCACCGGATCCACATGCGGAAGCAAGCTTTGCATCTCAAGTAAGTTCCTCGCATCTGGAGAGAGTGTGGGATCGTCGTTTTGCTCTTCAACCCGCATCGCAACCGACTTGCCATTCTGCAGATGAGAGGACTCACAATGTTATCTAGCATCCAAATTGAGGATACTGATAGCGATGATGTTTCTGTTTCAAATGCCCAGCCTAGGATCAAAGAAGCCCGCAAAGTTCAGCAATCAGCCCCGCACAAGGATCAGAGTCATCTCCCAGGAGGAAGTCCTTCCATCTCGATTACGGTCGACGACTAGCTCTACCGGAGCTCTGAGAGGGCAACATTCGACTTTCCACTAAGCGGCATTCCAGTTATATGATTGAAGGTGTACCTCTATACCTATCAAGGCGTTGGCGGCAAGGTTTTTGTTATATGTAGCTCAGGCGAATGCTTCGGCCGGGGTGCTAACATGGTGTTTTTCCTACTAGCGATACCCGTGAGGACCTGCAGGCGTTCCAGTTTCGTCATCATCGACCCGTTTCGATACCTGCGGCTTCGGATTTTACGACATCATCGATTTGTGGAGCAGTATCCCATGTTGTTGGACGCTCCCGAGGCCCATCACAATAGGACGCATATTTTGCAGTCGCGATGTCGTACTATGCCGGACACACCCGCAGGACCGCATCGAGTTCGATCCGATCCATCCATTGCTGGATCATTAAATTCTTCTGTATTCTAGATTTCATGACACAAGATTCTCCCTCTTCTCTCTCTTCTTCAGTGTCACTCTCGATTGATTGTTCGTCTGAGGCCACTAATAAGCACCCGGTGTGGGCTAGGAACGAGACATATTTTTTGAAGATGGCGAAGAGAGGTGTCCTCTTGAGCTTCTTTGGAGAATTCCTTTGATAAGGATGCCCTTTTCTCATTGGGTGTCATGCCGTGGGCGTGCGCTTGAGGAGGAAGAGAGGGCATGCCTTTGCGCCATGAACAAGTTCGCATGAAGGCACATCTAGGTTGAGCACACGATTCTTTATATGTAATGAGCCCACTGCTTGCACTTGTGATATACAGTGAGTCTCTAGCTCCCATCATTTTCATACGCGTTCTTAGTGCTTAGTGTCTTCGCCATAGAACTCACGATCACGCGCGCATCAGCGACCTTGCCGTCAATGCAACGGAGGTATGAGTGCTCAAGAGTCTTGAGGCTGACGGGAACTGATAGTTAAAGTCGCGGTAAATTGATGCACTGGTTTGTTGCCGATAGGGAAGTCTAAACGATCCCGGTTCGTCGCGATTCAACGCGCTAGTCATCCCGGTTAATCGCGGATTTTATCCAACGTCCCTTACAGCCTTGTACATACTCCCACAAGACACCTTTCTTATTCCAATCTAATTAATCCATAAAAATAGTATTTGAATAAGCCAAGACCAGGGAGCGGCCCAGCCAAGCTATAGTAGTTGCATTCGGTATTGTGTCTCTGCGGGAGAATTCACGATTACAATCTGTAGTGCCGAGGCACGTTCGAAGGCTTGGCGCGGTGGAACCCCTCGTCCGCGCTAAAGATTGCAGTGCAACAGTAGAACATGGGTTGCTCGGGCCACGTAGGTTGCACTTCAATCTTTAGCGCGGACGAGGGGTTCCGCCGCGCCAAGCCTTCGAAAGTGTGGCAATGCAAATTCGCTATTGGCTGCCCTCGTCCGCGCCAAGACCTCCTCGGAAGTTCCCGAATCGACTCTCTCTGAGGCAGCACGACCTCTGGACGGTCCTACTCCTGTCCTAAACTTATACATAAACTATATTTACCAGTTTCTCGAAAATAAATTGCCAAGGCTCCAAATCTCGATAAAAAGGTATTTTGACAAACGCGATCGCTACAAACCAGCCAATCAGGGAGCTTGTTTTGATAAGTAATCATCTAAATGTACATATCTAATTATTTTTCGCGCCGCCAACTCAACGCACAATGGAGATTGATTCTTAAAATCAAGAGATTGTGTTGTTTGGTATCTGAAGAAGCTAGTGTCTCAATTTCGTGGTGTAATTCGAGCGAGGGGTGCAGTAATGATGCGCTTAATCAACATAATTTCTTAGTAAACTTAAATTTAGCACAATAATCGCCATAGGCTCGTTAAATTTCGGAAATTTCAACATTCGTTGCCTTTGCAACAAAATGAGCAAATTGCACTGCAATCTTTAGCGCGGAAGAGGAGTTCTACTGCGCCAAGCCTTTGAACGTGTGGCAATGCAAATTCGCTATTGGCAGTGCTAAGCGGTGACTCTATTCCCCTCCTCGCTCTCGTTGTTATTCGGTATTGTGTATTCACTATTACAATCTGTAGTGCCGAGGCACGTTCAAAGGCTTGGCGCGGTGGAACCCCTCGTCCGCGCTAAAGATTGCAGTGCAAGATAAGGCAAACGAAGACAAGGCCCTCCCATGAACGGGCGAGCCCGCTGTTCTGTGGCAAAAGACCCGTGCACAGAAGGTGCGAGAATCAAATACCTTGTTTTATAAGCGTTTTGCTACTAAATTCCGCGCTATTCCTCCATAATATTCCACAAGTAGATGAAAATAGAATGTAATTTTGTGTGTAATATATATAGAAAATGATATAGCTCGAGCACTCGGTGGCGCTCGGGAAAACCCTCGGGCTCGCCCGTTCATGGGAGGGCCTTGTCTTCGTTTGCCTTATCTTGCACTGCAATCTTTAGCGCGGAAGAGGAGTTCCACCGCGCCAAGCCCTCCTCGGAAGTTCCCGTGCTTGACATCCTCACAATATCGACCCAACATAAGAACCTAGTAAAAAGCCTGGAGTTCAAGGACCTCCGAGCAATCCTCAATCTATAAGTCATATCCACCAGTTCCTCGCCAGCGATAGCAAAAACTCCACGGCTTATGGCAACTTTCTCATCTTTCTTGTTATCGATACGATGCGAGTGTTAGCACTAGAGCGGCTGCGGAGACGAGTAGAGCGGCGCTTTCACAACATAGATTATGGGTATAAGGGGTAATCGACTTATTTAGAGGGGTAGATTAGATGATAGCATATTTGATGTGATTGCGTGTTGGGATGCAACTGAGAGCTGTCTCTATCTTGTGCATCTCACATCTGTGTCTAATCCGGTCCTCCTTTGGACGTCCCTTCTCCTATGTTGAACCCCTCACCTCATAATCTCGATGCGGTATCACGTCATACACCCCACTGAAGTGCCATTGAGTGATGCGCCTGCTGCAGTTCTGTTTCATACAGCTGCAGTCGGCTGAAGGCAGACCCTTTTCTTCGTGTAAGGGCAATCCCCATAAGGGCGCCTTTTCTCCCATTCCATATTGCAAACATCGGGAGCTGCTCTCTTCAGCCGCCGCTCATGCCCGCTCCTACTGCATTGATAAAAGCAGGGCTCCAATACTCATTCTCCCCCGCTTGCGTATCCACCCAAACCAAACTATCCGCCATTAGGTCCTCAACCACCGCATGTGCCCTCGGTCTCTCCCACCCTAGATTCAACTGCAGCATGCTCACCGTCACATATCCCAACAATTGTATCGCTTCCAGCGCCGTACTCTGGTCTGTATTCAGCTCCTTGGGTACGCTGCGAATCAGACTGCGATGGCCGATCTTCATAATGCTGAAGCAGGAGCCGAGCGGCGAGAGCGATTCTACAGCGCGCGTGATGTCGTCATCGGTTATGTTTGATATGGAGGAGCCGATTGTGCCCGTGCGGCCGCGGGAGATGCGTGTGCGGAGGTCGGAGACGGAGATCAGGCCGCCATTCTCTGTGCGGGTTGCGCGGCATTCTTCTACGATGAGAACACCGAGGTTGAAGTAGAAGTCGTTTACGCTGCCGCCGAGGAGTTGTGCCCATATACTGCTGCCGTCTTTCGCCTCCTTGCCATCCTTGTGGTATGATGATGCGAGGAAGTCTATGTTCAGCGCCGAGCACATGCGCGCGAATTCGGCGCGAAATTCGGGGTTCGCGCGTATGTCTTTTGCGTGGGTGAGGGCGAAGTTGTGGAGGAGCGATTGGAAGACGGAGAGCTGAGTTTGGAGGGTTTCGGCGTTGCGGGTGCGGAGGACGGTGCCGTGAGCGGTGTAGTGGTGGTTTTGCAGACCACGCGAGGTCAGGGAGGAGAGGCCGGGGGTGCGGCGACGGTCCATTGCGGGCGGGTGGACGAGGGATAGTGGAAAGTGAGGCTCGAAGATGTTGGTGCTCGGATGCTCATGCGGCCACCGCGGGGGTTGGGAACTGCGGATGGCGGGGCGAGGCGTTGAGGCGTGCGTCGAGTTCGGCGATGCTCGGCGTCGTCCCTACGCGTCTGGATAGGTGGCTATTGGAAGAGACATTTATTCTAGCCATGAAGCAACCAGAGGCTGAGAGAGTGAGCTTGTGGCTATTTGCTTCTTCGAAAGTAGGAGGAGCTCGGCGGTGACAGAGCTTCGGAATACGGGTGGTTCCGCGCACGCATGCAGTCTGTCGTGTTACACAGATCTCACTGCATGAAGCGGATGCGCAATAGATGTGGAACCATGTTCTGATCCGGCGTACAATATGCTCCCAATGATGACGTCGAGACCGCCTCGGAGCAGTCGCATCAAGTTTGCCCGCCGACACTACAGCATGGTCCGGCACCATGGCCATGGTTTCAACTGCAAAAGCTGCCAAGGCTCGGGGACCTCTGCTTTCACTCATGACATCTCCATGTACAATCTATGTACAATCTATTCACGATCAGATCCCCGCTAGTCTTTCCCTGCAGTTATTGCAGGCTGTAGAGTGCACGTGTTTGCGCGCGCTTTTCGCCTCCGGAAAAGCTCGACGATGCGCCTTCCTCACCCGAGCTTCCATCACACTCAATTCAACATTTTCCGCCACACCGCTTTCGAGACGCTGTTCCACGTCTCTAAAATGGACCCTTCCTCGCAAACACACTCTGTGCTTCTGTTGGACCTGCCGCCTGCTGCATTATGCGGGATCGACTTACTTTCCTTTACTGCAGCCCCGCGCTTCCGCGGCATCAAGAACGTTCCGCCAGGCCTGCATTTCGTCTTTGCCGCTAGCGATCCTTCGTTGGCTGTGAGACATGGTGCATGGTTCTATGTTTCTCCTGGATCCGGTTCGCCGCAGGTGTTTGTGAAGAGGTGGGATGCGCAGAACGAGGAGTTGGTGAAGGAGACTTCTCAGACAGAAGTGTTGAGATGGAGTGCGAACCTGGGGAGCATTTGGAAGGATGGAATGACGCCTTATCGACAGACCATCAAGTCTGGAGAGACTGGCGAAGACGACGATGCGGCGGAAGAGTCTACAGATTGGACTTCACTTACCTCACGGGTAACGCCGACACTTCTGTCACGGATCTGCGGCCTGAACCCGGATCACTGGAGTTTGAATTCTGCATCCTCCGCTGCGCAAGACCTGGAAAAGATACCAGGATTGGAGTCGAGCAACAGCGTCTTGCAACCCGAGAAAGAGTTGCAGTTTCTGCCTGTCGATTTGAAGCGGACGTGGAGGGAGGGCGCGACAGGACGGGAACGGACTGAAGCAGCGCAAGATCGTTCGTGGGCCCTGGGAGATCTCATCAAGTCGTATGCTCAAAGCGAAGCCCCAGGCGACCGCGGGTACGAGATTCTAGGTGAACTGCAGTTCACCTTTCTGATGGTCCTTACGCTAAACAACAACTCGTGTCTTGAGCAATGGAGGCGGTTGCTTGGCCTTCTGTTGACTTGCCGACAAGCAGTCGAAGAGCGCACTCCTTTCTTCCTGGAGTTCTTGAAAATTCTACGCATGCAGCTAAGCCACTGCGCAGATATGGAAGCTGGCTTGTTTGATTTGAACGAGCAAGGTGGAGGTTTCCTCAAGCCGCTGCTTCGAAAATTCCGGAAAAGTCTCGACGAGTTTGACGGCAAGTGGAAGTCCGACGTGGTCGATGAGTTTGACGAGCTCCAGGAATTTCTACAAAAAGAGTATGGATGGGAGCTCGATGATTCGTACGTCAAGCGAGGCATGCTGGATCTGGAGGACGGCGAACGCGTAGAGATGGATGTGAACGGCGCAGACGAGGACGATGAGAGTGGCGAATATGCTCCCACCGTCGTCGAATTAACGCCGGAGCAAATCAAGGAGCTGAACGGGACCGGTGTCGGCAGGGCAGACGATTCTGACGACGCAGATCTGGACGACATGGACGCCCGATACTGACCTTTCGATAGACCGTGCATTTCCGGTGAGTTGAATCCGGATGGCGTCCACACCAATCGAGGCCACCATCAGCTCCAACGTTGGTCACATCCACAACTTCCAACACCAAAAGGTTCTCGAACGAGGACATTTTGCTGTCGCATGGGATCCCAGAATCTAGACTCTTTGGCACGCTTCACGCCCGAGCATTCCGCCGGCTCTTGAAGGGTTTCCGACCTTTTGAATACCTCCATGGGTTGGTGGGATGGAGACTAGACCGGGTCCACAGCACAGTGCAACCCCGGCTCTCGAGGCGCCACAGGTTCCAAAAATAGTCTAGCCCACAGGATGCAAGGAACGTGCAATCACAGGGTACGGCCCCCCCATAGTGTAAGATCCGTCCCGGGAATCAGCACAGCCCGATCGACAACGTTATTGCCACAGCTTTCGCCCCAGACATTGCGACAGACTTATAGTGAAGGAGTATCGGATTGTGGCAGGTTGGCAACTCGGTATGATATGAGCCCGCTTTCAATGCGAGGCGTTGTCTGGGCGCATCCATGATACGAAGCCTCGCTGCATGATACGAGAAGTGTAAAGAGGATCGGTCGACGAATAGGGACTGGGTTAGGCGGAATGGGGAGATTGCAACCTGCATCTCGCTTGGCCCTGCGCCGCTACTGGCTCACCCTTGGGACATGGCAGAGAGCTGAGGCTGAAGCGCTCAATTTAACACGGTTCGCTTATGTCTGTAACATTTAATGGAGTCCGTGATTGGAGGCCCAAGCCGCAGCTGAGCTTGCTGGCGTTTGCGAAGGCGGGGAGTGGGTTGATAGGGCCTATGAGCGACCAGTATCGGGGGCTGTGTAACCGTGCACCACATTCGCTCGCCCTTGGTCCAGGCTGTGCGCCAAAAGCCTTCGATAAAAGCGTCGCGACTCTGCGCCCCTCTGCAAACCTCAACTTCGAGCCGCTTTCAGCTTTTCCTGTCCTTTGTTCACGGCCGCCCCTTTCTACATTCATCTTGATATAGTCTTCCCTAGACACCACTCTCTCTACACACGCGTCTTCAACGACACCCCACTCCACACCACCGCAATGGAGAAGCAAGGCGGTACGTACACCCGGTCCTCATGATTCTACGCATGTTCAACACGCGCTGTGCGCGACTCCAATCACATTCTAGCGCACCTGCATAGTTTCAGCCGCGCGCCTTTACCTGAGCTGAATAAAGCTAACAAGATATAAAGTCCCGATGAACCAGTACCCCCAGTCTCCGGACATCGCCCAGCAACAACCCCCCGTCTACGCCCAGGACCCGAACCAGCAGCAATTCCAGCAAGGCCAAATGTACGCCCAACAACCGCAACAGCCCCAGTACACGGGTTCGCCGGCGCCCCAGCAACCCCAGGGCGCGTACATGCAACCCCAGCAGACCGGATTCGAGCAGAAGGGCCAACCCGGCATGCCCCCGCAGCAGCAGGGTGGCACCGTCTACCAGAATGCCACGCCGATCGCTTCGTTGAACCGGGGACCTGCGCCGGCGGACTGCCCTGCGTGTGGACAGCGGTCCATGACCAATGTTGCGTACGAGGTCGGCAATACTACACAGTGAGTCACCATTTTGAAATCGTGATTCGGGAATGGAAGCTAACAGCAACAGCGCCTGGGCTCTCGGTCTCTGCTGCCTCGTCTGTCTGGGCTGCATTCCGTACGTGATGAACTCGCTCAAGGACGTCCAGCACAAGTGCGGCCGCTGCGGTGTACTGCTCGCCACCTGGCACCGCTCCGGCACCACCGAGGTGCACATCCACTCCTAAGCGCCTGGCTTTCGCATCTCCGCATACCATCCATACATACAAAACATGAACATCGAGATGAGCCTGGGTAGCCGACGGAGGACGCGGGCGTGACGGGCATATTCGATATCGATACCACTGGGAAAGAGCGGGCGTTGGACCTTCATCACCTCTTGCGCTCTACTTTGAGCGTCGGAGAATCTGTTTTAATATGCGAGGGCGTCTTTCTTCATAAGCCCGTACCAAAGACTTCTTCACTTTTCCTTTGTCGCATCTAAGAGGGGGTGTGGCTGCATGCTAGACTTGTTAGTAATTAAAGCTTCTTGCAACCCTTACAGTTTTCGTCCATGAAATATCCTGTGAACGTAGCCAACTCCCTCCCCTCCCTCTATATACCTTGGTTGAGGATGTAATCTGGAAAGAGTATATAGCATGTCACTTCTGGCAATGGTTTTGTCTGAAGGGATGGCCTTGGATTGAGGATATTGACTGGACAGTGCGGAAAGACGGTCATTATTTGCACTCTAAGTTACGTTCTAAGTCTGTTAGAGCATGAAGCCATTCGCGCGCTGAAAGATTCTCAACGTGGGGCACAGTGACGCCACGCCGTGGGCGCGGTGCGATCTGTGGCGGGGCCCGACCGCCAGATGGCCATCCGGTTATGTCATAAGATGGGAAACCTGCGAAATGTCGATGGTGATCCGGCAGTTTAGAACCTTATGGATGAAGTCGTGCCGTAGTGCCGCCTCGGGTGACGTCATGCGAGGCTCCCACCTCTACCTAGTCGGCTCCACAGGATCCCCTAGAGCGCTAAGAATGCGGCAAAAAAGCCAAACAAACTGCAGTCTGTCGTACACACCGTCTCCTATGTACAACGATGCCCATAACGGCGTCGATGCTGGCGCAGCCCTAGCCAAGCGCAAAACAAGCTTCGAAGCTTTCCGTTCCGCCTGACCAAGCTTTTGGACCACCCGTGCATCGCATTCACCCAACACGGCAGGAATCGACGCTCAACACTCCACTGCCTTTGCTTCAGGTAATTGACCACTCGTCATGGGACAGAGAAGGTCTGTGCGGATTGGATGCAGGGATGCCAGCCTGTTTGCGGCTGTGGGTTTGGTGAATGCGAGGGACCACATGTGCCGTTATGATGTCGTCGGGAAATGCGATCGCCATGCGGGTATATAGAGGGTTGAAGTGGGACTTCACTTTGCTCTTCGGTATCTTCAAGTGAGTTGGAGATTTGCCTTTCGGTGGGTTTATCGCGTACACGCACGTTACTGTCGGCTTCATACGCCGATTGTTTACTTGCTCCCTGTCGATTGACTGCTTGCTCTTTCCCGCTTTCACATAGGCGCTACGTCAGTCCCCCCCTCTTCCCCTCTTTCACAATCCCTCCCAACACCACAACAGAACCTCTCGCACACAACCATGGGCTTCTTCAACCGGCGCACCGCGCCCGCGGACGCCAACACCACCACGGCAACGGGCACTCATGAGGAGAAGCCAGGCCTCTTCTCCCGCCGCAACCACCAAGACACGACCTCCACCGGCGTTGCATCATGGAACACCCGTCCGACCTTCGGCCAGTGGATCAAAGCTACCGCGTTGGATATCGTGACTATGGCTGCTATGGGCGCAATTGGGCTAGGCGTTTACATGGCGAAGCCAGCGCCCAGTAGGAGCTTTCCTAGTGAGTAGCATTACAACAAACTCTCGGCCTGTTTAGGTTGGGATGAGTGAGGGAGAGTTGACTAACGGTATGACAGTAACCTTCGTGGATAACGAGATTGTCTACCCTGAATTCGCCTACCCGCTCCGCAACGAGATCGTCCCCATCTACGCAGCAGCACTCCTCGCTTTCTTCATTCCGTTCCTCGTATTCCTGATCGTCCAGATCCGCGCGCGAAGCTTCTGGGACGTCAACAATGCGACCATCGGCTTGCTGTACGCGCTCATCTCGGCGGCCGTCTTCCAAGTCTTCATCAAGTGGCTCATTGGAGGTCTCCGTCCACACTTCCTCGCCGTCTGCAAGCCTGTTATTCCGCAGTCTATGAGGCCGCATGGTAATGTGGCAAACGGCTATGGCAGTGTCATGTTCGACCGCAGCATCTGCACTGGCGACGAGGACGAAATTAATGACGCTCTTGAGTCTATGCCGTCGGGCCACACGACGGCTGCCTTTGCTGGCTTCGTCTACCTGTACCTCTACCTCAACGCTAAGCTCAAGGTCTTCTCAAACTATCATCCGGCCATGTGGAAGCTCATCGCTCTCTACGCACCTATCCTCGGAGCCTGCTTGATTGGTGGTGCGCTCACCATTGATGAGTTCCATAACTGGTACGACATCCTCGCCGGCGCGATCATCGGTACGGTCATGGCTTTCAGCGCGTACCGTATGACCTATGCTAGTGTCTGGGACTTCCGCTGTACGTGTCTCCCTCCGGCTCTCCTTATCATCAAAATAATAACATTTGTGCTAGTCAACCATATCCCCCTCGTCCGGCACGCCCCCTTCATCTACGGTGCCGGTCCCAACACCTTCGACGGCTTCCACTCCGCAGTCTTCACACGCAAAGCAGGCTGGGGCGGCCACGACGGCTCTGCCTGGGGCGGTGCACCGGGTGACGCTGCTGATGGCCCGCGAGGAACAATGGCTCAGGCAGCTAGCGCCGTCGGCTCTGCTGCCCATGGTGCTGTGAACGGACGCGGTACCCATGGCGGTGTTGTTGGCACCGGTGGCCACCACACTGGCGAACCCACTGCTGAGCACTCTGGTCACCACTCCATTGATCGCAGGCCTGTAGGTGGAAGTCGCATGGGCGAGCATATGGTCTAGCATCAGTTTGCCTACCACCCACATGAACTACGCCATAATGGTCATCACTCGTGCGTTCTCAGCTTGCTGAAGGGGTGAACAACGAGCGCATAAAAGAGCGAATGCTCACGGATCTTTGCACGAGCTACGAAACTGCACGTAACGGCAAGCGACGGGACTTTGGAGTTTTTCTATATCCATGCGGCATGCACGCTGCAACGCATGAGAGATACCACTGTACTTGTAGTCCTTTTTACCCTAATCTAATATGTCTTCCCAAATTTGAAAGTGCCGAACGTGATATCAAATTTACTCATGCCTCTGTACGTTTGCACATCATAACATGCTAACTACAGGTCTTTCATTCTACGTTTGCAAAGAGGTAAATCTTGCATGTAGCAAAACTTCGCCAGGCTGAACTACCATAGCAGCAATGACATCGCAAACGTCTTCGTCCTGTCAAGACGAATTCAATATCCGCGCTTATATCGCACACTTTCTTCAGGCAGTGTACGCTATCCTTGCTATTAAGCTGACCAATAATATGCCACCACGTGTGTTGCTCCCCGTGACAAGGCGTAAATGCGCAAAAATTGCTGTCCCGAAAATCCTACTCTAAGTCCATAGGGTGGGCATTTTCCTTTCATTCTCCGTGGGGATCTATAGTGAGGATTTATAGTCTAGCCCGCTAAAGGGATTTCAAACAAATTCTTTATCTCTATGCTCTAGCAACTTATATCTTCCGTAGAGCGAAGCATCATTTGTCGATGATAGCGTCGCTGTCGCACCCGCACAGCAATGGACGAGCATGAGATAAGGCTACGCAGGGCAGAGGCAAGCTTTGATCCCCAATGGCCATTGGATTGGCTCAATGAGTGCGTAACTTCGCACTCCTGTCCCAAACCGAACTTCAAGTACAATCCCAATACGAGCCCAAAATACCTAGTTGATGTGGGCTTGGAGGGACAATGGCCCTGCATTGCTCGCCTGGTTTTGTCGTCTACCATTCACGAACATGACCTCAAATATGCAGCGGTCACTCATGTTTGGGGTGAATTATCTGAGCAAGAAAGAGCATCGAGAATGACTACGCCTAGCAATCTAACGGCCAGACGTAAAGGAACACCGCTGGTCGATTTCCCGAATCATTATCAAGCTGTGTCGCTTATGTGCCGTCGACTTGGGATCCGTTACTTATGGATTGATTCTTTATGCATCGTTCAGGTAAGAAGCCCAATGCCCTCCTTCCGCCATGATTATTGATGCCCAAAAGGGTCCGGAAGGCGATTGGTTAGAAGAATCGGGGCGGATGGCTGGTATCTACGGCTCGGCATATGTCACTATTTCGCTGAATACAGAAGAAGATTTCTTCAAGACAAGCCTCCACCCAGAATTCAAGGCGAACCTTCCTCCCCCCGATTGGGATTACCAATATGAAGAAGCCAAAAAGCAGGAAAATTGGCGTCGTCTATTCTGGAAAATGATTTTGGAAGGCGGATCTGTGGGCAGACGCGCGTGGTGCTTGCAAGAACGCCATCTTTCTCCGAGGCTGATCCATCTCGTCGGTCGCGGACACATGCTCTGGGAATGCTGCAAAAATTTTGATACGTCTGTCAACTACAAGACTATTAGCTTTTGCGACGCGCGGGACGCCTCTAAACTGACTGGTGGTGGCGGTAAGCTTGCCATGCACCAAAGGCTCATCGACATTCCTCGTGGATTGCAAGGATCGCGTGCAAAAATTCTCCACTACTGGCATTCGACCCTGCGACAATACAATAAACGGAGCCTGACCGTTGCTACCGACAACCTGGCCGGCATTGCCGGCATTGCCAACCGACTGCATGAATGGACAGGAGACCAGTATCTGTTCGGGATATGGAGGGAAGATCTACCTCGGGGCCTACTCTGGATTCGATCTGCAGATCATGATGTCCTTCTAAAGCAACAATCGTGGAGTAGATTGCCGCAATATCATGCCCCATCCTGGTCATGGGGCTCTGTTAGTGGGCCGACACAGCTAATTGAATACAATGTCGAGGTAGATAGCCCAATGCATATTGGGTCGAAATGGATCTCGATAGTCAATGACCTACAGCCGGAGATCAATCAAGAGAGTCTACTGAGCCCCGTGGCGGGAAAATCGACTATAACAGTGGTGGGATATGTCGGACAACTTCTTGCCACAGGACAAACCGATATCGTGAAGGAAACAAATAGGCAGGCTTACTCCGGTATCGTTTTCATCTCGGACGACACATGTGGATACGTTGTGTTCGACATCCCGTCGGATTCAGCGACTTGTCAAGCTGTGTGGTGCCTCCTTATTGCCAACTCATCCCGCACTAATAGCCGGTACCTTGCGCTCGCCTTGCGGAAAGAAGAGATAGATCTAGAGTCTCACCCCCAGAATTCGCATGCCGAAGCGGCTCAGCTGATCCAGACCTGCAGCATGTATCGCAGAGTTGGAATCATGTATGTCGACAGCGTTGAAAGGAAACTTCTAAAAGAGGTCTTTCAGCCACCGCAAAGAATAACAATTTTTTAAACTGTTAACAAAAGGGTCTGTGTTACGCCCGACGTCTCATCCTATTCAGAAGATTATTTCCTCTGTTATTAACTTATATTTTTATGTAAGGCTCTCCTCTAGGCTATGTAAATAGAATAATTACTTCTTAATAAAATGTTCCTTTCTATTACATAGATCCTTGAATAGATCTTCTAGATATAAGTATAAACTATCTATCTTTTCTTACATTTCAAGGTATTCGGGACGAAATGCCTTTTTGTATTACCCTTTTGAGTTTTTCCGCGCGTTTGACGACGCGATGGCCGCTACTCATTCGAAAAGTAGTAGTACTAAAGATAGAACGAATAAAAAATTCACTATCAAATGAGCAGTAGCTGTCACGTCATCGAAACTCGCGGAATAATCCAGAAATGTAATACACAAAGATATTTTATCCTGGAATACCTTGAAATGCAAAAGGTCGTTGAGGCCAAAGGGGATTGCGGTCGAAGCCTGACGCTGGCGTCACGGCATGGCTGCGAGCGCAACGGCCCGAGCCTCATGGAGGGCGTGCCGCGCGTCGCGTGTCACGGGTAACGGCCCGTGCCTTATGGAGAGGGCGTGGCGGGTGCGGTAAAATCCACTATCTTAAGCTATCCTTCTCAATCCAGAAATTCCATTTAGTACTGTCAATCAAAGGACCAATGAAGTAAAAGATTCTTTCAAGAGCAGTGAACAGTGCCTCGCATGGCCAACAGTACTATGTACACATGTGCAGCTCTACAGATCTATTATGGTATACAAGATGTGGGTATAGGGCCTCTACTGTACAACCTTCTACTCTATTTCGCGCTGATTTTACAAAGGAAGCTCCCAAGATACAAATCGTAACGAATACTCATACAAGCCAAATAGGCCCTTGACGTTTTCGAACACTCTTGGTGCGTAGTAAGACCGACCAAGACTAAACATGATGGCGACGAGAAACAGTATACGTCCCCACAAAAACTCGAGATCGACATCGGACTCACCCATCACAAAGATTTGCATGTACCGGGCTACATCGAGGAGAAAGGTAGCTGCTAGGCCTATGAAAAGAACGTAGAAATACGGCACCTTTTCAATCCTCAAGAGCGCTAGATATTTGACCCGTTCGAGGCCTGTGGCTCCAAACAGTAGCTTCTCCATGCCTCTGCTGGTGTGACAGGTCCCATGCCTGTACGACTCGCCGGATAACGTCCGTGGGGGTGCTGTGACTGTGACGGCAGTCACGAGGTACCAGAGAAGCAACATGAGAAAAATAGGTACGAGGAAGCGCGTAAAAACCGCGTTCACTTTGTCAGTCGAGTGCGTAAAGTAAAAGTAGGAAAGCACGTACAAGATGCTCAACGCTAGGTACAAGCAGCTGCCGACCAGAAACGTCCAGCGCGACTTGAACCACAGCTTGCGAAAAGCCTCGCTCTCGTCGAATCGCACGGCGATGTGTTCGCATAGCTCGAGGATGAAGTGCTGACAGTTGCCTGTAAATAGCGAGTAATTGAGTGGAGGGTCCACTGCATTTCTCTCGTCGACTGCTCACGATTTGTTAGCTTTCCGTCTGTGTTGATTTGGTGGAGAGCAGTTTTAATGCAGTAACGGTTCCAATCTTATCACAATGTAATTTACTCCCGCCCCTATCCTCTACATACTTTTTTAGACTAGAGATGCTCAGGTGCGCATCGGCGCCGCGTCCCCTTATAAGCGCCTTTGCGTAAGAGCCTATACGATTAAGTTCATAACCCTCGTTAAAGATGACGAGAGCCCAGTGACGACAGATGGGAACGGCCACTCTTCTTCGTAGTCCGTTAAAGCGCGAGTCAGGCAGGATAGATTTGAATAGCCACACAGCATTCTGGTCTCGATTTCGACCAGGTCAAGGCTATCTTCTCCGCTAGGGCCATTCTGCCGCATGGAGAGCGTGGTATTCCGCATCCCTTTGCTCGGAGCTTTCGTTTTTCCACTTGTCGGCTTCTAGCTGAGGACATGCGAGATACGGCTGCTGAGACTGGCTTGGTTCGCTATCTAGGCTACCGTGAGCTTCCTCTTATGTTAGTACCATTCCTCCATCCTAAAGAACCTCACGTACCTTGTTCTGTAGCGCAACCCTTCTCTTTATCAACTGTCGTTATCGCATGTGTTGTCTCGTCAGCGTCATGTTCGCTTTCGTCGTCGCTGTTGACAGCTTCTGCTGCTGAGCAGTTTGGGGGCGCTTGTACATGGTTTGCGAAGTCGTTCTGATTCTTGTTGGGATTTTTTCCTGCATCCACTCAGCATGAGATGGGGGTTTCCGGTCGTCAAGGCTGATTGTTTGAGAACAGAAACTAAGGCAGAGTGATGATATGTTGCGCGAAGTTGTGAGGTTCATATCTTGAAACGCTAGTGCGACAGGGGCTACGTAAACCTCACAACTGGCAAAATAGGATGAGCCGAGCTGTCTGATATCGTAACCTATCTATTGCGCGCTATATACACCTAATTTTTGAATAGATTTGGAAACTAGCTGTGCGTATAACAATAGCACGCGCCACGCCCTCTCCATGAGGCTCGGAACGTTGCGCCACGGCATGCGGCTCGCTCTCTTTCATGAGGCTCGGGCCGTTGCGCTCGCAGTCATGCCGTGATGTGAGCCTTAGGCAATTACAGGCAACAACTACAACTAACAACCTTCTTGCGTTTCAAGGTATTCGAGACGAAATACCATTTTGTATCACCATTTTGGGTTATTCCGCGAGTTTGACGACGCGAGGGCTGCTACATTCGATAACAATAGCTATGTTTACACCGCCTTAGCGCGCTGGGGGAGTCTATCGAATATTGCTTGTCAAGGCTTGCTAATACAGAGATCTGTTGGCCTTTGTTGCAAGCTTGTTGCAAGCCTGTAATAACACATCGTTTTGGCACCACGTTGTTGTAACAGGAAAACCCGACAAACGATATGTGATAGAACCGCCAGCGCGCTCCGGCGGCTAAGATCCGCCCCATGCTAGCCATCTACCAATTGGGCGAGTTTATACAGCAGGGCGAATGCTGACAGTCGGGCCCGCCGATCTGCGCCAAGGGCGCTTGACAAACTTGGAGAAGAGGGTGCCAGCTCTAGTCTTTTTATACAACATTTGGATCTTCCCTGCATCCTTGACATCCCAATCGCTTTCCCGGGCAGGCGCGAAACATGACGCTCGACCTCTCTTTACCTCGCGTCCGCGACCGGTTTCTCGCGTCTTGGACAGCGTTTATGGTTGCTGCAGAACGGCTCCTCCCATTGCATGCTTCAGCCTGGACCTCGACCTCTCAGCCTATCCAGCATTTACTAGACGCCACCGAACCCGTTGAGCAAGAAAAATTCGTAAAGATTTGGAAAGACGAACTCCAAGTCCATTTGCAGGGCATAAGCATCACGGTCAAGACCCCCCTCCCCGCCAATCTTTCCGGACACGATTTTAACGAGTTTGTAGAGCGCACTGATAGCGGGAGTTGTTACTACTTCACTGACTTGGTCATCCACGCTCGAGTTAGATGAGCCGAACAAATCTACTGTCTTTGCAATCTGGTATAGCTCTTTGCTACTATCCATAGGGGCGATTGCCACGGCAACGCAACTCTTAGTTGCCGTTTGTAGGCTCTGTACCTACCCCGACGGCACTAATAAGATACGCGAATTGCTGGGAACATGTCAAAACCAGACTTGGAGACCTCGTCGAATGCAGCTGTTCATTCTGCAAATTCCCGTGTCGCTGCAGAACACCAGCATCTTAGCGTTCGTCCTGGCTCTCTCCATCGTTGTGTTGGAATCTGCGCGCAAGATGAGCGAGGAGAACAAAGTCAAGGTAAGACCTAGGCTTGTATTATCTCTGGTTATACTCATTGCAAATAGGTCATTGTTATCTTTTCCGCCTGTCTGGCCTATACCGTGATACTCTATGTGATGACAAGCGCTGGGCTGTACTATAGAATCTCCCGCATTTAAGCCGTTCATACAATTTTAGTGGCTACATCCATAACAAGAACTCTTGAGCTTTGATAGTAGACCTACTTCTCCTTTGTACTCTCTACTGAGGCGTCTCCTAAGCTAGGAAGTATAGTAAAACACATGAAGGTTCTCTTTTCTCTCCCTATACTTGTTTGCCTAACTACTATCGACGCTAGCCAGAGGAAAGCTTTGCAATGATTATTTCTTTGGTTTATGTAGGAGGAGGCTCTTATGTAAGGTCTGCACGAAACACGGTAGGAGATCGTACACGATAGAGGTGCTATACCCACACTTTGTACACGATAGTAGAGCTGAATAGCTGTACACAGTACTATCAATCGTGAGGGATGTTCACGACCGACGAGATGATGTGAGGTGGTGCCGGAAAATGCTACGGATGCGCAATGGAAGACCTCAAGACTACTTGTGAATTTATACCCGATTCTTGTGGAATCTGTCACCAGCTAATATTGGCTCTATCGCGACAGTGAGTGCAAGCTCTCGGGCGCTTGGTACAGCGGCAATGATGGGCAGAGATCTTGGGGGCGTAGTAGATCCGGAGCTAAAGGTATATGGCACAGCGAATGTGCGTGCATTGGGCGCTTCTATCCTGCCGACGCAGACTAGTGGTCATCTTACGGCGGCCTTGTATGCGGTTGCAGAGAGAGCTGCTGGGATGATCAAGACGGCTTGGGAGTGGCGGGGATCTTCTTGGGATGCATAATGATAAACATGACATCTCGCTAGTTGCTAACCACGCAACACGTGTGTATTCGGCGTTAGCCTTTGCTTCTACAAATCCTACGTAGTCTACATCCAACGGAATGGCGGTAAATGTGATTCGTCTAGTGATCCTAGTACCTTCAATGAATGATACCTTAAATGTTCCGCCAGATATGAAGTGCCGGTATAGATCACGGGACACAAAACATAGCTTGCACAGTTCGATCATGTAGAACTCTTCTTACATTGCGGGGATTTGTCCAGGACAAACACATTTGGTCATAACAGCGATGGCGGTTGAAAGCTGGAAGCTAGGCGGCCAGGAGGTTGGTGGTATCGCTGCAGCTGGATTGGATGCAAAAGGTCCGGATGAGCACGTTGGGGCGAGCAGATGAATAGGAATCATTGGCCATAGTTGCACTGTTCCGCGTTTATGGCTGTAGATTTCTGAATCGCAAGGCTTTCTGCTCCAAATTGGGCTTGAAAACGGTCACTCCCGCTATAGCGACGGTTGCTTTCGACAGTTGCCGTTTCTGGACCTCGATGTGGTCTATTAGACGGTGTTGGTGATGAGAACTACAGCTGCCCGCCCCGTGTGTGGATCCACCCTCGTACATCATCCACTCCCAATATCCCGATCATCATCATTCGCGCAAAAACATCGACATCATTCGCGTCAGCCTCTCTCAAGACTTGCTCGAAATCTAGGTCTTTCACCACGATGTGCTTCTGCTCGTTCCACGCCACGGCGAACTCGAACGGCGACTTCGCCTCCCAGAGAGCCGATGAAATGACCACACGGTTCCCGATTGCGAGCTCGTGTGCACAGGGGAGTAGCTTGCCTTTTAGAAGATTATATGTTCCGATAGCTTGAAAGGCGACAAGTAGGGTACGCCGACAGGACTCGCGGAAGATGAAGGACTGCCAAGCATTTCGAGCGGCGGAACTGGGATAGAGGGGGAGGGGATCAAGGAGATCTTTTTCGTGGGAGGCGATTGCGGAGAGGGCGGTTGTGCTGTCTTGGAGGTAAGGGAGTAGTTTGTCTGCTTGGCCAAAGTAGCGCATCTACAAGGCGGTTAGTGGTTGTTGAATGAAAGAATAATATCGGAAAGCATACATCTCCACCGCAGATGAAGATGATCAGGTACAGCATAAGAGCTTGAGCTCGGGCAAGGACCTCGATTGGTGGGACAGGAAGTGGCTGATCAACGAGTAATTGGGCACGCTCCGTGATGTGCCGTGCAACGAATGTAGCGTTGGTCTCGTTACGAGCAAGGTACAGTGCACAAGAGGCATACGCATCTTATGGGAGTCCGTTAGATTGGCATGCAACTGCAGCGGGGAGCAATCACCTTGCAATGAATTTGGCATGTAGTCCTCGTAAAGCATCGGATGACTCCAGTGCATGGCGTTCTTTTCCACAAACATTCTAGGGGCCTGCTTCAGCTGTTCCAAGGGATAGCCCACTCTCGATTCCGCCAATGGGGACAGCATAACCATGGAGAAGATTGGCGAAGTGTCGGTTGGCACAGAGGTGGAGCGAGGTGTGGGCATGTTTATGATCAGCCCACCGTCAAGATCCTGGCCATCGCAGCTGCTGGGAGGATTGATGGCTGCAGGGAAGTCGAAGTTTAAGAGGTCCGTTTCAGCAGCTGTTATGTTTGGAATATCAACATCGAAGATAAAGGGTGTGGCACCATCTAGAAAGCCTTCATCGGCAATAGGGGTAGCGACTGGCGAGTCGGGAGTGGTTGATTTCGGCGCATGGGGTTGCGGCGGATACAAGCACGTCAGCTTCTGCCTGGTGCAGCGAAGACAGTGGGGCTGTCGAAGGTCGCATCTCCTCTTCGCTTTGGCGCACTCTGAACATGATTTCTGGCGGCCTTGGGGGTTATTGACACGATTTCGGTCAGGAGGCATGTTGCGGGTGCGACGGTTGCGGTGTAGCCCGACGAGAGGTGAGCGGATTCGTCGTGCATGCTTACGTATCCGATCGGTATCGATATCTCGTCATTATGTAAGCAGTCGTCCACCAAATGCACAATGTACATCCTTGGCACTTTACGATGAGTGACGCTCCGAGAATGGAGACCGGAGGCAGCGGAAACTTGGAGGGCCCTGCAATATTACCGAAGTGACCTTCAATGCGCCTTCGTCCGCGAGATTGACCGCTCTGTGCGGATTTCCGCTGGACAGTGCGGAGTACCTCAGGCAGTGGAGTTGCAGCGGAGCTGCGGTTGAAGATACAAATATATCAGGCTAGCTCACACATCAGGTTAGCTCACATGACTACCTCTGGCTGCTACGCCTCATTCTCTTCTATATAAGCTGCTCTCATACAGAGCTTTCACAATCAACGCAGTCTTCACTTCTATTTCCTCAAGGTGATTCATCCTGAGCCTTCACTGTGACAAAATATCATCATCTCTTTCTGTTTCCTCCGAACTCACCTGCTGAAATTCACCGTCTTCAACCCAGTATGTCCTCAAAAACAGCGCTCGTTCTCCGCGCCACAGGCTCTCAAGGCAAAGGAGTCGTCCGACAGTTGACCAAATCCGGATGGAAAGTCCATGCCCTCGTCTTCGACCCCTCTGATGAACGCGCACTCGCCTTGCAGAAACTTGGCAATGTGTCTCTGTACAAAGGCACTCTGGGCGACCATGCCTCCATTGAAGCGGCCATCGCAGGGACCAATGCCGTCTACCTAGCGCAAATGCCATCCTGGACCGACGACTCTGAAACACGCGATGCCCGGGCTGTACTGGCTCTCGCCAAAGCCGCGGGCGTCAAACACATTGTGCACTCGACTCAGATAAT
Source organism: Darksidea phi (assembly GCA_030770425.1). NCBI lineage: Eukaryota > Fungi > Ascomycota > Dothideomycetes > Pleosporales > Lentitheciaceae > Darksidea > Darksidea phi. The sequence continues at coordinate 106,567 of JASJFT010000046.1, read as the reverse complement.
GCTCAACGACCCTGACCTCCGGAGCCACTTTCGTTCCCCAATCATGGCTCCTACCATATTAGGGAAGCTAGATGTGGAAGAGCTCGTCCGTGCCTCCGGTCTCACATACACCCTTATGCGGCCGGGCTGGTTCATGACAAACATCTTGGCGCCTTTCGCGGAGACCATGTATCCTGGGTTGTCGGAGGGAAAGTTTATCAACAGCTACACTCCAGATACGCTCTTAGCCGCCGTGGATCCTGATGATATTGGCGCCTTTACGGCTGCGGTGTTCAACGACCCCGAGAAGTTTTCCGGCAAAGCTGTAACTGTTGTCAGTGAGCTGGTTACCGTCGCAGACATGCTCGCCGAGATCGAAAGAGTGTCAGGCAAGAAGCTGGACATCCACTATCGCACTGCGGAAGAGACGGAGAAGGAAGCGAATAATCCCTATGTTATTGGGCAGAAGATAACTATCGGTTTGGAGAAGTGGGTTGATATGGATGAGGTGAAGAGGCTCGGGATTCCGCTCACGAGCTTCAGAGAGTTTCTGGAGAAGAACAAGGAGGCTGTGGTGCCGAAGTGATTCGATCCCGTTCTCGTGCGATACGGTGTACCATGCAACAGGCAAGAGTGTTCCAGACTTTTGTCCAAGTACCGTACCCGTCCTCTGATAATTTCATTTGGGAGAGATTTCATAGTCGCTCATTATATCGTTTCCATTGACTCCAATTTCTCGATATTGATTTCTGTCATTCCTGGCCCAGTTCAGCCAACACACTCAGACACTGATGTGAGCCTAGTGGTATTCATGTCTCACGCGTTCAAAAACATATCCTCTATAACCCCGCTTGATTAGTTCCATACCCTTCGCATCATGCTGCCCTCATTTCCGAAAATACCATCATGTCCGTCTCCATGCGTTCCATTCCGTCGGACCTTGGAAGCTGCAACGGCGCAAGCGAGAGCAACCGAGACTCTGATAACAGTACCAATGGTGATTGACGGTCGAGACCTGTACTCATCAAGCCGGCGACACCTACCCGCTACGTCTAACCAATTCATCGTCTTCTCGTTGTCGGTATTACGCAGCCCGGTGTACTTCGCATGGCTTTCCGAACGATATGCCAGCAGCACTGTATCACGCCTCTTTTAGTAACACACCTAGTTATTCTATTACGCCTCTCTTTATGCAGCTTAATAGGTTTAAAAAGCTCCCAAGTTATAGTATTGCGATTTATTTCTTCCACAGAGTTGGAAGGGGTGAAAGGGCGGGAGAGGCGAGTATCGTAAGAGTATTTCAATGTGAAAGAAGGGCAATTTTTTTTTAAATAGTCCCTCTTTTTTGTTACCCTTTTAGGAGACCCCCTTTATTACGGCTCATTAATATATAAGAACCTAACCGCGGGGTATTCTCAAGACTAAGGCGTCCTTGTGCTGGCCCGCCTTCTATTCCAAACTGGGGCCTTAAGATGCCATCATCGCGCGCACAGGATGCTAATTGAGGAATACCATAGGCCTTCGCAGCTGCGCACTAGCTCGTAACAATACCTATATTATAAACTAAAATAACACGTTATATAGTTATCTCTTTAGGAGCTATTAAAATGCGTTGTGTTAATAGTTTTGGCGTCTTTTCTAGTGGCGGTGTGATTTCGGTGGAGTGTGCAGGAACCATGGCCTAGCTGATAAGGCTAAAGGCCAGGGCCTGACTCAACACGTTCGAACCCGTATCCACGGCCGCTGAAGATCGAAATCAGCAGGCTTGTAGACATGCCCTCGTCCCACTTGTATGAGTGGGTGTCGAATATTGCTCGCATGTACCAGGATTGCGGAAGGCCTTTTCGGTGTCCGATGTATCAACGCTATAAAACTTGCTTCCTGCACTTCTGACCTGCACTATCAGACTAAGAAGCCTGGAGTCGTATTTCTTCCCAATATCGTTGTTGGATGTACGAGAGAGGAGCACGATGATCGCAGATATTGCTGACCCGAGACAGGCCGTTGCGACCATTTTCAATTCGGCCGTTGCAGCAGCGGCCATCAGCGCTGCGTGGGAACTGGGCCTACTCGATGAACTACGAAAGCAGAAAAAGGTCAATCTAGAGCAATTCAGTGCCCAGCATGATCTGGACAAAGACTCGATGCAGGGGCTCGCGACGGCGCTGGCGGTGGCGGATGTCGTCGTCGAGGACGAGGACTGCTCAGTTATCATGCCCGGGAGGCTGCTAGAAGAAGCGTATCTGACCAAGTCCCTGTTCCACTGGCTCACCATCGGTTCAGGCGGGCTCTTCTCACGCATACCGCACGTCGTGCGAAACAGTAACCGCACGGGATCCTTCTACCAGCGCGACTCGGTGGCCATTGCGTACGCCTGTCGCGACATCAACCACCAGCACTTCGACCCTGCCTTCTGGGCAGCGATGGATGGACTCGATTATAACATCCATTCGGTCGTCGACTTGGGTAGTGGCGGGGGTGAGAGACTCATGCAGATCCTGGACCGTTATCCCGCAGCCACCGGCATCGGCATTGACGTCGCAGCCCCTGCGATCAAGGTTGCCACGGACGACGCGGCGGCACGGGGGTTCCAGGGTCGGCTGTCATTTGTCGAGGGCGACGCGCGCGAGCTGAGCTACCGCGACGAGTTTGCCCAAGTCAACCTGCTTACGTGCTTCCTAATGGGTCATGACTTTTGGCCGCGGGAAAACTGCGTCGCTTCGCTGCAGCGGTTACGCAAAGCATTCCCCAATGCCCGCCGCTTTCTCTTGGGCGACACCCCCCGGGTCTTACTCAATTGTCCCGGATCTGCGCACGCCGTCACGGGCTCCAACGTGCCCGCCTTTACCCTGGGCTTTGAGTTCGGACACGCTATGATGGATGTCTATCTACCGACTATGGAGGACTGGGAAGGTGTCTTCCCTGAGAGCGGTTGGCGTTGTCGGAAAAAGCATCTGGTGGAGTCTTCTTATCTGTCTGTGATCTTCGAGTTGGAACATGCTTAAAGAGGTGCCCAGAGGCCATGTTGGGATCCAAGCACTCGTGCAATACACAAATAGGCAAATCAAGCGGCATCAAAGGGTTGCAACCAGATCTAAATATCAATAAATATATCGAAGGATTTCAGGCTGAGGCCTGAACTGAGCTGCTCTTGCATCTTTCCTCTGTTCATACTAAGGCTAGAAAGGTTAACTGATAAACCACGGAGGTGATATGCTCCGAAAACAGGCCGCGCTCCGACTTAGCTTGCGGAGGGCGCCTGCCGTCTCCCTCTTTGAAACTCCAAGCTTTTCTGCGGATGAAGGGAATAATCAAGAACGTGCGGATATCATTCAGAAGCACACGTGGCTTCCGAAGAGTGTCGACCTAGTCAGACCGTTCAGAAGGAAGATTGCTATTACTTGGCCTCGCCTTTTAAACCCCGACGCTAGGAGAGTCTTGGTCAAGCCCCATAAATGGTTTCCGCCTACTGCCTGCATGTGCAGGGGTGTGCTCATTGCGTGTTTTAATTGGTTAGCGGAATAAATGACTAGCGCGCCCCACTGCACTGACGGATTGTACGCCCAGGCGGCACTACTCACTCATTCATGGAAGGTGGCGGTATGCAGAGTGTCCATGCGCACAAGCAGAGCGTTGGCCTGTCGGTGGAACCACCAGGATGTGCGGCCCTTCCCTTCGTCGCAAGCGCTTTAAGATGTCGATTTGTTCCGGCGTCTATCTATCCAAATAAAGTATACAACCTATAGTAAAAATCTACTACACGGGAGTCAATTCTGCACCCGGCAGGTCTTGTTGGATCAAGTCGATATAAGAACGCGGGTAAAAAGACTCATTTCCCTACAACAACAACATTATGGAAGCCTTTCCTCCGCTCCCGGTCGATACTATTGACTGGACCAATCTCAAGGACTCTAAAGTGTACGAAGGTATGAAAGCTCTGCGGCATTGATCGGAAGCTGCTCATTTTGCTCCCAGTGAACGGCCACATCGAGTCCACTTACTCCAAAGTCGATGGCAAATGGTCGCCTCTCAGATTCGTCTCTGATCCCTACATGCGCATTCACGGCATGGCACCTGGGCTTAACTACGGCCAGCAAGTTTTAGAAGGCTTCAAAGCCTTCCGCATGCCCGGAGAATCTGGTGCCATCGCCCTCTTCCGCCCCGATCGCAATGCCATTCGGTTTCAACATTCCCTAGAGGTGCTTTCCATGCCGTCTGTACCATGTGACATGTTCTTGAAGGCTTGTCGTGCTGCCGTCGCTCTTAACGCCAGCTATGTTCCTCCACATGGGTCGGGGTGGGCACTCTACGTCCGGCCGCAGTTATATAGTACGAGCGCCCACCTCGGCCTTACCGCACCGGACGAATATACGTTCTGTGTCTTTGTAGTTCCAACAGGCATGCATCTAGGCACACAGCCAATCAAGGCGCTCATCTTGGACGACTTCGATCGTGCAGCACCAAAGGGAACAGGCCACGCCAAAGTAGGCGGGAACTATGCCCCGGTGTTACGGTGGAGTGACCGGGCTAGGAAAGATGGGTTTGGCATCACACTGCATCTGGACAGTGCACGGCATGAAGAGGTGGATGAGTTTAGCACTTGTGCGTTCGTTGGCGTGCGCTATGGGGCCTCCGGTGACGACGTGACGCTGGTGGTGCCCGACTCGCCCTGCATCATCGACAGTGTCACCAGCGACAGCGTACAACAAGTGGCCCGTAGCTTCGGGTGGAAGGTAGAGAAACGAGCCCTCCACTACACAGAGCTGCCTGCATTGTCAGAGGTGCTTGGCGCGGGAACTGCGGTGACATTGGTGCCAATCAAGTCCATCACGCGACGCACGACAGCGCTACTGTCCGCCGGGCCACGCGTGCAGTCAGACAACGAGTCCGAGACGGTGACATACCTCTCTGAGGAGCAGAGTAGTGGCGGGCCGGTTTATAGGAAGCTACTAGCTCGACTGAGAGGGATCCAGACTGGTGAGGTAGACGACAGTTTTGGGTGGCGTTTCGAGATTGGGGCAAAAGATCAACATTTGGATTAGATATAGATAACTACACTTCAATGATCCTCTTCGTTTTCCAACCAAGTTTAAGTACCGTCTGTGAAAGACGTCACTAGGTTTGGACGGCCACCAACTGGTAACACCGTGTCGAGTTTGCAGCTAAAGTCCTTTGCAACTGGCGGGTGTGGCTGCGTTGCTGGGCAAATACCAACTTCGGATTTGTTGTGATTCTGTCCATGCTAACCTACTTCAACACAAGATCGGTCAAAGTGAAGTCGTTTCACCTCATGTATGGTCGGTTTCTGGTCGCGGAGATGCTTCATCTCTTCGCTCAAGCGAGCCTAAATCGCGGGGCTTTTATCTATTAAAAAATGATATGTGTCAAAAGTCGTGATATCAGGGTTAGCTATGCAAAGCATGCAAGCCTCATTCCAGAGGGTGGTGCGACCTTTGACCTGGATCGATAGGCTGCTCGAGAAGGTGCTGTCCGGAGCATCGCTCTTTTCCTTTGAGTTTAAATAGCACATCGTCCACTACCTCTTTACTTGGTGATACCCACGCTGGGGAAGGATGTAACCAACAACCGCAGCTGCTAGCGTATCTCGCAGCCTGGCCTGCTCTCCGAATGGCATGCAAGAACTGATCCATCTCAAGTGCGCTTTCTGTACTGTTTGGAAATCGTCATCTCAACGGCGAGACGGTCGAACAGCAGTGGGACATTCACGTTTTCCTCGTATTTGATTTTTCTCGTCAATTCAGAAAAGAACCTTTCGACCGGAAGGTCCAGTTTCTCCAAGTTATTCACTGAGGCGGCTGCAAATGCGAATCCCGAGAGTGACCGTGACGATGCCCAGACCGGGCCATCGAGATTGAACAGGCTGCTACCCGTTAACGGACGAAATACTAGCTTTCCGGAAAGAGGTTGAAGTATCGCTTTCATACTTTTAGGCTCAATCGTGTTGATGATTGGTGTCGTGGTATACCGCGAGCAGCATGTGTTTCCGTGAATCCAATGTTGTGCAACATTCCAAGCGATATTTGTGCTTGACTCGAAGGTGCGAGTCATGGATCTGAGTTCCTTTAAACCAAGCCGATTGTTTCCGACTCGCGCTTCCAAAGTTTTACACCTGTGTTCAACGGCCATCTCGTTCCGTTTGCGGACAGTGAATCCATATCTCAGGATGAAAGTGAGGTGCCTGCAGATACAAGAGGCAGAGCGAAGATTTGGGTGAATTCCATAGCCGTGCTGAGCTTCGAGCCAGCATCGTATACGTAAATTGAATGTAATGGTACGATCACCTAATGAATAGGCCAGTATAAGCAATTTTGGTATTTCTGCTTTATAATGCGATTGCGCATGCAGGCTTGAAACAATCACAAAAATAGTATAATATGACTCGCCTGTATCGTTCATGGAACATAACTATGCTCACATTAACTCCACCTGCGCGGGTGGTAAACCTCTCCATTCAAGTACGAGCATAGCGCAAGCGAGCCATCCTTCTCAATTCCAACTCCGACATAAGTCTGGAAACCTCTTCCCTCACTAAGTCGGCGATGGTCGCAACAAGCTTCCAGTGCCCGCATGTAGTTGCGAAAATACCTGTCCGCATTTCTGCTATGCAGGTACTCGCCGAGCCCCCGCGCCGCTGCTAGGTCGTTTGGCGCATAATGACGCACGGGCACGTATACCTTGGGCTTGGGCATCTCATTGCCCGCTTTGATGTCGAAATAATAGAGTACACCGGCTGTTTCGTGGCTTTCGGTTGGCAGCTCGACGTTCTCATCGAAGTGCTCATCCAATCCCAATGTAAGGCGCCAGAGGTCCTTCAAATTCTGCCTTGCGACACCTGTCAAGGCATCGATGCTGCCCCCAAGGCTCATCATATCGCAGACACGTTCAAATGACGTCTCTGGAGATCTTACGTAGATTTTGTATCGGGATTGCTCTGGACTCACACAGTCGATGGCTACGCAAATGATGGCGAGCTTCAAGCCTTGCGGTGTCTGCATGAACTTGAGAAGCTGATCAAAGCCGCTCAGCGGTATCTTATCTGATCGGAGCTGATCCATCGTCTCTTTGAGCAGGGTTAAACGAGATATACCGCACTGCTCGGCTTTGAGAGGGAAAAAGTAGGCCTTTGTCGCGATTGAAGACCCGAGCTCGAAGGCCAGCATGATTGATGTCGATGAACTCCTTTCAAGGTTTTCCACAATATTCTGGCGAACACCAATGTTTCTGTCGTAGAAAGCCTCTTGTAGAGTCTGGAACAACGTCCAGTCGGTCTCTGGACTATAGCTTGCAATCTCTCGGCACAATTCGAGTGATGAGATCTGATTGACTGGATCGACCGCACTTCCGGCGAGTTGCCCGATCGCTTCAATACTGTAGCGGATTTTGGGTCCGCTCTTGGGCGTGTCCCAGTTCCAGCTGTACTCCATCGGGGAAAAGTCGTCCGTCATCAGACTTCTCCATCGCAAAGGGGCCTCCTTGGACTGTCGGACTGGCCCAAGACGAGGAATAACATAGCGTCGATGGAAGGCTAAGACAAGGTATTGGCTTTCGAGGTCATAACCGGCTTCTTCCATGAGAACTCCGAGTATGCTGGCTGAGTTCCGCCACCAGAATGCCGCCTCTGCTTGATGCTCAGACTGAGCAGTGAATGAAAGAACATCCCATGGCTTTGGCTTCACAGTGGAATTTCTAGCATGTTGCTTTGGCGAATCCCACTTATCGACGTTAGGTCTAAGAGATCAAATTTAACACAAGGGCTTGTGCTACTGACCTGACTGTTGTCATGCTGAAGATGTCCTTCATTAAACGGTAGGAAGAGCATTTCGACAAAGAACGGATCAGATTATTGGAAATGGCTCCTTCCATGGTGTCCTGGGGTGTGGTTTTTACTCCGCATCCTGACCGTGCTATGCCGTAAACCTCACCTTCTCCGAAACTAATAACCGAAGAAATTCCCGAGACACCAGCACAGATTTTGAAGAAAAGATAATTGTTGGTAGCCTAGCTGAAGGTGGATAATGTACAGCCGCCCCTTGCACGGGTCGCTACTGGCCGACTCAAAGCGCTGACGTGGGGAGTGAGGATAGGGAGTCATCGCTTCGCCACGGCCATCGTCTTACAATGCTCTTGCGGCTCAAGAATTATCCTAGCGTGCAGTTCTTCACCAGGACAGGCAGCTATTATAGCTTTGCTTGGCTTTTTCGGACACCGACGGCTCAGGACGCGAAAATAGACTCTCTTCCGGAGCGGGTGCAATAGTCTCGCGCTAGAATTGAATACCTTGGAAGTACCCTTGAAGTCTTCTTCGCACGAGAAAAGCACCGCTGGCTGCTGATCGCAGCCTTTTTACCGGCTTTCACGGGCTGACAGGAGATAGCCGTTTCACGGCCCGTCTCACCCGATTGATTGTAGGTAGGATTTACCCCTGGGGCAACAGAAGCTTTGGTCCGGCGCTAGGAACAGAGTCGGGGGGGCCTCAGAGCCATCTCTTTCTTCTCTAGGTTTCAGCAACATAATCAGCCTCTCCAGCTTCAGGAGCGGGTCCAGTAAGTCCATCCAAATGAGTCTGCCTTGCATCTACTCGATTCCCTCGTCCGAATGATCAGGACCCCCACACCTTGTTGGCGCTACAAATCCGTTCTAACGAAATATGCACAGACCCCCGGGAGCGGTGTAGTAGCGCAGCCGCTCGCTTCAAGGATCGCTTGGTCGCATAACGGTCCTTTAGAAGCGAAATAAACCCGGTAAAGGGTTCGCGCTATTGTACTCCGCTCCGGGAACTGGCATGCGGGTGGCGCCGCACCCAGCGAGACCTCGGACTGAGTTCGTCGCTCTCGTACGGTAATTGGCACAGTGAATGAGAATCCATGCTGGGAGGGCTGGTAAAGGTAATCAGCATGTCGCCACCTGCGTTCTGGCGGATCCTACACTTAACACGGGACTTGCGAACGCCTTTCGGGGCTGTTTGCGATCGCTACCAGACGCACTCCCGCCTCATGAGAAGTCGATTTCGAGCACAAGCCCTCTAACCTTCCTCTAAAACAAGCCAAAATCATGAATCTTGAAGCGCCAGTCCTCCAGGTCCCGGGCCATATTGCCAATTTCGAGGATCCAGAGAATCTTAAGGGGATCATCATCATGACTTTAACACTATGTATTGTGGTGGTCTCCCCCATAGTACTGTTGCGGCTTTGGACGCGGTTTATGATTCAGAAGGTGCACGACTGGGATGACTGTAAGTTTAGCGTCTGTAGTATAAAATCGATTAATCTCTAACGTCAATACAGACGCGATCATTGCTGCTTGGGTAACTTTTCTCCAACAGCTGAAAGGCCATTGCTCACATCAAGCCAGTTCAGTTATATCGCATATGTCGTGCTCGGATTTGAGGCACTAAATTATGGGTATGGAGTACACTTGTACGACATCCCCTTCAAGAACTTTTTCCAATTTCTGCGCGTAAGTACCTCGGACGTCCCCTCTAGGGCATTCGTTCTAAATTTCTCTAGTATGCCAACATTCTAGAAGTTTTCTACAACCCTATTATGTTTCTTATCAAATTGGCAATTCTGTTCCAGTTTCTCCGCATATTCTGTCCCCATGGAACAGGTTGGACTCGTCGAATCATTTGGTTCCTTGTCGTTTTCAACTTTCTGTTCTATACGGCTGTCATGCTCGCGCAAATTATGGAATGCTCTCCCCGCGAAAAGATTTGGCATCCCTACCTTGACGGCAAATGTATCGACCTACCGACCATCTTTATCACTGGAGCAATTGTCAACATGGTGTCGGACTTGTCAATTCTGATATTGCCGCTATTCAAAGTATGGAGCTTGAAACTCTCTACAAGTCAAAAGCTTGGCATTTCTAGTGTTTTCTTCACTGGCATAATGTAAGTTTTCTATCGCCATCGTCGCGTCTCTTGGACATTCCCATTAATCAGAATGGCAGTGCGTGTCTTTCCAGTATCCTGCGGTTGGAGAATAATGTGCGCTTCAAGAATTCAATCGATGTCACTTGGGATCTCACAGCTATAGCTTTATGGACGTAAGTTATCTACCAACTTGCACGGCAGACAGAGTTCACTTTAAAGTGGCTAATCGTCGGCTTTAGGAATGCTGAACTTACAAGTGGTCTGATTTGCGGCTGCCTTCCGGTCGTCCCAGCCTTCTTTCGACACTACGTGCCAAAGGTCAAAGCATCGATGACCACCGGAGCCACGAAGAGCTCCGCGGCTAGATCGAACGACGAGCGTTCCCGGGTCGTTCGCGAGGGCACACTGAAAGATGGAACATACATAGAGCTCAATGAACATGGAGACACAACTCAGCTTGTGCATTCTGTGTGACATTAAGCGTAAGGAATCATGAAACTCTCTACAAATACGAGAGAAGAGACTTATGAATTAAAGCTGTATAATACACTCGGGAAGTTTGGTTAAGGAATGAATGAAGTCTTTGTCCGAGCTGGTGCTCGCGACGTGCTCCCAAGCTATCAGCAATGTCCTTTAAAGGAAATACCCAACTACTACATAGACTCTCGGAGATAAAGCAGCAATATTCGAAAATGCAAGCAATTATTAGAGTCAAGTAGAACCTTAGAGTGCATAAAAGGGCGGAGGCATCAAGATTGCTTATGGCATTGAGTTTAGATTCAGATCCCATGCACTCGATAAGATTATCTGCGGCCTTTCCAGACAGCAATATCTCTGCCTTATTCCAACATCAAAGCCGCCACGATCGGCCATTTGTCTGCAATGCGCAATTTTAAGTGACCAATACCCTGACGCCCTTTGTGTCCTGTTTCGGCATCGGAAAAAACGCGTCGCAGACACACTCAATATCCGAGTAGTCAGTCTCGTACGGCGTAAGCGTGAATCGGCGTACAATTGCAGCTAGTGCAAGGTATAGTTCGGCGTAGGCGAGGCTGCCATCCATCAGTAACTGGCTATGTTGAGTAGAATATAAACTTACTTCTGCGCAGCACACATGCGAGGACCCCTTCCGAAAACGTACATGTCGGCAGGGCTATTCTTCGAGAGCCATCGCTCAGGATTGAAATCGTAGGGGTCTTCAAATAGATCGGGATGATAACATAAAAGCATCTGGCTCATTGAAATTGCGGTACCGGGTGGCAATGTGTAGTTCTCGTACTGCAAAGTAGCCCTCTCAGGCACGCGTACAAGGCGGGACGAGAATCCAAATGCCCGACGAAGCGATTCCTTGACCACTGCACTTAGATATGGTAGTGTTTCGAGCTTAGCCCATGACACCAATTCCTCTGCGTTAGGCATGGCGTCTTCCAATTCGGCCTTTAGGCGCGCTAGCTTATCAGGGTGCTGTGAAAGGTGGTACAGGCCTACCGTCAGTGTGTTTGATGTAGTTTCAACGCCGGCGCCGATCAACGCCGAGCCCTCTTGCCACAGCCTCTCGTAGCTTTTCTCGTGCTGAGGAAGGTCACTGGCAAGCAGTTCATGGAAGATAGTGACGTTCTTTTCGTTTTTGCCCCTGGTATGAAATGTGTCCACAATTTCGCGAACGAGCTTTTGGTTGCTGCGTTCCCAGTTGGAAGTAATAGCCATTTGAGGAGCTATCGTCAATAATACCTTGTACGGGATCGCGCGTAGAACATTCCAAAGGGAAGGAAAGTGTTTAAGCCACTGGAAGTTTCGTAAGCCGTCCGCAAAGGAATTTCGCCAATCGGGTGCCAGATCTCGCGTAGATAAAAGGTCGAAGCAATTCGGGAAACAGTACTCGGTGATGACATCTGTTGTCATACAGGAAAACAAGAGGCGAAGATCCATTGGCGTATTGTTATCCTTGAATTCCTGTAGGCGACCGCAAACTTTATTAACCTTATCGACCAGTGTCGGCTCCAGAGCGTTGATACTCTTTCTTGAAAAGAATGGGCTGAGGGCGCTCCGGCGGAGCTTGTGTAGATCTGCATCGATGGTATTGAAAGTTGACTCCGGCATGCCGAATTGATGCTGATGCGCAGCATACTTATTCATTTTTATTGAACTGCTAGAGGAAAAAAAGGTACCCGAAAACGCCGGGTCATTAATGTGGACCTCGTCAGGGGAGATGCGCACAATTGGTCCTACACGAGACGTTAGGGTCAGCTAATGGCTGAGTTATATTCTCACATACCATAGATATCGTGAAGCTTCTGTATCTGCCAGGGCATACGTCCTTTCAGGATCAGATCAAAGTACATTTCGTAGCATTGGGTAGCTGCAGCTAATTTGGGTCCAGGAATTCCCGCTAACGGATGGTAGAAGGCTCGATATACCATCACAAGAATGCCTATGCTGATGAACGCAACCGCCAAAACGGCGAGGACTTTGTCCAACATCTTGAGAAAGCGAAAGGAGTAGGAGGACCGTGTACAAAATGAGCAGGTTACAATCTCGGGTGTAGATGAGGATGTCCTCGGCAGATATCTGCTTTGAACATCTCTTGTGTATCGCTTGAGACACAAGACACTTCATAGGGCGAAGTATGGTGTTGGGTCCGCGATGGCGGGTATTCAAAACGCAACATGGATCTGTGCTTACGGGCAATCCTTACTTAGAGTACGCCGCAATGGCTCACGCCATAGTAGGGTTCAAAGAGGAAGGTGTCCTGTTCGCTTGAGACATTACATACAGCGGTGTATGGCGTGAAGCTCGCGGGTATCCAAAACGCAATAGGGACCTGTGCTTACTACAATCCTTCGCGATAGTAGGAGCTAAAGAGGAAGGTGCGATGCACTAATCCTTACTAGAGCGCGCGGCAATGGCGCTCTCTGAAAGATCCACAATTATCCCTGGAAATAAGTTCCCGCCAACCAATTCACGCAACGCACGGCCGGTCAGGGCCCAAGCGGTGTCAGCTTATCGCCGCGCCACGACGAGGCCAACGGTTGCAGCCCGGGCGCGGAAGGTAGCCAACGAAGTGATACATCTTGGCGCACTAGTAGCCCGTTCATGGGCACTCCTTGCATTGCAGGCCGCCCTTTACACTCCACCGTCGTCTCGCTCCCCAATCACCAGCTCCACCTCTTCCCACCCGACGAGAAACCGAGCCGCAACTCTTGCGCTCGGAAATGTAGTGCTAGTCAGGTGCAAATATAATATGGAGCCCAACTTTCGGGCATCGTAAGGACGGCTTGACCCTTGCGAGAACCCCTCGGGTCTGATGATTCATCTAGCTAGATGAGGAAAAGCTCCATCTCCGTGGGCCTAGCACTCGTGGCGTCGGGAAGCCCCAATTTCACAATTAGCATATCAAGCGCAGTGAAGTCGGGCCGCTCAAGTAACCAAGACGACTAACCCTCACCATGGATCCTCAGGAAAGCCGAACAATACACTCAGAACGGTCCATCAAAGTGATTTGCATTGGAGCTGGAGCTTCTGGCTTGCTATTGGCGTATAAGCTCCAAAAACATTTTGAGCAGCTCTCTCTCACCGTGCGTACACATCCGTGGGAGCATGAGCCGAATGCTGAAGGATGCAGATATATGACAAGAACCCGGAGGTTTCAGGAACTTGGCACGAGAATCGATATCCTGGGTATGAGTCCGGAACCCGGGCAACTGACTCCGACTTACATTGACTAGCTGCGCATGCGATGTGCCGGCGCACAATTACACTTACTCGTTCGACCCAAAGCACGATTGGTCGTCCGTGTATGCCGGCTCATCGGAAATCAAGGGATACTTCACACATTTTTGCGACAAACACAATCTCGGCAAATACATCAAGACGTCGCACCTTGTCGACCATGCACGATGGCATGAAGGGAGCGGGGAGTGGGAGGTCGAAGTTTTGAGCCACCTCGATGGGAAACGATTCAGGGACCGTTGCCACATTCTGATATATGCCACTGGTTATCTTAACAACTGGGAATGGCCTGATATAGCAGGGAGAGATCAGTTTCGAGGGACTCTAGTCCATAGCGCAAGCTGGGATAAAGATATCGAAGTGGAAGGTAAAAGGGTGGCCTTGATAGGCAATGGGTAAGTCACACGATTGCCCATCATGCCCCGAACATCTGAATAACTCACAGTGTGAAGAGCTTCAGCAATCCAGATCCTGCCCAACATCCAAGCGACGGCGCGTCATGTCACCAATTTTGCTCGGTCTCCCCTATGGGTCCTTCCCACAATAGGCAGCGGAGCAGATGGAACCACGCCGGCACAAATCGAAAGGTACCGTGATGTGCCGGGTGAGTTGACAAAGCGACGTAAATACAACGAAAGTGTCATGAATAGCATTTACCGTAAGATATCCCTAGGTTCCATTCAAGATTTCATTCATCACTAAACAAATTGTCAGCTCTATACTTGGCAGAATCCCCGTTGCAAGCAGAGTTGAAGCGCGACCTCGAAATCTCCATGAAACAGATCCTCCAGAACCCGAATCTAGAGGACGCGCTTGTCCCGGAGTGGGGTGTGGGGTGCCGCCGGCTCTGCCCAGATACGGGATACCTCAAAGTAAACAGACATGCCGCTCCGTATCAGACACTCGGAACTGACAGCAATCCAGAGTATAAAACAGCCCAACGTGGTATTGGTCAAAGCGGGAGTGTCATCCTTCACAGAAAACGGTTGCGTGGATGAATTCGGCAATGAACACCAGGCGGATATAATCATATGTGCGACGGGGTTCAACACGTCTTTCATTCCGCGCTTCCCCATCATTGGATGCGGCGGGCAGAACCTGCAAGACACTTGGAGTGCCCCAAACCCGGAGTCATATATGGGCATTGGAGTCTCTGGTATCCCGAACTTCCTTATGTTCCTCGGCCCGTACTCAGCAGTAGCCAACGGCCCGACGCTGTCCGCGATAGGTGAGATCGCTCTTGATGAGTGGAAGAGCCGTTGCTAACCTAAACTCTGGTGCAGAAGCGCAAGCAGACTATATCTGCAAGATCGTCAACAGATACCAAACCGAGCCAATCCACTCCTTCCAGCCATCCGCCTCCGCCCAATCTGAATTTGTCGCACATGTTGGACAATTCATGGAAAAGACCGTCCTCATGGACAACTGCCGATCCGGACACAAGAATCACACTATAGCTGGTCGTATACCGACCCTCTGGCCTGGAAGTACCCTGCACTACCTTCAAGCCCTCCAGGAGTTCCGAGGCGAGGACTGGGACATACGGTACAACGGAAACAGGTTCGCATTCTTGGGTAACGGAATTAGCCATGCGGAATTCGATCCTTCTAGCGATCTCGCATACTACATACGCGAGAAAGACGATGGTCCGCCGTTGACGCGGAGGGGATTGATGAAACTGCAGATGCGGAGTGGAAGTCAGCCTCATCGCGAGTTGCACAGGGTCCACCGTCCAGAGATCATCAATCTCCCATGATTCCGGCTGAATTATCGAGTAGGTACTGATTTTCTCCATCTTTTACATAGACGAGTACAACAACAGCAATATCTTAGACTCTTTCCATATCTATCCTACCTGTCCAGATGCAGTCTAGAGTGAATCTTGGAAGGCCGCGCGTCCCGATTACGGTGGTGAAGCGGCGGCAGGGAACGTGGATGGCGGCAAAGTTATCTAATATCTCTATAAAGCCACAGATATCGAGGCCACTAAGGGAGTGATTGCATTAGTGGCCAAGAGAACTCTCTTTTATCTTTTTGATCCGGGGGCTGGCACTGGCATGACGGCGCAGCAATGGTCACATATTGCCCGACTTTGCGCCGCCGCAAAGAAAAGGAACGCAAAGACAGTTTTCGGCTTCTTGAACAAGGCACTCCTGCAGTAAAACTTTGGCACTCAGGGGCGTGGGGAGGGTCGAGAAAAACAAGTTCGCAGTAATTCAAGTAGCTTCCGATTTTATATACGTTGGACTGGGCGCCTTTGTTCGCAAAGATCTTATAGATATAGCCAAGTAGGACGGCACTCTTACAACTAGTCTATACCTATCGTTAGCTACTAGCTGTAGAGGGTGTTAATACGGAGCGAGAGCGAGCCCCTTTTCCTAGCGGAGAATGTATTAGTAGTCTTAGACTTGTTTGAAAATACCTAGTGTACTCTTTAACATGGCGGTAGGCTTTGGGGCGAGAGGATGGACGCTTGTCCCATCCTCAATAGTCAGATGCGCAGAAATGGCGGGGTGTACATTCGTAGGTTTCGATTGGCCGAATAGACTGTACTGAGCAGTTGCTTGTGTAACTAGCCCATACGGACTGTATCACGTGTAGCGTAGAATCGGAAGTTGAGTACTCTGATTTCTATATAAGCTAAGTATCTAGCTATTTATATAGAAAGAGTCCCTAGTATAGACTACCTAGGGACTACCCTTAATTAAACGTTTCTCTATTTCCTAAGTTTTATCGTATTAAGTATTACTTTTAAGAAATCTCCTTATTAAATAAAGTTCTAGAGTATTCTATTATATAGATAGATATAATATATATATATATATATTTTTCTTAAGGAAAAGCTATATTACGTAACTATACTATTATAGGGGAGTTTTTCTACTCAACGATAAACTACATACATCTAAAGACTAGTACTAAAATTTCAACTATATATAAAAAGAGTAGAACGCTTAACGTCGGCCAGTAGGTAGCTAATACTAGCTTTATCCGACACGAGCCTCAAAATACGGCCTAGAGGAAGGGGGTAGGGTATAGGAGAGGGGAACTACTAGAACTAAGGGATACGAACCAAGGAATATAGCTAACTAGTAATATAGTCTTAACTCCGGCGAACAAGGCCTTTATTCACGATCAGAATACAAGGCTATAATAGATGATTAGTAATACCGATCTGGATACCTAATTCTTCGAGTCCTTGGTAGAGTATAGAGGATCCGAATAGCTGGCGAACGCCCTAGTAATCAAGGCGGAAATATAGAAGTAAGGGGGAGGGGAGGCCGGCAGAGTTTCGTACTAGAATTAGAAAAGTTCTCTAATTATTATATAATTAAACTATATAATATTTACCTATAGGCCTTAGTCGAGATACTAATAGTATACTTAGATATATAGTATACCTATAAAGTATATTATTTATAAATAATTAAAAAAGTTAAAAAGATTTAATATATTATTATATTTTTAATTTATTTTACTCTTTTATAAATTTAAGTAAATTACTATTAATTACTTATTCTAATTTATCTTATTCTATTCTACGTAATAGTAGGTTAGTAATTAGGAATTTCTATATTTAAATTTCTTTCTCCTTTACTACGTTTTTATAATCGTTTTATAGAGTATTGGTAATAGAATATTAGTCTAATCCTATATCGTAGCGCGAAGCAGGCTATCCGCTGCATATTTCCCTAAAGCTTCTAGTGTCCCCATGCCTAGCATCTTCAGTACACTAGTATCGAATCCAAATACCTGTTTCCACCAAATGCGCAGCTCGATACCCACAAGTGAGTCCATACCTAGGTCCTGGAGCGAATGGGATATATTGACGTCTTCCTCGGGTTTCAGAAGCAGCGAGAACAACCGCTTCCCAATCTCCTTGGCAAGAAACGGTCCGGCCTCTGGACCCTTCAGGATGGAGGGGTCATTCCTGGCGCCAGCAATGTAGGCTTTGAGATCGGCACAAGCCGTCAAATTTCCAGCCGTGGTATCCAAGAGATTGTGGTATACGCCCATACGACGGTCTCGGCGCCAAACTGATCGACTGCTCGGGCTACTGAGTGGAATAGAGGTGCCCATCCCAACCACGAAACTGTTGTTGTCGACGAGGTGAGAGCCATTGCATTTCGTGAGAGCTTTAGCTGGCCTAGGCACAATGGCTAGCTTGAGCGCGTCGAGTACCTCCTGCTCTTTGAGGGCTACGAAACCCCGACTTGTCATCTCCCGTAATAACCTTGAATTCTCCGACAGGAAGCCGATCTCGCCAACTGCGCCAATGTCAATTGCCGAAGCAGGAAGACCAAGTTGAGAACGCATTTGGACGAACGCATCGAGAAACGTATTTGCGCTAGCGTAGTTCGCCTGACCAGGCTGGCCGACTACACCGGATAGAGAGCTGAAGAGCACGAAAAAGTCCAAATCGAGGTCTAAGGTGGCGTTGTGAAGATTCCACGTTCCCTTAACTTTAGGGACGACAGCTTCATTCCATTGGTCAATTTTCATTTTCGAGAAGTTCTCATCGCGCAGTACCATGGACATCTGGAATACTCCTTTAACTGGACGAGCTGTTGATTGAATAGCTCGCTGAATGTCTTCGAGATTCGCCACACTGCCGCGGATGAGTTCGGCCTGGCAACCCATACTGTGAAGCTCGGCAATGAAGCTTTGGTGATCGGGGTTCAGGTTAGCACTTCTGGAAAGGTATATAAGGTGACGAGCTCCATGTTCGACCATCCACGAGGATATGGAGCGTCCCAGCCCACCTAAACCTCCCACGAGAAGATAGGAAGCTGAGCTGTCGAACTCCAAAGATATTGGTCGGCCTTTTACTTCTTCGCTAAGCTTCAAAGTTCCTGCTGAGTTACGAAGAGAGACAGATATTCTGCCGATATGTTGCCCCGGTTGCATGTACCGAAAAGCGTCGTACACCGAGTCTGGGTTATAAACTTTGATCGGTTGGACAGGCGTAATGAGTCCTCTTTGGTACAGGTCCAGGACCTTGGTGAGAAGTCTATCATTAAGTCAGTAAGAGTATTCTTGTCAGCTAGACACTAGAAAAACCTACCTGTTGAAGAACACGGGCTGATCACCGTAGCCATCGAGATCGACGCAACAGTAACTGCGATTGGCGAGAAATGGACTCATGTCAAGCTTGCCGAAGCCCAGGAGATCTCTCTTCCCGATTTCTACAAGCCTCCCAAAGGGAGCAACACAATTCCAAGTTGCATGCAAAAGATCGCCCGCAAGTGAATTGAGAACAACATCTATGCCTTGACCACCGGTTTCGCGCATGACTCCGTTTACGAATGACTCATTACGGGAGTTAAAGATTCGGTTTCTTGCGATCCCGAGGTTGTCTATCACGAATTGTACTTTCTCATCCGTTCCTACGGTCACATAAACTTCTGCTTCGAGCATTTGAGCAACTTTCACAGCAGCATACCCCACGCCACCACATGCGCTATGGATAAGTACGGACTATGGAACAATGAGTACAATGCTATAGAGCAGGCAAAGTTATTAAAGAGACTTACCTGTCCTTTACGAAGACCTCCGACTGTACTCAAAGAGTGCAAGGCAGTCATGTATGGGATGAACATGGTAGATGCCTGGTCAAAATGCAAGCCATCAGGGATTTTAGCGCAGAACATCGCTGGCGTGACGAGAGTGGTTGCAAACGTATAATGCTGGACGACGGCCACACGATCACCGACACTGAGGGACGTAACATCCGATCCAACGCGGCGGATGATGCCCGCCCCCTCGTAGCCAAAAACGCGGGGCCCAGTTTCGACAAGGCTCATTGCAACGAGAATATCCTGCATGAATCGTCAGCACTACCGCACGGAGAGGAAAGAGATTCACCTACTCTAAAGTTCATGCCGACTGAGTGCATATCGACCTCCACTTCATCTGGTTGAAGATGAGACTGGTTTTGGTGTCGGGCCCATTTTAGAGTGCTCAACCGGCCTGGTGTGCCGACATGAAGTCGTATAGGATCATTTAGATTCTCCACCATAAGGTCATTGTGGATAGAAAAAGGGTAGAAGCGGCCGATGTGAGGGACGCCGTTGCGAATGATGTACTCAAAGTCAGGTTTAAGCGCATCAGTGTCCTGTCGGGCTTGAAACTTCTTCAAGACCTGCACCAAGGTGGTGACATCGGTGTCAATATTTTCCACCTCACACGTTGCGAAGTCAATCATCATCTCGGAACGGATTGTCCGGGCAGCGCCAATAATCTGTGCATATCTTGGATCAGAGCTGCAAAGTTGAGAGGGCTTCGTAACCCAGAAGATTCCTGCTTTATCCAACCGAAGAAGAAAAGATTGAAATCGCTCGTAAGTAGTAGGAGAGATGCTTTCGAGAAAAGGGCCTTCCATATCGAGTAGCGACACGACGTCCTGGCCGGTTGGTGGGGCGTCTTTCAGTGTGCAGGTATTTACTACGTATCCTTTGGCTTCCAGTTGTCGCACCACCGACCGGGCGTTGGTATGTTCGTCCTGAAGAATTGTAATACGATTTAATGACTGTGGAGGAATATCGGGTCGGGCCAAGATGAAAAGACTTGATCCACCTCTCAAGGGCAAGGCTGATGAGTATGCAAATCCGGAAGCGGCCAGCTCATATCGCAATCCTCCAATGGTGGCATGAAGCCCAGGTTCACCTTCAGATACTCTACTCCGCTGTCCCTTTTGAAGGGCGAAAAGATACTTGATCCATTCGGTGTCAAAATCAGGCTCCTGAAGGAGGAGTCGACCATGCGGATGCAAAAGCTTCTTGATGTTCACCAGGTCTCCAGTCTTGTTTATCGCGCTGCTAGCAATAATGAGATCATATTCCCCAGCGTTGAGGCCCTGCTCTGTGGGATCGTTGCTAATGTCTAAAGTGACGTACTGCAAGTTTGGAAAATCCTTTCGTCGATGGTGTTCCTTGGATGAAATGAATCCTCTTGATGTGAAAACGTACTTTGAGCAAAGTACTGATCCATTCGGCAGCTTCAGAGCATCTAGTACTTGGGGTGAGGCAGAACTTCTCCAGGTACCTATTTCCAGAATGCGGACATTAGGAATGCAATGCGCAAGACTGCGAATAAACGGCGACATATCACACGCGTTGATATACTCGTGTATCCTCGCTTGTCCATCACTTGGAAGAACAGCTTCCCAAGAAGTTACAGCCCCGGACAATATCGAGTCCATTTGAAAACACACTCGCTTCAGAGCTTCTGCAGCTGCAGCAGCTGGAGAATCTGCCAGCAAATGCACCATTTGATGGATGCTTTCGGAGATAGTCAACAGGCTTGCGTCCCTGGACAGCTGTGCGTCTAAAAGCGCAGATTGGTCGTAGATCCATTGTCGAAATTCCAGAAAGCGGGGGTTGGCTAGATGCATACCCTGTAGAGATAAACGCGAGTGCAGGATACACAGTCGGCTTAGTTCCTCCAAATGGGGCACATGCTGTATGCGGTCAACGGGCGGTTTGATGAGATTTTGTATGTCGAGAAAGTCAATGTCTGGAGCCCAAGTACAGCGAGCGGCGCTCATTTCGCCGACAGTATCGGGCTTCTCTAGTGGCGATAGCTTCAAGCCGCGAAAGCTTAGAACCGCTGTGCCGTCCAAGACTCCCATTGCATTTCCGACCAAGGAAGATGGCCCCATGCGATGAGTTGAGGCATTTACGAGAAAATCGACAGAGCATCTTGTCATGCTAAATTCTTCGCAGACAATTGGCAGCCATGTCCGGTGCTTGCGTGGTTCGCCGTGGGCTGAAGCAACAGCCAATAGCTGAAGGGCACTATCGACAGTTGCAGGGTGAATGTGGTACCTGAAAGTATCCGTGTGTCTGTTATTCAACAGCGTTCCACTTGCTTTTTGGTTCGTGGCACTAGCTGAGATATTTTCAAGGTTGAAAAAGCCCGGACCTAGGTCAAGTCCACTGCGACGTAGTGTATCGAACCATTGTCGTGTCCCGACTTTCCGCGGGAATGATTCAATGTCCATGTGTGGTCCTATGCCCTCAGTTTGTGCCATTACCTGACCTGTGCAATAATTGGTCCAAGTAAGTCCATTGTGGGCTGAAATAGTGAAGTCCCACCATTGGCTATTGGTGGAATCTGTCAAGCGGTGCGGGCGGCAGGTAGTGATGATCTCGGTGGGTCTACCCTCAGTTACGACGAGCGCCGTCTTAACGACCAAACGACGAACACGGACTGTCTCTTCGATTGCGCTGATTTGCCGAATAGCTTCACCTGCAATTGCTATGTAGCCAGCAAAAGGGAATACAATATCTTGCTGGACTTTATGGTCTCGGATCCAAGGAACATTCTCAAGGTGGAACAGATTCCTCCAAGAAGGTTCCGAGTCCGTGCTCTCCATTATCTTGGATCCTAGGAGATCGTGATACGGGTACGCTCGCTGTCGATGCTCCTTGCTCAATCGTGATTCATACCAGTAACTCTGCTCATGGTCCCAGGGATATCTTGGCAGGCCTGGTATGAAAGACCCAGTAGGTATCAGCTTGCGAAATTCAATCGGAATTCCGAGAGTATAGAGTTTACCCGCAGCGGAAAGGAATGACGATAGACAGTTAAAACCCCTAACCATGGCCGCGACATAGGGGGCTGTAGTGGGACGCTGTGACAAGATCTGCCGCAGAGGGCCTGCTAGCGTAGAGTGAGGCCCAATTTCCAAGAATACTGGGTTCGCGCCGACTGGATCTTGAAGGAGGCTATCGACAGCAGATCGAAATAAAACTGGCATCTGCAAGTTCTTCTGCCAATATGTAGGATCAAGCGAGTTCTTGTCCCACAATTTCCCGGTTAAACTAGAAAAGAAAGGCAGCGTCGGTTTTCCTCCAGAGACGTGTGGTTGCATCAGTGCAAGATACTCTTCCGCAATTTCGTCCATATGGTACGAATGGTACGCTTTGTCGACTTGGAGCTTTCGTGCTAGGACATCGGGCTGTGCTACCCGGATACTAGCAAGGACATCTTCAACGCCATCGCTGTTACCTGAAATGGTGACGCTTGCGTATGAGTTATCACATGCTATAACGGTATTCGGAACTAGATATTCTCTAGTATCTTCAACGCTCATCCCAATCGCAGCCATAGCCCCTCGTCGCTTCTGCCCCTGTACCGCAATTCCACGGTACAACGAGGCAATCATAGCCTCCCCCTTTGTTAACGCGTGAGAGGCATATGCAGCTGCTATCTCGCCACTTGAGTGCCCCACCACAGCGCGTGGCTTGATGCCCACGTCCGCTAGCGCGTCAACTAGCGCAATCTGGACAGCAGTACAGAGCGGTTGAGACAGCTCCGCAGTAGAAGTTCTGAAATGTCCTTTCTTGGGGGTCGTGGATAGTTCGCATTCAATGCACCAATTTGGCACATGCTCGCCTAAACTGCGCAGATGCTCATCAAGTTGGCGTATTGTTGCGAGAAACCTGGCATTTCCTTGGAGTAACTCGCGACCCATTTGAGGCCATTGCGCACCTTGACCTGTGAAGACCATGATCACGCTCGGAGGTTGACCCATCTTGACGATGGGTGAGGCCGCAGAAACATTGTTGCCATTTGCAGTGGCAAATGCTCGGTATGGCAGATGTTCTCTTCCGTTTGCTAAAGTGAAAGCGATATCATCGACACTCCGGTTGCCCTTTGCGACGAATTCTCTATGATTTTCGATCGTCCTTGTTAACGACTTAGATGAGTTCGCAGAGTATACCAGCAGCTGAGGCACCCCAGACGACGAGTTTTCGAAATATTCCTCCCTTGCGAGCCACCCGTAGGAGAAGCATCATAGCTTGCTGCCGAATCGACAATTGCGTGTGCATTGGTGCCTCCAATTCCAAACGAGTTTACGCTCACCCGCTCCAAACGATCTTTAGGCCAGGGTATGGGTTCGGTCGGAACAGTGAGATTGGCAGCTTCAAAAGGAATGGCAGGGTTGGGTGTAGCGAACTTGATGTTGCGGGGTATAACGCGATGCTCAAGAGCAAGCACCGCCTTCATAACGGAGAGCAGGCCAGATGAACCCTCTGTGTGCCCGAAGTTGGGCTTGATTGATGTAATGACAGTTCCAGATGTACCGAAAATGCGTGTAACTGCACTAGCCTCCACAGGATCGCCAGCCGGTGTTCCTGTACCATGGCATTCCACGAAACCCGTCTTCTTCACGTCGGCTTCAGGAATGCCTGCGTTCTGGTATGCCTTTCGCATCATAGCTTCTTGAGACGCAGCAGAAGGGAATGTCATTCCAGGTGTTTTTCCGTCGTGATTTGTTGCTGTTCCACTGATTACGGCCCGGACTGGGTTGCCATCCCTGATGGCATCGTCCAGACTTTTGAGATAAACGGCAGTGATAGCCTCACCACGGGCGTACCCATTGGCTTCCGCTGAGAATGTGTTGCAGGAGCCGTCCGGTGATAATACGCCTTGCTCTGACATGCTCATAGTTGTGTTTGGTGCCATCATCAGGTTTGTACCTCCAACAATAGCAGAAACGCAGTCGCCCCTAGTAATTGCAGTGCATGCTTGATGGAGAGCAACCAGTGAAGCTGAGCACGCCGTCCGGAGTGTCATACTAGGGCCACGCAGGTCCATTTCGTATGAGACACGGTTCGATAGCGCAAAATCTCCGATACCAGTAAGCCGCTGAGTTCCCCATTGCTGATTATCTTTGGCAAACATTTCACACCAGTCTTCGTTCAAGTTGCCTATATAACAGCCAATGGTCTTTCCTGTCCAATTAGTTTCGCAGGCATCCTCAAAACATTCTCGCGCAACCTCTAGAAGTAGACGCTGTTGCGGGTCGGCACGCTCGACCTCCATCCGCGTCATTGTGAAGAATGATGCATCGATAGAACCTATGTCCTCGTCTAAGAAGTATCCATGTTGCGTCTTGATAGTTGCCGGTTTCCCAGTCGCATTGTAGAAGGCGGATGCATTGTATCGTGAGCTAGGAACAAGAGAGCGCGCATCCCGTTTGGCAAGCAGAAATTCCCATAGCTTCTGAGGTGTGTCGACGCCGCTGGGAAGTCGAAGTGCCATGCCACATACCGCGATAGGCGTACCTGCGACAGGCATATCTGCACGTCCATTTGGTTTCAGGAAGCCATTCATCTTGAAACGAACGACCCAGGCACACAATGTTGATCACACCAAGATAGTGGCAGTCCGAAAGAAAATATAGAAGTGGGTACAGATGAGTGTGCCTGAAGGCGGCAGAATTAACGGCGGTCGATCCATATTCATGGAAAACATCGATCGCTGGAGGCGCCGAGACAAGGTTCAGCTGCATTTCAGGTAGTTAAACCCAAAGGGGTAAGACATGCAGCGGGTAATACCATAGATAAGACGAATGCCGTTGTGGTGGTGAGTGGACGTGGTAGGAAAGGTGCGGCGCGGCAAATGGTCGGCCGCCGGAACCCGTGGCCCTTATCTCATTGATCAGCCGCTCCACTAGCGTTGATTGGTTACTACTCCCTAACACAGAACCACTCTCCAGCGGAGCGTCTGAGAATCTTTGGTCGCCACATGTGTGAGTTTGCGTTGGTAGCTATTCTACCTCTCGAGGCAGCGTATTCACTCAATACTGGAGCTATTACCTTCGTGCCGGATTACTTTTATAGTTAAGATAATTCTCTACTTTATCCTCTATATCTTACTAGTAATTTTAGCCTATTAAAGTGCTAACTAGATCACTGTTTGGAGTGGATTTTTTGAGGTTTGCATTACGCCGATTCTTCCCCATCCTACCCCATCCAATAGCCTAACTAGCCTATAGAAATTATATATAATAGTTGGAGGTGACTATATTAGTCTATGAGAGATAGTTTATATAGATTTTAATAGGTGCAGCCTAGTATTAAGCGAATGTGCTGCCTCGAGGGTTAGAATAGCTACCAGCCGTAACGCAAACTCACACAAATGGCGACCAAAGTTTCTCAGACGCTCGGGCTGAATTGGCACAGTTTTGTTCGGAGCATGCACCCACACAACGCGCCCAGCCCGAGCATCTGACACCGCACGTGACTCGGTGCCCTCCATTTCCGGCCAACGCCCATCCCATCCGGATGCTTGGTGCGGTAGCCGCTCTGTTGTCCTCCCTTCCACTGTTTCGGCCGCCGGAACCCGTGGCCCCGTCCCCGACCATGGCCTCACACGTACCTCGGTGCCCATTCTACATTTCCGGCCAAGATGTATCCATCCGGGTGCCGGTTGCATGCATGTGCGGTCGATTTCCTTCCCTCCTCCATCCGCAGCTTCAACTACCTTACGTACACCCAACACACCCATACAACCATGGCTGGCCCAATGTTGGTGACATGGATCAAAAGCCAGAAGAAGCAAGCGTCCAAACTGAAGACTGCGCCTGTATTTTATCGGAATCTGGAAGAGTCGCTCGACGTTCGCAGGGAAGACCACGCACTCTATACGATCAAGGAGAATGTCTGGAAGACTAGCGACTCTGTCGATTTTTGCTCGAACGACATCCTCTCCCTAGGTGCAAGTGGGCAGCTACGCGAAGCTCTCCAGACAGAGATGGATCGGTATCCACTTCTCCCTCCCGGCGCAGGGGGCTCACGGATGATGGATGGAAACTACAAGTACTTAGAAGAAGTAGAGGACGAAGTCGCACAGTTCCATAGAGCCGAAACGGGACTTATTGTTGGGTCTGGATTTGAGGCCAACCTCGCCATCTTTGCGGCCATACCGCGTCCAGGGGATGTAATCGTCCATGATGAGCTAGTACATGCAAGCACACATGACGGAATGCTACACAGCCCGGCAACTGCGCGGCTTCCCTTCCGACACAACGATACCGACTCGCTTCGCGATGTGTTGACCGCCGTCTGGGACGACTATGCTCTGATTCGGGATGGGAAACGGTCTGTTCTTATAGCCGTAGAATCAATCTACAGCATGGAGGGGGATATTTGCCCGCTCAAAGAGCTCGTAGAAGTCGCACAAGAGATATTTCCTGCCAAGGTTGGGAACTGCCAGTTCATCGTGGATGAAGCACACTCCACAGGCATTATCGGCCCTAAAGGCGCCGGCCTAGTCTGTCAATTAGGCCTGGAGTCAAAGGTTGCAGTTCGTTTGCACACCTTTGGCAAGGCTTTAGCGTCCGCCGGAGGTATGGTGTTTTTCCGTCCGCTTCTAGAGGTATAGGCTGTGGCTGATTGATTTGCAGCTATCATACTCGGCGACAAGACTGTCAAAGCAGCGTTGTGCAATTTTGCTCGATCCATTGTCTACACGGCCGCGCCCTCATTCCCTACCGTGGCTGCAATCAGATCCGGGTATGACCTGATGAGAGAGGGCAAGACGGCAACGGTAAGTTAGTCCGCTCAGCACATCCTCCTGTGCACTGTGACACAATGAGAGACTGACCCATTTAAAGGCTCAAGCAGCCATCCAGGATCTAGCGAAATATTTGTACGAATCTATATCTTCGAATGAAATTTTCGAGAAAGCTGCAACCAAAGGAATAGTCTTCCTTCCACTGGCGGAGGACTGGGAAGAACAAGAGTATTTGACACACATCGTACCTCTCTGGACACGGCAAGGGTATAGCTATTGGCTGTGTTTTCATCTCTGTCTTTCTGGATATTCCGCCTTCTGCGTAGACTACCCAACTGTGCCGAAAGGAACAGGCAGAGTCAGGGTTACGCTTCACGCTAACAATACTAAGGCCGAGATCGATGGCCTTGTCTCTGCAATATGCGAATGGGCAGACGAGATGCTTCAGATCGAGCCCAACGGAGGTGGAACGATACCGAGGGCTACGCGTCAAGTATACGCTTCCATGGCGGACGAGACCACTCTGTGATATTAAGGCTGAAGTGTGAGTATAGGTAACGAGTAATAATATTTATCGTATAATTACCGCCTATTCTACTACGTATGATGTCGAAATGTTGAAATATAATAAATAGAATTACGAAAAATATAGCTAGCCTAGAAGCCAATATAACGTTATACCGGATAGCAGCCTAAGCTCCTGGGGGAGATATCTAGTATATTATAAGATACTTAAAGTTAAACTCTAATTTATCTATAGACTATAAAAGATTAGATCGGATAAGAAGTAGTTGTTATATTATTAAATTTGCGGAATAATATAAAAAGATATATGAAAAGTTGGTTTATCCTAAATACCATGAAATATAAGAAGATTATTAGTTATAGTTATTACCTAAGACTTACGTTATAGTATAACTACGAGGGCAACCGCTAGAGCCTTAGAGAGGGTATAACGCGTATCGTAGTGCAACGTTCCGAGCCTTATAGAGGGCGTAGCACATGCCATATAAAAAGATTGGATACTAGTAGCTAAAAATAAGGCCTACTATTAATCCATAGTCGTCGCAACGATTAACCCCGTACTAGTAATATATCTACTTAATTAGTTTTAGTTTCTGGACTTATATCCGGTAGAGACGTAATAGACGTCCTTGGTACGCCGATACGGGGGAAGATACTAGCACGAGAATTAGAATGATTATAATGAGTATGATGATTTTCTATTCTATCTACCCTAAGACATCGTGAGAAAGCTATGTATACCGTAACTACAAGATGCGTAATCAAGAACTTTCTTCAAAATGTTGATGGCCGTGCTCTTCCTTCTCCAACGTGAGGTCCTTGGTCCACAATGATGTAAGAAATCCTAGTGCTCCAAACCCCGCCAGCGCAAGGTATACCGATTTGATCGATATGCGATACGCTTCAAGAACAAACTGCTTTGTTTCCGCGTCAAGTCAACAGACCCCAAAGATGGAATGAAGCCAATGACCTCACTAGCATCTTTCAAGGCACTAAGCTGAGGCGGAAATGGCTGGATGGCCATGATCTCTCGCTCAAACACGTTACTAAATACAGTTGCACACACTGCAAGGCCAATAAGACCACCGAATAATCGAAAAGAGACGAGAATACCGGCAGCTAGACCAGAGTCATCGACGAGTGCTACGCTGGCTTGCATTGGGATTACCTGTATCGTGAAGAGAGTGCCGATGCCAATTCCAGCAATGACCTGGAGGCTGTAGGTGAGGGCGTTAGATGATGACGCTTGCCATAAAGCCCACAAACCTGTACCGACAGTCGCAAATAGCCAGCCAATAATAACTCCCCAACGATAACGACGAACGATTTCGACGACTACAGCCGAGATGATGCTGAAGCCGACGATGGAGCAGCTGACGGGCAAGACGGACACGGCCGATCTGAAGGTAGATTCCAGATGTACCGCCTGATAGAAAAGCGGTGCATATAACGTGACACTATACATCAACGCGCCATGGGCGAAGGAGCCGATCAAGGTTACTAGAGCTGTCTGGTTCCGGAAGATACGGTGCGGGAACATTGGTTGAATAGGCTTCGACTCGTAAAATCCCAGGGCGACCAGCAGTAGAATATCTACCAGTAACGGAAAGAGCGTTTTCCACGACGACTAGGGATACATTAACCCAGCCCAGGTCAACGGGAGCGAGACAGCGGTGCATCCTACCACTAACAATACTATTCCCACCAAGTCGATTTGGCGTAGCTTTTCTCCCCATGATCGATCGATGCGTTGTAGCCGAAGGAAGAATATCGATAGCACAAGGCCGATGGTGAAAAACGGAAGATTGATCCAACCAAGCCATCTCCAGCTCGCGTATTGACTGAATGCACCGCCTAGAAAACCCCCACACGCCCCGCCACCGGCGAGTGGCAGGCTTAACAAGCCAAGATACAGCGAACGCTCCTTTAAGGTTGTCATGTCGGCCAGAATAATTTCACCAAGAACGTCGAGTCCACCTCCACCTAGACCCTGGAGGATGCGTCCTACTATCAAGACACTCATGTCTCGAGCAGTGGCGAAGGCGATAGATCCAATGAAGAAGAAGACGAAGGACGTATAGAGCGGTATCTTGCGGCCAAGCACATCAGAGAGATTTGTGGATATTGGCTGCACTACAACCATGGTCAACAAGAAAGACAAGTTAGCCCAGAAAGCTTCTAGTGTCGTACCATGAAGAACATGGGCGATGACCTGCGAAAGAGAGAGATTAGCGCTTGGTCACAGTGGAGGGCGGCCTCGCAGAGTACTTACCGGAATCGCCACTGGAAGACTTGTGGCATCCAAAGAGACCACAAAGACACCAAGCATCAGCGAAAGCAAGGCAAAGTAGAAAGCGGCAGGCTTTGGCCGTGGATTCTCATTGTCGAGTTCCTCCAAGTCCGCGGTTGATTGATATGCACTCTTCTCTTGCGTGGTGGCTTCGGGTCGCCCAGGTTCCGTGGCGGTGAAATCGGTCATTGCCTACAGAGCTGAGTGAGGGATCGCGGATGGCTCTGCCTGATAAATTTAATTGAGTGTTTTTATCTACTAGCGTGCTTTCGGGGGTGTGGTGCGAACAACGTGGTGCGATGCGACACCGGGCGAGTCGGACGCGGCGACGGGTTCCGTAGCCCGATGAGGCAGAAAATGCACTTCCGGAATCCTTCAATAAGGCAAATTGTGGCATATCGGTATGGCACCGAATGCATGGCTGTGACTGCAACACAATATAATCGATGCAAATAAGTGGCATGATGATCCTTCGTGCGGCACGGGCGGGCGCTTAGCCGCCGTGTGCCCCCAGTCGCGGCCTCGCCGACTACTGTAAATGAAGAGCTTTTCCTTCCCCGCGCCCGATCTCCCATCGTATGCACCAGCATTATGGCGTTCTGGCAAAAGGTGGTCTTCAAACTCAATCGCCTCTTCCAGGTTAGTCCCCTGGCGATTCCCACCTGGCTAGCCATCGGAGCCGCCTTGCAAACATTGAGCCTCCTTCTCCTCCCGGCCCGAATCGGCAGTCTCTTCCCAATTCTCTATATCGGCTACCGGCTTGTGAAGACAGAAGTCGATAGCAACGGTATCTTTGTACGCACCTACACTAGTGTCAAACGTGGGCGATGGACATCAGAACTCCCAGAGCCTGAGGACCCCGAGAGTGAAAAGGGGGTCGTCATGTTTGTGCTTGCGGCGCGGTTCAACCAGTTCGTCGCCGCAACCCCAACCTTATTCAAAGCTCTTGCTGATAGCCCCCAGTCCACTGGGGCTGCTTGCTCCAGCCAAGGCGGATATAGGCAAAGCATTCGCTGATATGTGGACTGAGGCAGAAATAAACTCAACAGAGAATGGGTGTAAGTCAGAGTCCGATGTTAACCCTCGTCGTTTTCATCTAACAATGTCGTGTGGCCCAGTTCTCGGAAGGACTACTGCCTTAAACGATCCTTCAGATACTGAAGGCATGACTCTGATCTGGTTGACCTATTGGAAGAGCCTTGAAGGTCTGCAGGCATTCGCCACTAGCGCAGCACATCGTATTGGGGAGGTCAATTACCACAAGAACAACTACCAGTATCTGGGGATTATGCATGAAACGTTCCATGCTCCTAAGGGCTCCTGGGAAACCATGAACTACAACATGCCACTATGGGGACTAGGTTAGTCTGCCCTCACTGTGGTCTTGCGTGCTGCATGCTAACACTTAGGTCATCACAGCCAAGATTGCAGATGGCTTGGGCACTTTTCGTCAAACATCTGCTGCCACCAAAAGTCGGGACTCTTCAATGTTCGACAGAATGCGCAGCAATCGG
Source organism: Darksidea phi (assembly GCA_030770425.1). NCBI lineage: Eukaryota > Fungi > Ascomycota > Dothideomycetes > Pleosporales > Lentitheciaceae > Darksidea > Darksidea phi. Next base: position 75,330 of record JASJFT010000046.1, on the reverse strand, counting down.
GCCATTGCCGAACGTAAGGCCAAAAGCACCGGGGAGGGTAAGAATGCGCCATAACTCACGATAAAGTATCAGCCACGAGCTGCGAGCCGTGAAAGGTCCGACTCCATCATGCCGAGACGATGTCTATATGGTTACCGTGTCCAGCCTAGAAGTACTGTAGCGTATTACCCTGCAATATATTGTATTCTTTATTTACGTCTATTTCTCTTTGAAATCAACCCTCAGCCCTAAAGTACCAGAGCTCTTCCACATATCATACATGTAGGCAGTTGGCAGCCGTTTATCAAATCAATACAAGGAAGCCTGGCAACCGTATTTGGGAAGCTCGCTATTTTGCCTACCCTCTCCAGAAATGTCGCTCCTTTGCCCTTCACTCCAGATGAAGGGGGATAACGGATCAACCCATTCCTGACAGGTTGGTTGCGTGCCATCTGCGTAGTGTAGTTGCATCCATGAATCGACGTTGGCTACATGTTCGACGTTGGGGGCGTACTGCGCATGTTCCGTACTAAACAGAGAGTCTTGACTGAGAAGGCCAGGTTTCCGCCGTCACACATGGACACGAGAGAGATTCGCGAAATCAGCAAGATAGCCAACTATTGGCGCATCTGCTACAGCCTGACGCATCTCTCGCGGTCGTATCGCACTCTGTTTGCCAAGATTAAGTTGGAGTCGATCGAGCTGTTCGCGCCGTCCGTTCGGCACGGAAGCAGCAAGACAAGGCATGTCCATACAGAGGTGCAGATGTTAGTCTACTACGAGATGGAAAGACCGCCAATCCGGCCTCGCGTAATCGGAGCGTCCAAAGAAGCGTGCTTTGCAACTCCTTCATCAAGGCACACGGATTTTTCTGTGTATCAAAAGCACACTGTCAGATATATTCCCAGTGAACAATACCGGATCTTGCGGGTTATAACGCAGAAACGCACGACCGACTACAGAGGACTTTGGTTGCGGTCAGTCGGGATGTTGCTAGCGCGCTCAAGCAAGCTAGATGCAATCGCAGTTTCCGCGCATTCCCTCTTCAGAGCTCTATAAATTTGCATAAACCTAGCTTCCCGACACCGTCTGTGACCACTATCCGCACACTACAGTATCTACTATCTGCTCCGGCGGAAGGCGAGCTGTTGGAGTTCGATCAACTAAGCCTAGACCGCAGATCCTCCAGTTCGCTTTCCGCTAGCGCGGCGCAGATTTACAGTTCACCGAAGAACTTTGCCAAAAATGTTTCTAAAGAAGAAGCACCCGACTCCAGCGAGGACCTCCATCGTTCGCTCCGCCCGGGTATCCGGACACAGCGGGTGGGACCGAGCTATTCTGAACATATCTTTTTAGATTGGTTAGATATATACGCCTACTTAGAACGCAACCCTGGTCGCATTCCTACGAGGGCCTTCTCGACGGCAAGCGCCACCCATGAATCCATTTCCGACGTTATAGCCATTGGAGAACGGAATGGCCACTGCGTTGACCTGGGCAAGCTCGCTCCGGGAGAGGAGATAGTGCTGTCCAACCCAATAAGCCGCAACCAAGATGTCAGTGTGGGCACTAAGATGAGCGTCATCCTTACTTACCAGCGAATGGACCCAATCGTGTTGAAGTGCTCGTGGCATGGCACGGCCGAAGTTCGCAGATGACGGCTATTCCGATGGGCGAACGGCATGGTGTCACGGTGCCATCAACAGGTAGTTAATCGAGTAGACCAGTTGTATATCTATGAGAGGTCGCTCATATATGCCGGGCAGGTTGGTTAGTGCCCGTGTTTCAGCTCATTCTAGTCTATGTAAACGAATCGCTCGCTATGGAGAAAGGACAACAAGTAATTGGGCTCGGGCTGGGGAAGCTTGTCGCGGGGAAACCGACGTTTTTGTTGAAGTCTCTCCTTTATTTGCGCTTGTAAATGAACTCTTCCCATAGGTACCTCTTCTGAAATCTGCTGACGCTACAGTCTTCCAAACTCTTGCTTCTCGCTATGTAAAGACCATCTAGGATGTGAGTTATCGATATGCTCCTGCCTAGTGCACGAGGAAAGAAGCGTGCAAAACTCACCTCTGAGCTTGATGAGTTTATGGCCAGGACTAATAAGGCCGACGAGGACGTCGAAGATCCTCTGGAGCGGTGGATTCGTTACGCATCTGATTACCCTGTCCTCTCTAAGATGGTATTTGATTTGTTTAGTTGACTAGTAATGAGCGCTGAGTGTGAGCGTGTGTTCTCACAAACGAAGAGGGTCATAATAGATGAGCGAAATCGCCTTAATTCAGATACTGCGGCGGTAATCGAATGTTAAAAGCACCGGCTTCGAACCGGTATACTCCCATGGATGTATTATAGAATCCAAATCGGGAAATTTCACCGAGTAATGTAAACCAACTAAGTAAAGCAAAGGGGTAGATGTTTAGTTTACTTGGTTGATGGACACATTGAGCCCTCGAGCTCATCACCATCGATTCAGATGCCTCTGTGGAGGCCATCTCTTGGTGTTTCTATTTCTGGGCCTCTCTTTCACCCTGAACCTAAAATGGATAGAGAAACCTTTCCTCTTCTCGGGGATGTCGACATATTCGAACTTCTCCGCCTTGATCCGCGCGAGTTGCGCGACTGCTCCGTTGAGCGAACTCTTGAATATACCATTCCGATAAAACTCGTATGAAACACCTCGAAACCGCCCAACGATTGAACGCGTTGAAAGATTCTTTCTGCGGGCTTGACAAGAGTCGTACCAATCCAAAACGGATCATTCAGACAAGTCAGTACGAATGAAGGGGGGAACGGCGATGCTGGCGCAGCGCATAGCGATCGACGAAGAAGCGATCGCAGTCGCGGCAAAAGCAATGGCCCGTAGATTTTTGGTGTTGCTTAAGATGTTCCTGCCCACTGAATTTTTTGTTACAGTGGCCGCAGAGCCAGCTGTGAAGAGCTAGGTTGTGTTGCACGAGGTCATTCTCAGTAGCGAAAGAGCGGTTGCAGAAATGGCAGAAGCAGTGACATGTTGCCCTCTTGTGTTGGTGGAGCGCATAAACATCATTGAAATTACGCCCACAGCTGCAGCCTGGCATGTCTGTAGATTTTTCGGGGTGACTTGGGAGGCGTAAAAGGTAGACTGTGCCTTGTATTCGGATTTCATCGACGAACGCTCGCTCTGTGATGATTAGTGAGAAAAGGACAAGTGGGGACGGCGGCATTGCTTGACAGTAGGTAATACTAACAATGGCGGGAACGTTGAATCATACCTTTTCAAACTGTATTTGATAATGCGTTTAGTCGCACAGCACTGGCTCCGTGCGGCGTCCTCTGAGCCCGGGATTTTGCAGCTTTATCACAGTCTAGAATCAGGTGGGTTTCGTTATAGCAAGATAAATTGAAGGTATAGGATACTTGTCACGTGCTGCGCAGTTCGGAAGTTGAGTGCTCTGATTTCTACACAAGCTGAGTATCTAGCTATTTATACAGTGAGAGTCCCAGGCACAGACCACCTAGGGACCACCCTTGATTAGGTATTTCCCTATTTCCTTAGTTTCACCCCATTAATCGCTGCTTTCAGGGAATCTCCTCATCGAACGGAGTCCTGAAGCGTTCTGTTACACAGACAGCCGTGACAATACTAGTCTCAAGCAGACACAGCCTGAAACCCCATTCAAGCCAGCCCGATTGAGAAGCTGGCCCGAATCAAAACGATGTGCATTGTTGCAGCGTGGATTCAGCCTTGAAACGAGAAGAAGGTAACGTGTGCTCTGGTCGTGATCTGAAAATCTAACCACCGTTCTTTGAGTACTAAGACCGTGAGCGCTGCAGACTAACCCTACCATGACGTGTCATACGCCACTAACTACTCTCGAACGCAGTGCGACAAAAAGTGAAGCTGTCGAAGATAAGGAAAGCATCGCTTGTGAAAGAGAAAGGGTGAGCAGACCTACAGCACAGCGATTGGCCGAAACCCTACCCCGCCTTCACATGTGTGATATGCAGTGCGGAGTTTGCCGGGGCTAGCGGATGAATCTGCATCTCATGATATGTCCCGCGTTAGGTAGAGCATTTAGTGGCAAGATTTGCCTGATCGACCTCCAAAGGCAGCATATGACAGTGCAAGACGAAGACACAATCGGCCACCTCGAATATGTGCACTCTTGGGATAGAGTACACGGCCTTGATCTGGCCGTTTATGGCAGCAGCATGATTTTCCGAATGCAGTAAGCCTATTGGAGCGCTTTTACGTGCAATTTGTACACGGAAGCGAGACTTAGTTAACCCCGCACACAAAACAAACCAATCTTAGCCTCAAGTCGGTCTCAGCGGAATGGCAAATTCCGCATGTAACTAGACGTATTACATACGTAACACCTTACTGCTCAAGTCTCGGCCTACCTTTATCTCAAACACCGTCTCGCCCATTGCCGCAGAGAGCATTTCAGTGTCAAGTTTCAAACAGCCTGCACTATGTCTGCTATCTTTTGCTGCCTATCCATTAGTCCGTACCGCCCACGAAAGCTTGACCATGAGGCTAAGTTTGAAGCGTTCATGCGTTGGGCTCGCATCCAAAATGTGTCTCTATCTTCGGCCGACTGCTCTTTAGACGTGAGCAGTACACCATACGCAATCCAACTTGTGAGACAAATCAATTACGGACCTCAGGAGTCGATCAGATACTTTGTTTTAAGGGGGAATGCCGCCAATTTTGTGGAGGTAACAGAGGACGATCTCCTGAAATGGAATTTTGAGAAAGTGAACTCGTACGTAATATTGAACAGCCGCATAGAATTAGAGACCCCGTAGTAATTGTTGAACCCTATAGGTACAAGAACTTTAGATGCGAAAAGCACAACAGGTTCTTTGAAATCAACCTATATCAGAAAAATCCTACCAATACTCACCATTGGAGGGCCAACCTGGCGCGACCGTCAAGGGATATCGACCTAGCACCTCGGCGGATGGATTGTGCGTCGGAGACAGATAGCAAAGTGGAGGTACAAGGCGAAAGCAATCAAATTGCCAGGGAATTCCATCGTACCCAGAGCGAGGGGGTATTTGTGACGCCATAATTGTTGGTATGTAGTGCTGTCGCTAATTAATAGCAACAGGGCATTAGACCGGTCGCGCCATGGACGCGTCGGGACGAATATGACGATGATGACCTTGAGCATGACGACGACAGCTTCGACTATGATGACCATAAAGACTTCACGGCTTGCGATAAGGAGTGCGGATATTGTGGGAATTGTGATTATTAGTGGCTAACCGACACTCTCCTACAAAAGTTGAAAGAATTTATCTGTTTGTGCTTGCAAGGCACCTCGATCCACAGCGTGATCTGATTCAGCACTTCTAAGGTACATCCATAATGAACCGCTCGCAAACGGAACAGTAGCTTGTTTTCCACCTGTACAACTTCCCCGTCTCTATGCATCGTACAACGCGTTGTCACTGGCGCACCAGATATGATGCGTGGAATGCGAATTTCTGCGTTGGGGGGCGGGCCCTCATTTCGTCGGCGTATATGAGCGTGTTCGAATGATCTTCCGTGCGCTCCAGCTGCACCTGACAGAACAGAGGCGCGACTCGGTGCGAGCTGTGTCCGAAGAGTTGACAAACGGCTGCCGACCGCTAGACGCCCGAGGCCTCACAAAGCGCGTTGTCGACAGGTCCATGTATCAAAACAAGTCAAAGAATGTGCCATCTTCGCCATTATTGACACGTATGGCCTGGACGATGACGAACTGGAGCGAACGGTGGATAGCGGAGGGCGGTAGCGGAGGGCGGTCGTTGAGGATCGAGGCGGCGCACAGAAAACGCGTGGATCCACGTATGTGCATATCGCATGCGTTTCGGGGATTAAAGTTGGCAAACGTGTTCGCGATGTGGGCTGTTTCATGGTCGTGGTGTTTCCGAAAATCTGGAACATAGCCCCTTTTAGGAGCGAATCATCCCTTCCAGCTTTGGGAATCCGATGTAAGTCGGTTCACCACGGTCATGATAAATGGATTGGCGGCTACCGTACGATACTCAAAATACTCTCCTCCTCCTCCCCATCGCCTATCATGCCCCAAATCTCTCCATCAAGAGTGCCATCCTTCACCGTGGGAGATGCATACCGGAGACTGAGGCGTCTCGGCGCCGAATCCAAGAGCATTTTACTGCTTCCGCGTAACCTACGAGGTCAACTGCACCACTTTTGGCCTGCGTCTGGGTTCGATCCAACGCATCCGCTACATCCACCGATCCATGTACCAACTACTCAGGGCTTCTCATAGGACACCTTGCAGGAAGCATGCACTTCTATTGTAGTATCTGCTGATGATGCATCGTAGTTCCGTCTTAATTAGGCATCTCACTGCGCTCAATGATATATCTGCTACATCATTCGTCTGTAGTCATTTCGTGTTACTGCTACTGTGCTCATGACGCGGAACATACACGGTACCAGAACATGTTCATCCATTCGAGAACTGTTTTCTACTTCCATATCACTTGGCCGTCTTCTTCACTTCCTAGTCTGGTGCCAATGCCAAATTCCCCTCTACGAGGTACAGTATTAAATATATTATCTTCTTCTCTTCATCATAACCTTAGCATAAGGATTTAAGATAACGTTCTCGTCAGCGTGTATGCTCCTGGGACGCCTCGTCCCCCCCGGTGAGGCGAAGTCGTATTCCCGAAGCAGCCGCATTAACACCAACTTGATCTCGCCGACTGCAAAGTAGCGTCCTGGACAGACTTGATTCCCATGGCCAAAAGACATGTTGTCGGGGTCAGATTGGCCTACCATAAACTTATGGAGGTTCTCGCCGTTGCCGGTATGTCGCTTCCGATAGCTTCGCATTGGGTCAAACTTTTCAGGTTCTGGGGTAATATTGGGGTCGAAGGCATGTTGAGGACCAGCCCACGCAATTCGGACGCCCTTCGGGATATATGTTCCGTCCTTCAGGGTGATAGGCACCATTGAGATTCTCTGCGGCGTCACTTGAGCCAACATTAGCGTACCGTGCCCTCTAACTTTTTCTGGAGATACATCGCATTGCACTTACGTAGGATGGCCGGATTGACTCTCTGACTTTCGAGAATGAAGCTGTCCATCTTTTCCAGATACCGAAGCCATGACTTAACTGGCATATTGTGTCCGAGTTCACCGTGGGTCTTGAGCGTGTCATCGATCTCGTCTCTCAAGACGGCAATCCATTCAGGGTAATTAATGATGTCAAATAATGCGTTGGCTACCGTTGTAGCTGTGGTGTGAATGCTTGCGAGCGTCAAGATGCACTGCCGTGCTGCCATTTCTTCCAAGGAGCCCTCCCTACCCACGGCGTGTTCGACCATCCACTCGAACAGTGTTTCTTTGGCCATACTCCCGCCTATCTTAGCATCTTCCTCGCGCTTCAGCATGAGCTGGCGGACCATATCGGTGCCAACGTTGATCTGCCTCTGCACGCGCCATCGCGCTGGAACCAATGGCTTGACCAGGAAGTGCATGCATGGCGGGAACATACGCAATGTGAAGCCCGCCAGGAAGAGATCCATGGAGAAATTGAGTGTCAGACTCAGCCATGTAGGGTCCCGGCACGTTGGCTCACCCATAAAAACCTTTGCTGACATACGTGCAACAAGCATACGCATGACTTGTTGTATATCGACTTCAGTCCATTCGTCGGGATTAGGCACATCCAAACGCCAGGCATATTCAAGTTCACCAAATGCCATATCGATGTATTTGGACACCTCTGGGTTTAATTTTTTGGTCAAAACAGTGACGTGTAGATCGGAGTCACGAATTACTGAAGCCCATGGCCAACTCCGGAACAGGTTCTACCTGCCAGTCAGAACAGTGTCCGGTGGTCATGATGCCAGACTTTAAGGAGACACTCACATTGTAATGCACCATCTTACCATTGAGGTCATTCCTTGGGACCAACCGCAGTTCGTCCAAGTACTTCATCGGCAAGATATGAATGTCGGTATCGAGGCGACGCACCACGAAAGGAACATCCTTGAACTGTTATGGTGCAAGTAGTATTAGCACGAGGGAGAGACGACATAGGAACGCAAAATAGGAAGCTGGTCCTGAAAGCATACCTTGTTATATCCATTTTTTAAGATATTGTAGGCATCATATATAAACCGAATCTTGAGCAGGAATGAAGGCTCCCACCAGCCTTTTGACCCGTGCAATTGGGCACCTGGTATTCTAGGCCTCTTAGCCTGTAGCAATGAAACAGCCCAAAACCATGCCAGCATGATTCCAGTCCACTGAATGTACTTTGACGACAATAGGTATTCGTGAATGGCCATGCTAAGTCTGTGCAGACAACCCCATTTCTCCCCTTGTATGCCATGGACATGGGTACTGTCGAAACTCATAGTCAAAGCAATCGGCGTGCGGCTCCCGTGCTCGTTCGATTTCGATGTTCAGGGAAGTATTGGGTTTAGTTACAAACGGAAAAGACAACGGTGCTCAAAGAACGTTGAGTCGTGGTTGTTAGACGTAGGTTGACATCGGTCCAAGTTCCATCATATCGTTCCAAGCTTCGCGATATGAAATACACGATACAACAAATCTACAGGGACGTCTTTCGCATGAGCCGTCGAATGTCTCTCGCGTGGAGAGCTGCTTCGGGCATTTCCCAAAAGAGATCCCCGAAGGCAGATATTGGCCAATCAAAAGCGACCCCGGCCGAGAACTAGACAAGCAAGGCATAGCGTGCCTCCCAATACTTCCCCGAACCAATCCAGACATGATTTACCTAGAATGGCAATGCGCCGTCGACAAGTGTACTCTAAACCTCTTGTGTATGTCGGTGATAATACGTAAAAGGGAAAGAAGTCTTGGGCCGAAATTCGTACCGCTTATGTTTCAAAAGGGGTAAGTGAAATCGAAGGTAAAAGAAGAAACTTGTGGAGTAATATAACACATAATTTCGTGGTATCGCTGCCGAAAGTTCACATGTTACTTTTTTCTTCCAAGACTTCCACAATGCGGCTTTCCCTAGCTATCGCAACGACTGCAATAGTCGCAGCATCCCCTTCTGCCCAGAAAAGCATTTACAGCGACATTGGAAACGTTGAGGAATTCATATCGCGTCTTGGTATTAGTCCAGTCGCTCAAGCCGATGTTTCTTCCATCCTCAATCTTTCCCATGATGGTGACAATGGCGCTGAAATCAATACAACCGAGAGAGCACGTCTATCATGCAATGTCGGTCGTGTTGTTTTCGGCTCCAAAATCAACTCACCAGCCTCGGCCAACTATGGAGATCTCGTTAATAATAGTTGGTCAGTCCTCTCCTTCCCATCCTTTCCACACGTCGTTGTCCCTACCCCTGCCAGACCGTATAAGGGAACATTGATTAATGTCCTGTAATAAAGGTCCATGACCTGCTGGTTGAACCCACAGTGCATCTTGCAGCCCGAATCTGCACTTGACGTATCCAAGGCGGTCCTCATTTCATCCTTTCTCGGAAGCCAGTTCGCAGTCCGCAGCGGGGGGCATAACCCCAACGTCGGCTTCTCCAGCATTGGAAAGGAGGGCATGCTTATTGACTTGGCTCGGCTGGATGATGTCTCTCTCAGTCCGGATGGCAAACTAGCTGCTATCGGTCCCGGAAACCGGTGGGGCAGAGTGTACAAGATCCTCGGCGCGAGCGGCAGGATGGCAATCGGAGGCCGCGCAAATGATATTGGCGTCGGAGGACTTCTCTTTGGTGGCGGCCTGAGTTATTGGTCCAGCATACACGGAATGGCCTTCACCAAGGTTGTCAATTATGAGGCACGTGGGCAGCGAACCTCCGATCTAGCATTATTCTGTGAGATATCTAACTTAACGCGGCGCAGGTTGTCCTCGGAGACTCTTCCATCGTGAATGCGAACAGCACATTCAACAAGGACTTGTGGTGGGCGTTAAAAGGTGGCGGCGCCAACTATGGTATGCTGGTGCTAGTGGCATTCTTCTCTTTCTTAACGATCTTCTGACGCAACACTAGGTATTGTAACCAGATTTGATATCGAAACAGTTGAGAACGGTCAGATATGGTTCGAAGGGTTACTAATCGATGTCGATCGGCTCGAAAAGCTCATACACGTAACCGTTGACTTTGCAGCAGCTGCGGAGAACGACGCCGGCGCCTCGGCTACCTACAATCTGGGACCAGCTGGCGGTGCTGTATATCTTGCTTACAACAAGCCGATCGAACGTCCTGAGATATTCAAAGCATTCTACGAACTCTCCCATCAAACTATCATCAACTCGACCATAGGAACATGGGTAGACTACCATGACGCCGTATCTGGCTTAAATTTCTTTAGTTCGCAAAGGTAAGCAGTTGAATCGAACACTGCCATGAGGTGTCTCAGCTTGCGATTTTTCTCGCTTACATTCGTGCATTCAGGGTTGCTATCTCGGTTTACGACCGCAAATGGGACACAGAGACGTTGCTAGACCATTATGCACGCTACCAGGACGTCTCAGTCGACGTCCAAAGTCGACTGAATGCGACCTTGTACTATGCTCCTCAAATATTCAGCAAACTTGCCGTGTCTGAAACATCCGCCCGCGGGTGTAGTCCCCTTGTGTTTTCGCAAGAAACTCATTGTTGTATGTGCATGTTTGGGCCCCGGTCACAGTCGTGGCCTGTTTTCATTTTCTAACCTTAGTCCTTTTAGTTCTCGAGATCATGATCACATGGACGGAGACTAGTTATGACAAAGAAGCGGTACAGGCCCTTCTGAGCTTGGGAGACGATGTCACTGCGTCGGCGCAACGGCTCGGCACCGATTTGAATTTTCACTTCATGAACGATGCCGGCTTCAATCAGAATGTGCTAAGATCCTACGGCTCTCTGGAGAGAATGAGGTCCGTTAGCCGAGCTTATGACCCGTACCAGGTCTTGCAGCATCTACAGTATGGAGGGTTTCTGTTAGATAAAGCTTGAAGACTTTGAGAATATCTCTTGCTTGATCGCATGTACGGTATGATCGAATACGCAGCCTGGAGCCAAACTGACTTATAAATCTTACATTCCAAGCTCCGAATTGGGTCTGGATCATTCAATGAAGGTTATGATTGATAATTCGATGTTTTTCCATATTAAATTTGGTACGGAATCGAGGAGGCATGAAAAGGTGTTCCCCGTTAGTGCTAGGGCAAATGGCGGGGAGTGACGAATAAGGAAATGCCGAGCATATCATCGGCTCTCCCAAATTATTGCGGCCCGCGTCTGAATCCGGAACTCGGTCTGACCGGTTCACTTATTACTGCATACCTTTGCTGCGACTCTTTCGGGCCTGGAACTATGACATCATTGAGCCTTCACTAGCATAGGCTGATGGATAAGTGTTAAATTCTTGGTCGCTATAGCCTGGAAGCAGATATACTTTCGCACCGAAACTTTCAGCCCATCTTTTCGGCCTCTTACACTCCGAAAGCGCCAGGACTGCTAAGTCGTCGTAGACAAGGTAACCAAAGTAAAAATGCTGGCTCGGGCATTTAATGCACACGAGCAACTCAAAACAGCGTTCCCAGGACGAGTGACAGGCCCAGATGATGTTGAGTACAAGAAGGAGGTCTGCTACAGTTGGTATGTTAAATCTCACTCATGAAATTTCCCGTTATTCTGCTACAAACCTTTCCTACAAAGATCGATCACGATTTCATACCTTCCACATATCTAGGCAGATGGGTACTTGGGGCCTTGGCTTATGTTTCTCCATCCTCTATTTGTTTCGACAGCTTAAGTTGTTCTCAACAGGTCAGTAACCAGTCGGACTCCAGCCGCAGCCTACGTATGTCTGCAAAGCGCTGAAGAAGTCGCTAAGGCTCTCTCCATCGTGCAAAACACAGGTTCTAAGTTCGCGATTCGATCGGCAGGCCACAATGCAAACCCGGGTTTCAGCAGCGTCGGTGCCCATGGGTTGGGTGTTGTCTTGGATTTACGTGAGTTGAAGTCGAAAGCTCTGGATAAAGAAACCAATACGGTTCATGTGGGTGCGGGAAATAACTGGCCTGAGGTGTACACTTGGCTAGAAGGGGAGAACATGTCAGTTATAGGAGCTCGAGAAGGCCGAGTTGGACTCTCTGGCTTTCTTATCGGTGGTATGTCTATTGTCTCTATTTATAAGTTTCCATTCGTTGATCCAAGCTGACCCGACTTTTCAAAGGCGGTCAGGGGATTTTCTCCAGTCTTCACGGCCTGGGTGCTGATGGGGTCAAGAACTTTGAGGTAAATGATAAAATCGGATCCACAAGAGCCTTAATTCTGACGCCGCTTTTTCCGATTCAACTAGGTCGTTCTTTCAAACGGTACCATTGTCAATGCCAATAGCAAGACGCATCCAGATCTATACTTTGCTCTCAAGGGCGGTGGCTCTAACTTTGGTGCGACAATAGCCATTTCCTCCAGGCTTGACAAATAAAGCTAACATCTCACAGGTATAATAACGGCCGTGAGCCTCCACGCGTATCCTCTTATCAAAGTTCAGTACACCATCAACATGTATGATCCTTCTGATTACGAAAACATCCTTGATGCATTCGCGAAGGTCCAGGTGTCAATGGAGCAGGATCCCAAGATCGGTATGTTCATTAATACCCGGAGAGGCTTTATCGCCGTTGGACTTTTCTACGCAGATTGGCCTACCGAGTTTCCTGCAGCCTTCGATCCCTTCGTCAGACTAAGCAGTCTGCTCGGTGCGGCTGTTCCTACCTCCAATGGCACATTCTCGACCTTGAATGTGATATTAGAGGAATGGGCTTATAAAGAGCAGAACTTAAAGTATGTTCCAAGCATCTGTTATCACGTTCATCGTCCTTTAAAACCTCACACTGAAACAGGCATGCCTATCTCACCATGACGACAAAAGTCTCACATAGGCTTTATGAGGAAGGCCATCTATGCTGGAAGGAAATCGTAGAGCAACTTCCCCATTCTGCTGAACTACATTGGAGCGTCCAGCCTCTTCCTCAGGCTGCCGTGAGGGCCGGGAAGAATTGCGGCGGCAATATTCTAGGGTTGGAGGATGTTCCTCAGTCTTGTAGGATCCCACCTATGATGACGTGTCTAATTCTTCTCTCTAACCCTTTCTAGGCTGGATCTTTGCTTGTGACTGGAAGCAGGACCAAGACGATAGAGCCGTGAAGAAGGCCCTTGATGCTGTGTTGCAGCGAGTCGAGAAGCTGGCCGTCGACAAGGGACTCTTATTAGACCTTCGCTTTCCCACATTTGCCGGCATGACACAGAACGTACTCGTTAGCTTTGGTGCAGAAAACGTCAGAAAGCTGCAGGAGGTGGCAGCTAGATATGATCCCGACGGGATCTTTCAAGAGTTACAGAGCGGGGGCTTCTTATTGCGTGATATGTGAGAAAGCGCAATCCTTCCTGTTGTTTGCTGCAAACAAATTCTTTAATGTTGACTTGACTTCTGGCTTAGAAATAAATATTGCACTACAGTTTATACATATGCTTGATGAGACGTGGCAAGAAATTCCTCCTTCTCTTACGACTTATTGCGTGCTGTTACGGCTGTATATACCATTCAGAAATTTGGATATTAATCAATTGATCATGGGCGACTTTCATAATTCATTAAGCGTATGGATTCGTCTATCAAATAGGGCGACCGCCAATAATCCGAACAAGGCAAATTGCAATCGAAGTAAGGAGATCTTGTTCTGAGGTACAACCCGATAACCATTCGTCGTCAGCAGTCTAATAGCTTCTATATTGATTACTACTCGAACTCATCCATGCGAAAAATCTACTTCTCAGAGAGCTCTTGTACAGGTCATGCACCATAAAGGAAACACCACCTCTGCTACTCTGAGGTATAGGTTTATCGTAGATAGGAAGGATAGGAGAGCCGTCGGGGTACTCAACCTATTAAACTATGCCTTGATACTGGATGAAAAGAGTGTTGTTGTCGTCTCCTTGCTTGTCCATCTCTCATTGGACGCCGGCCTTATAGACCCCCGCTTACGTAAGCACCCGGCCTCGATATTCGATCGGGCCCCTCCTACTACACCACACTACTTGATTTGCAGAGTATCCCAAACGCCATTCAGCGCAGCCACTAGATCGTCTGGAAGCGGGCCTTTCCCAATCGCTGCCACATTCTGTTTGACCTGGGCGATCTTGCTCGAGCCGAAGATGATGGCATCTTGGGGCCCTAGTTTGGAATGGAAGGCGAGCCAGCGCAAGGACGCCTCGGCCTTGGGAATCCCCTGCGGTTCGAGTGTCTTGTCGAGGAAGCGGATGGCCTCGTGGTGTTTGTCGGTATCGTACCGCCGGGCATCCATTGACATGATATTGCCTTCGGCGAATCGCGTCCCCTCAACTTGGCCCGACGTCAGTGCACCGTGCAGGAAGCCACTGGCATGCGGACTGTGCGCCACGAACTGCATGCCGTGCTTGCGGACTAGGTCAAGCACCGCTCCCTCGTGCCGGCGATCGATAAGGTTGTAGATGCCTTGGTACACTGTCGGCTTGACATATCGTTCGTGCTCGCAGATATCAATGAACTCAGCAAGCATCTCGGCAGGAAAGTTGCAAACTCCCAGCTGTGGCGAGAATCAGCATGTACCTAACCCTTTTTGCCTTGTCTCTGTGCACGCTGTAAGGACTTACCTTGTCAAAAAGGCCCCTTTTATATTGTGCGTCGAAGCCATATGCCTGGTCCTTCAAAGGGGTGGCTACGTCCGGAGCATGGGGGTAGAAGACGTTGATACGCTGATCTTCCCCGAATTGTAGGGCCTCTTGACTTTCCGCAATGGACTTGGCGATTTTTTCAGGCTTAAGAGTACCCTGGATACCAGAAATACTGATGAGGACCTTGGTGTCAATGGCAAATCCTAGCCGTGCTGCTCCGGCCTGTCCAAGAAGACGCTGTGAAGCTCCGATGTCTGTAGGCGGATACAGGCCAGCCGTGTCGAGTCGGTCCACGCCTGCTTCCTTGAGCGTTTGCAACAGCTCTACCACCACTTCATTCCCAATAAACTCGTTTCCGAGACCTCCACAGCCGAAAATAAGCTGAGGTGCTCCTGGGAACGCCATGGCGAGGAGACCGAGGTGCTGTACCGCAATAGTAACGAGTAGACGGAGGCACTGTACCGCAGACCTCCGCGGCCGAAAATAAGCTGAGGTGCTTCTGGGGACGCTATGGCGAGGAGACGGAGACGTTGTACCGTAATAGTAACGAGGAGACGGAGGCGCTGTACCATAATAGTAACGAGGAGACGAAGGCTCTGTACCGTAGACCTCCACGGCCGAAAATAAGCTGAGGTGCTTCTGGGGGCGCTATGGCGAGGAGAAGGAGACGCTGTATCGTAATAGTAACGAGGAGATGGAGGCACTGTACTGTAGACCTCCACGGCCGAAAATAAGCTGAGGTGCCTATGGCGAGGAGGCGGAGACGCTGTACCGTAGTAGTAAAGAGACAAACGCTGTACCGCAGCAACAGGAGACGCTGGGCCGTGGTGGGAGTAACGCTCCGTTTTATGGGGGTTGTTGAGCAGGCAGCGGGTCACGTTTCTAGCTGCTCTCGAGTCTGGTAGATTACTGCTTAACGTCATAGCATGCGCCACGCCCTCTCAATGAGGCTTTAGAACGTTACGCCACGGCACGCGCCACGCCCTCTCTTTCATGAGGCACGTGCCACGCCCTCTCTTTCATAAGGCTCGGCCGTTACCCTCGTAGTTATGCTGTGCCGTAGCAACAGGAGACGCTGTGCCGCAATAGTAACGAGGAGACGTTGTACCGCAGTAGCAACAGGAGACGTTGTACCGCAGTAATAACAGGAGACGCTGTGCCGCAGTAGTAACGAGGAGACGCTGTACCGTAGTAGTAACGAGGAGATAGAGACGTTGTACCGCAGACCTCCACGGCCGAAAATAAGCTGAGGTGCTTCTGGGGACGCTATGGCGAGGAGGCGGAGACGCTGTACCGCAATAGTAACGAGGAGACGGAGACGTTGTACCGCAGCAATAGGAAACGCTGTACTACAGAAATAGGAGACGCTGTGCCAAAGTAGTAACGAGAAGACAGAGACACTATGCCGCAGTAGTAACGAGGAGACGGAGACGCTATACCGCAGCAATAGGAGATGCTGTGCCGCAGTAATAACGAGGAGACGTGCCGCAAGGGCGCTTGCGTCACCCGTCTCCTCGTTACTGGAACGCTAATACAAGATTTACAAAACGGACAGCAGCCTATAGCAAAAGAGTGAGAAGGTCGCCATAGCTAGGCAGCGATACCGAATGCAGCAAGATGCAGGTCATCAATGGGAATTCGGTTGTACGCCCCGGGCTTCGCTCTTTTCGTATTGTTCGGGCTGTTCCAAATTAGGACGCCCGAGAGGTTCGGCAAGCACATCCTGTTGACTGACACTTACTGTCCTAGCTATCCATCCGACTACCCAAAGCGGCTACTTTTGGGAGCCGCGTATAGCAGATTGGGCAGGCCGGGACGGACAGGGCATGGGAGCACCCCGAGTATTGGGTCTTTCCCGTAGTATCTGATCGTGGAAAATGGTTCCGTCAAAACCTCTTACTATAAGGACAGGAAGGGCATACAGAATGGAGATCAAGGTTAGATAGTGATTTATATTAACTATATGGCCGATAACAACATCCAGGATGAACGCATTGCGATCGATGCAATTTTGTTGATCCAGCGCGCATGGGGGGGTTACGACATATCTCACGGTGCTGGTTTTATGAGCTGTGCCATTTATGACACAGCATGGATCTCTATGGTAGCTAAAGATGTTGCTGGGAAGAAGCAATGGCTTTTCCCCCAGTCATTCGACTATTTAATCTCTACACAGTCCGATGATGGCAGCTGGGGAGCAACCACTACATCACAAATCGATGGCATCTTAAACACAGCAGCCTCGCTTCTCTCTCTACAGAAACACCGCCTCGAACCTCTCAACACAACAGACTATGCCCTGGAAGGGGTCGAAAGGCGTATGCGTCGAGCAACGGAATCGCTAGCTTCTCAGCTCAAGAGTTGGGATGTTGCTGCAACGGCACATGTTGGCTTTGAGATTATCGTGCCGGCGCTATTGAAGCTATTGAGGGCTGAGAATTCTTTAACGGTCTTTGATTTTGCAGGCGAACAGGTTCTAAGGCGAATTCATACCGCCAAGATGTCAGGTTTCAAGCCTGAGTCTCTATACGGCCGCCAGCCTTCGACGGCGCTCCATTCTCTCGAGGCCTTCAATGGCAAATTGGACTTCGATAAACTAGTTCACCACAAGGCCAGCGGCTCCATGATGGGATCTCCGTCTTCCACCGCAGCGTACCTAGTGTACGCCTCGAATTGGGACAATGAGGCAGAAGCCTACCTCCGTCATGTTGTTCAAGCGAGTGTAGGAAAAAGTAGCGGTGCGGTCCCAAGTGCATTTCCTTCTATGTTCTTTGAGTACACTTGGGTGTGTCCATCCAGACCTCTGATCAGGATCCGACTTGTTAACCACGAAACTAGATTCTATCAACAATGCTCCGTGCTGGATTTTCTGTCGCAGATTTTCGCTGCGCCGAATTGGAAGCAATGGTCAGACTGCTAGAACATGCATTCGAACAGGGGCAAGGCACCATTGGCTTTGGTAAGATGCTCAACTCAGCGCCAATCCTTCTATGGGCCATTCTCTAAAACTTTTTTCATCAACAGCACCTGGTATACCAGCCGATGTCGATGATACGGCCAAATGCATCGTCTGTTTGAGCAGACTGGGAAGAGAAGCATCCCCGACTGGGATGATCGATGCTTTCGAAGTCGACACACATTTTCGCACATATGCTACGGAGCGGAATCCGAGCTTTACGGCAAACTGCAACGTTCTCTCGGCGCTTCTCGAGCAGCCTGATTTGTCACGTTATTCGACTCAAATCTTGAAAATTGTCGATTTCTTGTGCCATTGCTGGTGGGAGAGTGACGGAAGTATCAAAGATAAATGGGTAAGTTTACTGTGGCGACTATCTCTGACGCACGTCATGGTTTTCTGAAGCTGAACTCTCGCAGAACCTAAGCTCTCTTTATCCGTCGCTCCTTGTTGTCCAAGCAGTTGTGGATCTTTTAATCCAGATCGAGAGGGGCAATCTGGAGCCGTTGAGCCAAGCCGTGCAATCACAGGTGCACATCACTCTGTTTCAAGCCTGTCTGAGGGCTTTACTGCGCAATCCGCAGCCCAGATCAATCGAACAAACAGCTTACCGAGTTCTCATCCTCTGCGAAGCCCGGAGGCTCCCTTTTTTCGACCCTATCAGACCTCAAATCGATGAGGACATAAAGGATCAAGTAAGCCTTTTAAGCTCAATGCCAGACTCAGAGCTCGAGTCGGATGCAAATCGGGTATGGGTCGAAAAAGTCAGCTTCGGCTCCCAATTACTTACTCAGAGCTACAAGCTTGCTGCGCTCAAGGCGGCGTCATGTCTGGCAAGTAGAATATCGTTGGAATCCGGTCGCCATCATGTTTCCAGCCTCGAAAGCGGTAGGAAATACGTAAAACTCCTCAAGCAGACGCCATTATTCGCCTCCACTCCAGAATGGCAGGTCCAAGCATCAATGTTGGAGGCTTCACTGTTCCAACCTTTGCTACGACGTCGCCGTCTGGATATTTTCCCGAGGAAGGACATGGCACCAGACCAATACTTTGACCTGATCCCTCTGACCTGGACGAGTTGCAACAACAGGGCTAGTACATATGCATCGACACATTTCATTTTCGAGATGATGGTCATTTCGTTTCTCGACTTCCAGGCTGATGAGTTCATGGAAGCTGTGGCGGGACCGTCGTTTGAAGGACGCATAGGTTCTCTTCGCAAGCTCATTGATGACGTCTTCAATACCGTAGAAGAAGAAACACTCGCCGAGATGCCGAATAAGCCAGTCAAGATATCGAATGCTACGAGAGGGAACTCGACAAACGGAATGAATGACGCAGCTAGTGTAACTGGTAATGTCTTGGTCCACAAAAACACTGATTACAGTATCGAATGCAACGGCAATCATGATGAATTGCGTGGAGCCCTGACGCGATTTGTGTCACATATCAGCCGCCACCCTTCTGTTCAATCAGCCAGCATTTGGGACCGAAATTCGACTCTCCGGGAGCTCCAAACGTATCTTCACGCTCATTCCACACAGTCAGAGGACAACGCCCGCCTGGCCTGGACCCGGAGCTCGACACGCCAGTTGGAAAGGGCTAGGGCTGGCTTGTCGCCGCCAACGCAGATTACTGGCAGGGAAAGCTATTTCCAATGGGTTCATACCACCTCGAGCGCTCACACCGCTTGCCCGTACTCGTTTGCCTTTGCCGGCTGTTTACTGAGCACGCAGTTTGGTGGCATCGAGAGTTTCCCCACGACACAAGCCAAATACCTGGCAGCCGCTGCGTGCCAGCACCTAGCTACTATGTGTCGTATGTATAATGACTATGGGTCCATTGCGCGCGACGAGGCCGAGTGCAACTTGAACTCGCTTGACTTTGCTGAGTTCACTGGCGCGGCTGTAGCGAATGGTGTTGAGGATGGGAATAAGGATAGGTACGGCGATGATAGTGTATTACAGGCCAAAAAGAAGACGTTGTATGAACTCGCGCAGTACGAGCGGAGCTGGCTTAGGGATACCATGAGACGCCTCGGGGAAAAGATGCAAGGAAGCGAAAGGCGTCGGCAGATGGAGATTTGGACCATGTTTTGTGATGTGACGGACCTGTATGGCCAAATCTATGTAGTGAAGGACGTTGCTAGTCGGATGACGAATGAGAAGACATCTTAGGCGTCGTAGAGTAATGCAAGCAGATACATAATCATTACATAGAGTGACGGAGACGGAGGATACCTTGAACGCGGTCATATTTCGAACAACGGATCATAATAGCTCGCGGTGACTAGTCAGACGCTCTAGAAGATTTTGCACCATGATTGTCTGCATCTGCCATTGATTCGATGCTGCTATTGCCCCCAGCCTTTCCAACAGTCCTTTGAGCCGCGAAGCACGAAAATCCAAAAGACTTTTGAGTACGTGAATCCTTTCCTCATCTTCTATCCTCCGCTTGTCAGTATGGAGACTATAGTCCGCCTCCGCGATAAACATTCGAGGGTCCTTAGTGTTCTGCGGATCTCGCAACGACCATACCCTTCCACCTATGTAGCTTGAGGATTTTTCGGGAGATACGGGAGGTATTGGTAAATCCCCACCATTCCCGTCATTGGGCGTTTTGGCCATAGACAGAATGCTTGCGAGCAGCCTGTCCAAAATGGAAACCATCAACATGGCATGCTGTGACTGAATGCGGGACGCATCACAGCTAAGCCACTTCTCGCAACTTCTCAGCACCTCCTTCTGGCACGCAAGCTCGTCATTGGGTTCAGGCGACGGAGACATGATCGGCCTCGTTATGCATACGGATGGGCCCATAGAGCCGGCAAGTTGCGCACGTGCTAGGCCGACTTCAACGGTCTCATACACCTTGAGAATTTCCGAGCAGAGATTGTTTGCGTGGTCTGGGTTCGGGATAGGGCTCGGGATAGTGCTTGAGCTTGCAGACTCCACAATTTCGCCGCTCCCGGGCTCGTTGGCTCGATGCGTGGGAGGACTCGGGTTTGCGGCCTTATCAGCAATGGTAGAAGTAGGAGTGGCTGCGTCGATTGTTGGAAAAGCGTCGAAGGATAGGAAGCTGGAATTTCCATACAAGGAATACGCATCTTGTCCCATGGCCGATTGGACTAGATCTAACTCTATATTCCACAGATCTGAGTTGGCCATCACGGAATCCTGAGCCAGATGCGTCTCAATATTGAGGGACTTCTCGGATTTGTCATGTATAGCAGCGATGTCATCTCCTAGACGTAAAACGCCAGCATCCACATTTTTAGCAATGTGTTGCATGCGTGGGAGACGCCGCGGCACAGTCTCTGTCTCGGGCCGGCTAGGGCTCGTATATGAGCATACCAGCTGCTTGTCTAGGCACCGTTGGCATCCATGTTCTTCGCCTGTACATTTGACCTATAAGCCTTGTTAAATTACCGATGCCACTTCGCTAGCCTCTGGGGTGCCTAACATTTTTCGACCTGCAGTAGACACAGGCTAGCCGAGAGATCCGATGCGATGATCTGTCGAAGGGGGAGGCGGTTGACTCGACAACATACTGGTCATCGCCTGACTCAGACTTCTGGTGCCTGAACGTGCTGAACATTGGCCCGAAACTATTGGCTGATAGTAATTCACAGCGCAGGTTCAACCCCAGATATACGATGGGGCAAGGTGGAGATATCGAGACTAGAAAGTGCTGATAGTTTTGAACTACAGATTTCATTATTACTTCCGAGCTTGCGGACCTTATATCTATAGCTATCTGCAGTGATCGGTTACCTTCTTTGTGATTTGTTGATAACAGTAACACTTTAAAATCATTAGCAGGACCCGACAAGGTTCGCAGACCGGCCTTTTGCTTGGAATAAGTACGTCTTGGTAATACTTTGCAAGGACCATGGCAGATTGCTCGTCCTCGTAGGAGTAGCCCCGGGGATACCTACACCACTTACAAAGATACCTGTTGTACCTGGCACATCCCAAAACGGGCCTATTCTAATTGCGGTGAGGGTAGCCAGCCTGCCCGAAACACCGTTACCGGCCACTCGTTTGGCACACGGGTTCCAGGGCAAATGCCAAATCAAGTTGTACCATTTAATTTGTGGCAGCGGCTAAATCTAATCTAACTTTCTAATTTGCTTATAAGTTCGGGGTGTACAGATTCGCTGTGTGTCGGGATGTACAGAAGCCGCTGTGTATCGGGGTGTACAGAAGCCGTCCTATACCTGAGCCCCCGCAGTTATCCATGAAAACTCTATGCGCAGTGACTGGAAGGGCCAGAGCAGCCCGCTATTGACGCATAGCTGGGTCTTGGGTTGGAGATCACTATAGGGGGGCATTGGTTCCATATAGTCCCGCGATAGCGGCTCCACCTTGTTCGCCCCAAGTGCGTATTCCATGGCGTATTTAGCCTCTGCCATTTCTGGTTCTCGTCCTGGTGTGCTTTTTGACCCTACCGGTTTCGTTTATCCCTACGCTAGTGACTCAAGCGCTAACTCACCATGGTGGCTATTAGTATCATCACGAACGATGTCTACTTAGGCATCGGCATCTCTCTGATAGTATTGACTGCAGCTTCCATTGGGATGCGCATTGCTATATCTATCCGACAGTACAAGAGCTACCAGGTGGACGATTGTAGGTAGTCTCATTGTCGTGGCACAAGAGCGATAGCTGACAAAGTTTTCCAGGGCTGTCCGTCGCAAGCTTTGCGATAGTGGTCGCATTCTATGTCTTCAATGAATACCAGTATAAAAGTAAGTAATCCAACACTCCTTGTGTCCTTTAGTTTTGTTCATCATCAACGTTGTCACATAGGGTTTTCTATGCCACCAGATTTAGACTATTCCATCAATGTAAGGTTCTCTCCTCTTCATAGCCACTCAGACTAATTAGAATGCCCCTCAGACTGGCATCGCTGTCCCGATCATGGCCGCCTTCTCGCTGTGGACTTCCAAAGCTCCCGTCCTCCTGCTTTATCTGAGGCTTTTTGGTGTGCTTAACTGGATGCGCTATGCGTGTTGGTTCGTCCTTGTGGCTTCGGTGCTCGGATTTATAGCTTCCTTGATCCCACCGTTGATTCAGTGCCACCCGTTCGACACGCCCCATACCCTTCCTAAGTGGCAACGCTGCGGCAAGGCCAATATTGACGCGGGCATCACCTCGGGTGCCGTATCTGTCGCAGCCGACTTGGCTATCATGATCCTTCCTTTGCGCCCGATAATCTCCCTTAATCTTCCAAACCACAGAAAGGTTGGGGTTGTGATCGTCTTCTGTTCGGGAATATTGTAGGTGCTCCTTCTCTACCTCACCCTTTCGAAATGCTTTATATTGTTCCAGAGCCATGAACATAGCTAGGCTGATGAGAGGAATACAAAGCGGTCTTGTGGCATCTGTTGTATCGCTGGTCTACAAGATCCATTTACACTCCAGCGCACGCGGAGACGACGACAGTATCCTCACAACCATGTTACTACAGTAAGTATCGTCTGGGCCTTACTCCTTACACAGCTCCTCCAGGTCGATCTGATTAATAACAGCTAGCAGATTTGTCGAGTCCGCAATTGCGCTCATGGTCGGCTGCGTCCCATCAATAAGAGGATTCTGGAAAGCCTACGTTCTACCATCGAAATTCTACACTTGGGTCACATCCCTCTCATCAAAGCTCTTCGCCTCTCCCGTGTCACGGTCTTCTGGGCGCTCTGCCAAACCCGAGTCCGGACATCATGACCAAGGTGGCGATATACACGGGTTTGATCCGAGGGGTCTCATCAACCGTCACGGTATTAACGATACATGCATTTGATGGAGTCACCATAAGGTAGCACACACGAAATCAACCAAACCTGACCGATATGGCACAACGGATCAGGCCCGATCCGCGGTAGAACAGGTTTTCCGTTAAGGCATCTGAGCCGAATTAGTAGTACAGATGAGGCAATCCATAGAAACTTAAGAGCGAATCTATTCTATTATCATTATTTGGTTTGGATTTGAACAGTGGGAGTCTCTTTTGTATGGTCCGCACGAAACATAGTAGGAGTTTGTACAGTAGAGGTACCCACACCTCATACGCGATATAGAGCTGTAGAGCTATACACAGTACTATCGATCGTAAGATACCGACGATGTAATATTTCGAACATCGAACATTAAGGCGACGAGCAATAACATGTACTGCCAAACTATAGAGCCTGGTTAGGAGACTAACAGCGGTAGCGATGAGTTAGCATACCTACACTACCGCCCACAGTATAAATTTGCCTGCGATTAGCCGGCCTTATGCAGGGGAGAATCATAAGATGGTACCGTGCCGTACGTAAAGAATGTAATCCAATGGGGGCTTGTTACTTTGCCAAGACGAAAAGACGCGGGTCGACGCATATGGGCCCAATCAAGCGAGGAAAAGAGCAGCACCGAAAACCGCGGCGAGGGTAGAAACTCCTGCAACAGCAAATCTGGGATTGGCGAGACCGCCCTTCGGACACTCGCTCGGCGGGTTCAGACCCCTGCACTTCTCCTTGAGGTCGGCGGCAGCCATACTCTCAACTGTAGCCTTGTCGATTTTGACTTTGCAGGGGTTCGAGGTTGGTGTGGGGGCCGAAGAGCCCAGAACCGCACAGGTCTCATGTGCCGAGGATCCGGTCGCAGCCTCGAGTGTCTTGTCAGTCACGTCGATGCCCACTCCCGCGTTCGAGCAGTTCTCGCTATTGCCGTTGTTGGTGGCGGCCACGAGGTCCGCCTTTTCGCCACTCGCTCTGATCTCAAAGTCGACCAAGAAGTTGTCTGTGCGGTTGCGCACCAGGCCGACCTCTTCATAGCTCTGGTCGCACGACGTCCAGCGCGGCTGCCAGAGGACGCGAAGCTTGCTCTCGCCTCCAACCTTCACATTTCTCCACAAAAGATAGGGGTCGTGCTCTGAGGCGCTGGTCCAGTTGAACTCGTGGATGCTGTCAATGAGGGTTTCGATATCCCCGGTCAAGTTGAGGACCTTGTACCAGATGGAGGGCTTGAGATGCTCAGCCAGCTTGGAGTTCTGGATGGCGAATACAATGGGGAAGTCATCTGCGGGCGAATACGTGGCGTTGGTACGGGGGAAAGCCAGACCGATATCCAGGACACCGGCGGCTCTGGCGACCGCGCCGAGGTAGCCAGAGGCACCTACGAGGGCCCAGATGGAGTGGGAAGCCAGGCGCATGGCGGAAAGCGGACCGCGGGCTTTGTTTGCGTTCGTGAGTGGCCTTGCTGACAACATAATCAATGACCGTCTGACTGCTGTTTGCTGCTTCTGCTGTTGTTGTTGTTGCTGCTGCTGTCCTTCGGGGGATGACCTTGCTAGGACGCAATCGACGAGAACAGGTGTAAAATCGGGCGACAAACACGCAGCACAGGAGGGGGCAGCTCGGCCCACCAACCGCGCTAACACACACCCCTGTCCGTTGGTCGGATGAAATAAAGTCTGGTCGTCTTAGCTTAATACTAGTCGTCTGAACTTTTTACCTCTATATATCTACTAAAATTAAGGACCAGGATTTTATTAATAAACTTACGGCGTAGACCTTTATTCCCGGTACTATAGCGTATAAAGAACTATCCCTTATCGAGAAGATTACGAATTAGCTCGACGTTAGTAATACGCGAGTAATAAGTTATACAGCCTTTAAGTACTACTATACTGGTATATACGCTAGTACTTATATTTATAAGATAAAGGCGTACCTAGACTATAACCTCCCTAATACCTACAGCCTCTACCTACTCGCTCTAGTTAAGCGATTTACGTAGGTATACGTAGACCGTAAGTTATAAGTCCCTAAGCTACTCTACTCGTTCTCTCTAACGTTTACTGGCTATAAGCGCCGCTATAGCTAATTATACTAGTTACTTAATAAGGAATTAACTCCCTTAGGTTTGTATAAACCCCTTAATATAGACTTCTCCAAAGCGATTTACGAAGCCGAAGGAAAGGTTCTAGACGGTAATTATTTCTCTTTATTATCCGACCGAGTTACGGAGCTATTAAATAAGAAGGAATATAAAGAGACGGTAAAGGAGCAGGGCAACGCGGCTTCTTAGTAGTCATAGCCGTACATACTCCCCTCTTCTTTCGTCACAGCCTTCATCACAGCCTTCATCACAGCCTTCATGAATCTCTACTAGTAGTTAGCAGGATAGGATAGATACCAAACGTCCAATGGTCTTCACCTTGTGCTCTCCATCCTGTTCCCTCATGACCTCACGTATTAATTGGGACTACGTGTATGTAGTAATACATATGCGGCCTAGTGTGTGAGATTTTCGAAGTAGAACCAGTGAGCACATGCCCATGATGTCGAACTCTCCTCAAAATTAGGGCGACAGCCATCGACGCGCATACTGCGGTTGATTCCGATACTGTGACTGAGGCACAAACGGTTGTACCACGCGGTGTCGAGAATTGTATGTCCTGGTACCAATCCGTGCGAATGGGAGGCTGCGGATGTGACGGGGAAGGGATAAAGAGTGGGCAATGATCTGAGATCAAAAACAATCCAAGTCGCGAGGAAGCGGATGCGAGAGGGTTCTGCACCTGTTTTGTATAGCCGACTGCACTTGTAGCTGCGGAAGATTTTCGGCCGGCGAGTGCGGCTGTGGTTGTTGAGCGGGTTGGGTGCAACTTACCTGGGCTGCCCTGGAGGCACTGTGATATCTCGTCAAGTATATCCTCCGATACCACAGCCCCTCTCTCAACTTGGACCGGAGTTATCGTGGTAGCTCAGGGTACAGAGTGCATCGCAATTCGAAACAGACGTAGCCTCTAGTATGAGACATTAGGTACTGACGTCCTCCTGGATGGGGTTTGCCGACTGCGTACTCCAGCATCACGACACCTCGCTTGGTGACCACCTTCTTCCAGCAACACAACGAAGACATACCGCCAGAGTTCTGCATCCGCATGGATTACAGCGAAATGAGATCTATTGGATTTAGTGGAGGCTTTGATATATTAAACTCCAGGCTGAGCGCATTCCCCAGAGCGCTCCCAACTAACGCAGTAAGCCGTAGTTCCTACTCAGACCCCCCTTGATGATCTTGGCCCGCCGCCATGCGGTACAACGTCCCTTGACCGGCTTGCCTCTCTGTCGAGCTCAGCATTGCTCTGCGGCGGTACGGCGTTTTTCTTGTAAACTATATTGACTCAAGGATTGCTGCGCTCATGGATTGGTGAGACTTCCTCGTAAAGAATGGTAATACCTGCCGCGATTTCAATCTCACTCCCCTGTCGAAACGGTGAATGTCGATCCACGTGCTGGTGACGCCTTTCCCGATGCGGAAAGCTTAGCGAGCCGTCGCGGCTGGGTGTGTTTGCCAACCCACCACAGGTCAAAAGCCGGTCCGATACCTTTGCACGACCTGAGGTATAAAAGTCTTCACGTCCCACTCCGAGCAGAACGTCAAGCGGGGTCTCACGAAGATGGCGGGCCACTACAACGCTACCTGCGATCCTCGCCTGCAAAGCGACGACAGTGACCGAGATGGCATCGAAGAAATCGCAAGAAAGCGTCCGCGCACAGAGAGTTCAGCAGTTGGAGCAGAAGTACAGGTTGTGGGCATGGCACCTTCGGAACGGTAAATTTGCGCTCCCCAATGAGCAAAACCCACTAACACTCCTAGCACCCTAAGCGTCGGTCCCGATGACACTGTCGCCCTCCAAGACAAAATCAAAAAACTCGAAACCCACAGCTCCCTCATGCACCAACACCACGCCAAGCTCACCGAGGACAATGCCGCCATGGCCAAGGAAAGGAACTACTACCACAAGCGCTTCAAGGAGGTGACTACGCAGCACGCAGATATGGTCCGGTCACACGTCAAGCGTGTTGAAGAGAAGCACAAGGTCCTGAAGGATAATTCGGTGCTTCTGCAGGAAAATGCGACCTTAGTCAAGGAGAACGCGGCGCATATCGAAAACGACATCCAGAACAACAGAACGATAAACGAGCTCGAGGAAGAGATAGATAAGCTAAGGAGCGTGAGAGAGGAAAACAAGCTAGAATTGAAAAGATTGAGGAGTGAGCGGAACGACTTGGAGAATAGAGTCAACGCTCTATTGGCGGATGTGAGGACAGAGAATCGAGATGCAAGGAAGGCCCTAGAGAGAGGTAGGTCGAGGGGTCCCGGTGTCGAGGGTCGGGAGAGGGCTCGATCAAGCTTCCGTGGTGATGACGCGAGCGACATGAGGCGTGGTGGAGGGGGAGACAACGATAGGGCTCGTTCTAGGTACCGTGGACCAGAGCGGGAGCATGATCGTGCTGGTGACGGCAGGAAGCAGATTGGCGGGCATTCCTATCAGCCGCCTCCCCCTCGTGACGGTAGTCGTCCCGCGAAAACCCGGGCCTGCTTTCCAAGCGGTAAGCAGCCGCCCACAGGACCGATGGGCGACAGGAGACGTTGATCATGAGCGCCCTTGCCGTACGGATCGTTCTTCCCGCCCATAAGACATAAAACATGAGTCGCCGGATGTGCATGTTTCCTGGGTTGGCGAAGCATTGGACAGACAACAGTTATACGAACGCCGATTGAAGGGAAGCATGAAGTGAAGGCGATTGAACCTTTTCCTTTTCATGTTTGCGATTGAACCTTTCCTTTTCATGTTTGCGATTGAACCTTTTCCTTTTGATGTTTGCGATTGAACGTTTTCCTTTTGATGTTTCCGACTGAACGTTTTCCTTTTCATGTTTCCGATTGAACGTTTTCCTTTTCATGTTTCCTCCCCGGTCATCCATGTGCAATTGAAATTGTTGCCGGTTAGGACTTACAGGGACACTTGCGTATGGAAGGCGTATCCTGAATTTTCCCCGCGACATGGTTACACATGGAAAAAGTCGATTTACAAACGATATTAGGTATACTAGAAAATTATTCTGCGCAACCAAATTCTTACTGTGTTTCGGATGACCCCTAAATACACACATACCTTGAGGGTTTCAATAACCACAACAACAAAAGAATATGCGTCGCTATACCTAGCCACCAGCATGGACGATAGACCCCGTTGCTATTCAAGAGCTGCGTTGCATTAATATATCGCAATAGAGACGGTAGATAAGGTACAAAGAGCATTCTGGTCGCCTTTACGACGCATTGCCTGTGCTGTTATTTACATGTCATCTGTGCTGGCTGATCATCCACTGGAAAGTTAGTCAGGTTCTTACTCCTCTAAGCGCTCACCATTTCAGTTGACACTCGGAAAAATGAAAAGAAGTAAAAAGTATCATTCGTCTATAATGTAAATGCCCAAGAGAACACCAAGCCAAATGCAACCATCGTGCCCCAGCGCGACCCGAAAAAAACACTATTCGTGATAAAGATGTAAAGCCAGGCATCCCATCCAGAGATACCATTTAATAAAGTCCATCAAGATCGTAAAGGTTTGCATATGTACATTTAAGAAAGGAAGGGGCAAATGCCTAAGGAGTGAAGGCGGAGGAGAAGCGAAGTCCTTCAAGGAGTGTCTATAAGCGAAGGGGTAATGCCTAGAGAGTAGAGGCAGGCAGTAGAAGCGAAGGTGTGAACGAATGGGTCGAATCGAAGGAGTAAATGCCTAAAGAATGGAGGCGAATACAAGCGAAGACGTGAAATGAGTGTCGAATTGAACTGGTAAATGCCTAAAGAGTGGAGACGAATAGAAGCGAAGTTGTGGCAGAAATGTTGGTAGAAGCGAATGTATGAATGCCTAAGGAATGGTGGCGGAATGAAGCGAAGTTGTGTAGCGAGTGTGGCAGAAGCGAAAGTGTAAGTGCCTAGAAAGGGGAGGCGAAGCAGAAGCGAGTGTATAAATGCCTAAAAGAGTGAAGGCAATGCCGAACCAAAGTGCTGTAGGTGCCTAAAGAGCGAAGGCAGGATCGAAGCGAAGGTATCTGAATGCCTAAAGAGCAAAGGCAGAGCGAATGGAAGGGGTGTAAGTGCGTGAACGAGCGGAAGCAGAGCGAATCGAAGGGGCGTTACAGCCTAATGAGCGAAGGCTAAGTCGGAGTAATCTCAGAGAGTGTAGGACGCGAAAGGGCGTAAAAGCAAATGCGTACAAAAAGGTGCAAACACTAAAGGGTAATTCCCGACCGGGGGTTACAGCCCAAGAAGTGAAGGCGGAAAAGGGTAAAGTCTAAAAGAATGAATGTCGAAGCGAAGGGGTCGAAGGAGAGACAGGTACAAGAAGGTGCATCCAAAATGTAGTATGTACAGCAAGGGTGTTGAAAAGGAAGTCTAAAGAGGGCCGAAAGTAGGCATTAAGGTTGTCATCGGAGCTGCCTCGCCAACAATGATAGTCGCGCAGTAACTTAGAAGCCCATGGGCACCCAGCTGCTCTTGGGCAAACCGTACTTGTCGACCTTGCTGGCGGTGCTAGCAGTGCTCGAAACACTAGAGTTGCTGTATACAGATCCGCTGTCGCTCATGAACGAGCCGGCTGAGGACATGGTGCCGGAGCGCTGGGTGCGGTTAGGGTTGAACTGCATGGAGCGCTGGGAGCGGATGCTGCCGCCGGAGGAGGAGGCCATCGAGGACATGGTGCGGATGGAGCCGGCGTCCGACCTGTCGTCGTCCATTCGGCGCGAGCCAGAGCGCCTGGAAGAGCTGGACGAGAAGAGCTTGGAGGCGAAGGACTTCTTGGACCGGAGCTGCTGCTGCGGGGGGTGGAATTGTTGGATCTGCTGAGGCGCAAACTGGTGCTCAGGGATGGCGAGGAGGTCGGCCGGGATGGTGTGTCCAACGGGGATGGTGTACGTGACAGTGTACGTGGCGGTCTGAGGTTGCTGCATTTTTGCGGTTGTGGTGGTTGTTAGAGACTGAGAATTGAGGATTAAAGCGAAGAAGAGATGTAGAAGACTGTAGATGCTAGGTCCGTGCTGTGGAAGAAGGATTGTTCTGCGCTGCAGTGGTCGAGTTGTGTTGTGATGGTGGGATGTTTTCTCCAGCTGCCTACCTTGCTGTATATGTAGACCTGAAAGATGGACGAGCTCGGATGCTGCGTGGAGCACTGTCTCGTGGATGTAGAGAGGCAGGCCATAGTCCTGAAACACGTCGGACGTCCTATCCGTTGTTGTGGGGTGTGCGTACCCTTGTCATCCGCCTCGCGTACTCGTCGCACAGGGGCGGAACATCATTCTGAAATACCACTCTGACAACGTCAAGTGACTTTACGAGCCAGAAATCCAAAGGAATGCTCTAATTATTTCTTTCCGTAAATGATGTTGTCTTCTGTAGGATACGTTCATCGTGAATGATGGTCGTAATCGCTTAGGTTGCTCCTTGGTGCGAGGTCGTGGATGTGGTCGCCCAGGGTCTACAAAGTGACGGATGCCCGCTTTACCAACCCCATAGGGCATACTGAGCGTCGGTAGTCTTCTCTCGTAGAGCGGTAGACTCGGAGCCTCGGAAGTGGCTACTGTGGGCCTAATCGGTAAGGATGACCGAATAAGCCCCGACTAACCGTTATCAACACCTAGCGGCGCTATCGCTTCAAAAGAGCTGCAAAGTGCATGTGCGGACGGAAAAGGTCGCAGGACCACTTTGCACAGACTCCGCGTTCCTCGTAAGGCGGTTTTGTACTCTGGCTGATGTAAATTACCTATTCTTAGCTGCCATGTCTGTTGAGAACCATTCGCGATAGACATGTGTAAATGCTAGCTTGATCCGCCAGGTGAAGATTTCGTTAAACGCAATGCGTTGTCGCTGTTAGCTTCCTAGCTGCAGTGCATCGCAACCCTAGATACAGATCAGTGTATCGTGTGCGCTTTGAGAGCCGAAATCAGAAGCTAACAACTACCCAGATCACATACCATCCCATAACGGGAACGAGAGCAACTGTGGGCAGGTTCTAAACGGAGTTGGATTTTGTGGACTTCGCTTGCGCTCTTCACTCCACAGAGTTAGGCGTAAATATGGCGCCATAGAGTCTGACACTGCTGTCTGCCTCCGCGGTCCGTGGTGTTGAGCCTCCCGGATCTCGGGAATAAGTCTCGGGAACGTAGAGAAGCGTGTGGCTGGCGCATTCTGCGATTTCGCACAAGTCGACATCATGAGCGAGAACATATTACTTCCGGCTGGTGTGTTTGCGCGCATCTTGCAGTGGTGAGTGGGCAAAAAGAGGTTGGTGTGACCAGAAGGTTTGAAGATGGGACATCGAGGCCCTAGGCTAAACTGCTTGCAGACTAGCTCATCAGTAAGCAAAGGTCGCGTCACGACTCTTCTCAACTTTCCTTTGTCCTACTTCATATAAAAGGGTTTTCTTCATTATACAATTGACTGGATATAGGTCTCGCCTGTAAAGGCTCTCGTGCTTTCCGTTTTCCGCTGGTCCGTTTTGCCACCCCTCAGACATACAGCAGCATTTGATGCGAATCACAACATCAACGCTACTTCGACACAGCGTAAATGCCCACCTCAGACTCTCCGCCAGCCTACTGCTCCCTCAATTTCCCCTCTTTTTGTGTCGGCGCTTCTTGCCGCGCGGAACAAAGCCAAATTCATCACTTGCTCTATCAGAAGTCTCAGGACCTGCATGGCCTTCCGGGCTCTTGTGAAGCTGCTGGTAAGCAGAATTCATCTTCTTGACTTCCATGGCCAACATGTCATGGGCTCGCTTCAGCTCCACGACTTGGTTCTCCAATTCTTGAATACGCATCTTCATCGCAGACTCCGAATCAAGAGGTGAAGCGAACGGCGACCCAGTCTCCAGCGGTCGAGCATGCAGCTGGTTTTGGCCGATCGTCGGGTAGAGCGCCAGCGAACCGTTGGTTGCAGATGCATTCGTCGGCATTGGCACAACAGCCGTGGTGAAGCTGGGTGCTTGACTGCCTCCATGATCAGCTATCGGTTGAACGAGCTTGGGGTCAATGGGCGTATGGCTTGGAAAATAATATGCAGCTCGAGGTTCCGGACCACGGTTCCGTCGAGGATCCATCGCGGCATTGACCTGGTTCCCAGAGGCGAGGGAGCCGCTCTGGAAGCCGGTCGCAGCGACAGTGGGCTCCGTCAATGTGCTTGACAAAGCTTGGGATCCCGGTGACGCTCTCTTTCTGCCCAAAGGCAGCAGGTTTGAGCCAGACTTGCGGAGTGCGACGATCTGGGTGGGATCTTCATCTTCAGCTAGAACTAATGACGGGTTAGCTGCGATGCAGAATAAACGCGATGCACTTACCATCCGAGGTCATCAGCTGCTGTCGCGCCGGATGAATCCAGACGCCATTTCCGTTATTCGACTCCTGTTTGGTTGGCTGCTGGAGCTCTTGTGTAGGTTCCACTTTGGGTGTCTTGTCCACACCGGGGTTGCTTGGTTTCGGGCCGTAAAGAGCCTGTGTCAGATACGGGTTCGCCATGACGGTTCCTATGGCTGGCTGTCAGTAGTGTCCTGGTGGGAAAGACAGAGGAGTGCGAAGCTGTCGTGTTGTTTTGAAGTGAGGGTGGGGCAAACGCGCGAGCACGTTACGCTGACGACGACAAGGTCAAATTAGAAGGTCGAGCTCCTTCACTGGTTCACCGCAAACGCGCTGCGCTCTGCATGGGACATGCAAAGGTAGGTCTCGTTCCAGAGTCCGCTCATCACGCCATTCTTGCGTCTACACTGTGCTCTTCGCCGGTGCTACTTCGTAAAGTGTCCCCACACATGTGTCAGGACGCTATACATCGTTGTAGCCATCGCCATTGATTAGCAGCTGTCTGAAAGCTGCATCAAGGATCGCTTCTACTGCTCTGATATGCGTCTCCTCTACCAATCCGATCAAGCCTGGTCATGTTCTCCTAAACATCGCGATCAATTCTCAGAATCACTTTCAGGATGCACTTGTCTTCGTCCAATTTCGTTCTCCGTCGGCCTGTTATCCATTTCGATGCTGAAGCAGCTTGACCGGTCTGCCTTTGATCAAGTCCGTTGCCGTCCTACCAAACATAACTCTGTGTTTTGACTCGGCGAGGTGGGGTCAATTCCAAACCGAACATGGGCAATACACCCAATGCAAGTGATCAAGACGGTACCAGGGCTGGGTTGCCTTGCCATGACGCTTAATAGTTCTGAAAGCGTCGTACGGGTACTTGTGTCTGTATAATAGGCATCGGACATCAGCTTTTGGGGTCTAATCATGGAAGGCCAGCAGAAACGATGATGCTCATCAAGTCCGCTCCAACAGCCATGGTTTCGTCACGCACGCGAAATTGAGAGCCCCTAGAGGTTCACTTCAACTACCTCTACTGAGGACGAGTTCATCTTCGCAAACGAAGAACTCCGCACGCCTTGGGCAAGATCTATTCAGCTGACGCGCTGTTGGCGCACGAGAGGCACTAACATTTTAAAGCAAAGGTCCACACTGTCACCAAACGAATAATAACATCGTTAATTGCAGTCTCATGGATACTTCAAGAAGCTTGAAGGCGTTGGATTCGTCAATGGGCCGATTCAACCCCATGGTTGCCACAACTGCCTATTTCGCAATGCCACAGTGCCGATTAGTGCTTTTGCCCTTCAATGTTTCGGTGAAACACCAGGCCTAACCATTTCCGACTAAATAAACCGGACTTATAACCGCATATATGGTTCAATATTGAAGAGAAGTGCTGGATCCATTAAAAGCTACATTGGTAGATATCCGGTCCACAATACAAGGCGCAGGGTACGAAGTCAGCAAAGCTTATGCAGAGAGCGGTCAATACTGCATTTCCCGAACTAGAGGCGCCAACATCTTTCGACCGCGACGCAATTTATACAGCCAAGTTGCGCCTTCTCTTCGTCTTCACCCTCCTCACTCTAGATTCTCCCAACACATCGGTATCATGCATGCCCCTCAACCATAGATTCTCAACCTCCAGCCGCTCTTTTTGCTTCCGCAGCACTTCCTTTTCGCCTTCTAGTTCTATGATTCTCCTCTCCATCGCCGATTCGGATGGTGGGTTCGATAGGGGAGGTTTTACCGTGGTACTTTTGAGGGATTGTGGTATCGATTCGTTGAAGACTTGGACTGCAGCTCTACTGTTTTGTTCGAGCTGTGAGAAATATGCATCTAGACCCGGGGGTTCAATTGAAGATATGAAGTTTAATTGCGCTAGAAGTGCGTCTTGTTGCCGGAGCGTTTTGTTTGGGCCGCGAACTGGTAGACTATACTCGTCATGCATTTTCGCCAAGTCGAAATTCACCTCCGAGTTGAAGTTGTGTAATGTTGAATGAGGCTCGCCGTTGACCGATGTAGCTAGCATCTTCATCATTGTCTCGAGCTGTGTAAGGTCTTTTGGTATGCCGCACTTGTTGATTGCATCGTAGAAATCGTTCTCCTTGTCTTGCTCAACTAGTGTGTTTGTTTTCCACGATGTCTGCGATGGTCGAGGTGGTGTATGCCTGCTTGGAAACACATATCCAGACTGACTTGGTTCTCTCTCGAATTGAGTTTGGCATGGCTGAGTCTCTGATACTGTTGCTGCCCCAAGTAACGCTATAATTCGGGCACGGTGGTCTTCATCAGCGGAAGACGAAGGAGGTGGTGGAATGTGCGGTCCCCTTGTTTTCCGCTTTGGGGATTTTATACCCTCATATATTGGCGATGCGGTGTCTTTATCCATTTGATCTGCAGATTTAACGTCGGTCGAAAATTTGTGTGTAGAAGCCTCTATAATGGCTACACCGTCGGTAGGTGACGTCTCGTTAGAGGCGTTACTGCAGCGAGCAATTAGTATATGCGGAGATGGAATATCCTTAATGCTTCCTGTAG
This sequence comes from Darksidea phi, assembly GCA_030770425.1. Classification (NCBI taxonomy): domain Eukaryota; kingdom Fungi; phylum Ascomycota; class Dothideomycetes; order Pleosporales; family Lentitheciaceae; genus Darksidea; species Darksidea phi. The sequence continues at coordinate 40,025 of JASJFT010000046.1, read as the reverse complement.
GAGCAACCGCTACAAGGCCGGTATCGCTGGACGAGTAGGCTGTATCTGGCGACACACCGCCCTCCAAAGAGCCCTTTCGCGCCCCAGTATTTGCGGGAAAATCTTCTCCATGCGGACTAGCGAGGCGAGGTACATGAAGACGTACTATGTCTTCGCGCTGAGAGATTGAGATCCCAGTGGCTGATGAGGACTTATTGGGCAAGCCGAGCAATGCTTGTGGAGATGTAGGAGGGATTAAAGCATTCCGGTACTTCTGTTGGAGAAACTTGTACGACTGCCTTCTGCGTGTTTCCTCGAGTATTGCGTTCGCTCGTTTTCGGCCGATATCTTCTCGCTTTTGCCGCTTTTGCGGTTGGAAGTAGTGATACGTAGGGGCACTGTCGAAGACATTTTCGAAGACATCGGTTTTCCGCTTTCTCCAAAGAGGTCCAGGGTGCCACATGTTGACTTGGCGGTATTTGGGGTACCAAGGTAGGTTTATACAGTGCTAACAGGCGAATCATACGGTGGGGGCGATTACGCCAGTGTGGTAGTTGAGTCCGTCAGCATATGTAGGCAGATTGTGGATGTAGAGCGTGAATCGTTAAAAAGTCTTGAGCGGCTAAGCCTAGTCTTGTCACCCGGAAGATACGAGACGGTCCTATGAGGTTAAGTGCAGATATTACCACGAAGCATTCACCGCGGCTATTCGGAAGAGACAAGATAAACTTTAACGATCATCGAGCTAGTAAAGGCTGGAGATCGAGGGATCAAGTCAGCAAAGCTTATCCAAAGTAATGTCGGTAGGCTTTTGCAGTTTATAACGCTTGATGGAGCCGCAAAATGAAGATACCTCTATAAGACCCGACTTCCGACCCGCATGCAATTACTCACATTGGTCTTCAAGCCCCTCCCCTAATACTATCCACATGGCGAATGTTTGTAGCTGTTTTGCGGCGGTAGAACACAGTCTTAGTTTGCTTTTAAGTATAAATTCTAAAACCCTCCACCTCCGTCAACTCCGTCTAGTGTAAATTTAGTGACTCCAAATGAAGGTTATATATAGGGATGAGAAGAGAATGAACCGCCAAGCGAGGGTTTCCAAACCCACCTCGCCAAGGTCCATGGTTAGCCAGCTCCGAAACACCTTTACGAAGTGTTGTCTTGGTTTCATTCTTGGTGCTTTCTGCCTGTTCTATCAAGAGATGGAACTCCCCCGGCGAACGGATTATGAACTCTAGCGGGCGAAGCCTCCTGTCAACTTTGCCTTCCGTTCTGAAGGATACTTTAGCAGTTGTGTGTGAAAGGAAAAACATTGCGGGGCACAGGCATTTTCAGAATGAGGATAACACGGACGCTCTATTCAGTCATCACTCAAACGCTTGAAGAGTAAACAAAATCCACGGCGAAACGCAAACACCACGTAAGAAACACTGTCATACACCAATGGAAGTTTAAATGTATATCGATTCGTGAGAGCGCCGCTCCAGCACGGCCAAATGCGCAACTCACAAAAGGCTAGCCAAGCCAACCAAGGCCGCTCGCTCAATGCATGCATGGTATCTCGCTCCTACTCTTACCAATATGTCGAATGCTTCTAAATCTCCAAATCCGCTCAAAACGCCTTCTAGATGCCCAGAGTCCCGCGCTGGGACATGCATTAAATACATTAAAATAGAGAAAATAGTCATTCAAGTTTCATTCATAACCTTGGCGGCCCGCGGAAATAATCCGTGCGGCCGCCCTCCTGGTCTGGTGTGTACGGCGAATAAGGCGACTGGTGGCCCATCGGCGCCGCGCCATGGAGTAGATTCGAGCTGTCGGGGGGGATCTGGTATGGATTGGTGACGCTGGTCTGCGATCTTCCGAAACCGTTGTCGGGGCTCGGGCTGTATTCCCGCAGATTCGAAGGCGTGTGGTGGTATCCCGCGGGGTACGTGACGCCGTTCTCGTCGGGCGAAAATGTACGCTCCGAGTCCCGAGAAGACGGACGGCCGCGCTCAGTTCCAAAAGCAGACGCTGGTGTCCCGGGACGGCTGATGTGTCCATAGACTGAGCCATCACCACCATGCTCGTCGCTGAATTCGGGCCGGTCCTTGAAGTTTTCAAAGTCCATGTTATTTTCAGAGACGAATTCAAATGGTCCCATAGATCCAGCTGCTTTGCCCGGATGCTCCTTGCTCATACGCTTCATCGAGTATACGTCGCTAAATCCAGCCGTACCGCCAATATCGCCGTCAAGGCGACCTCGGTACACTTCGCTCAGGAGATGCTTGCTCTTCTCATGCACCATCGGCACAGTCAGCTTCTGGTACAGCGCTGGGTGACCGAAACGGACGGCAACACGATCGCGCCTTCTGGCCTCCTTGTTGATCGGCGGTGGCGCTTCGACACCTTTTGGTGACTCGCCCTTGGTGTAGTACTTCATCGAGTGATCAAACGTATTCTTGCAGTAGAACTTGAAACCGACGAGCAGAAGAGGGATCGGGGCCATGGCGCCAAGCATCATGTTTCGCTGGTCACCTCGCGCGCCAACCATGAGAGCGATGATGCAGTTGGATATAAAGGCGCCAGTGAGGAATCGGTTGAAGACGGTGCGCCAGTATAGACCTCCCGTCTCGTTCTTGGTGCAGAAGACGTACCTAATGAAGTCAGCTGGTGTAGCACGAGTGGGATGGACGAAGCTTACAGTAGCAGGTACTTCTTCATCGGCGAATCGATGCTAAAGTAAACCGCCGTGACCACCAAGGTAATTGGCTGCAAAGCTCCGAAGCAGAGCGCAACGGTCGAGTAGAAAAGGAAGTAATTGTAGTAACTCGCATAATCAAATGGTGGAGGAGCTGTCCGCGTAATGAGCTCACGGGGAGTCGGGTTCAGAAACTTTCGCGAAAAGGAACCCCAGCCCAGGTTCACCGCTTGTGACAAGTCGATGGCGGCGCCCAAGTTACGCTGCACGAGCCATGTAACCCAGAAAGGCGAGATATCGCAGAGGGCGATCATTGTGTTCGCAAAAGGGTGAACCTCCTCGAGAACCTGCAACCACGTCTTGCCTCCCGCCCTCGCTATGTTGATGGTCGCAATGACCATTTTAAAGACGGCACCAAAGAGCGAAAATACGAGGAGGTTGTTGAAGACGAAGAAGGAAAACAGCTGCGAGACGACGTGTCGTTCGCGAGAAGTTTTGGTGAGGTCGCCTGCTTTTACAGAGAGTCGTCGGAAGATGATAGGGAGGAAGTAGTAGAAGAGCGAGGTAAGCGCAGGGGCAGCGAGACCTTGCACGATCGCCCAGGTCCTTGGATTCTTTGCCATCTCGGCACCGAAATCGGGGAAGAGAAGAGCAATGTTACCCAGTTGTGCAAGAAAAACGGCGATTAAAGCGTTGGGGATGAAGTACAGGACAGTCAGAAGCGTGATCCAGGAGCGGTTGATTAAACGCCTCCACCGTCGAGTTTTCGGGTCCAGGGGAAGGTTCTTCCAGATGATGTCTTTCGGCTTCGGAGCGAGCTGCACTGTGGAGCCTTTGGGGTGCTTGCTGCGAGCTGCAAAGGCAACGGTATGCGCAGATTCGATCGTCTCGTAGCTCGCAAACCCATAGGGCATGGCATCTCGCTTGTCCACCGTCTCACGAGCCTGTCGAATTCTCTCCTCCAAGCGCTGGATCCTGGCCGTGAGGTAGTCGATGGCATCGACTTTTCCGTTCTTGTTGGCGAACTCGGGGTCTTTCTTCGACGGCTTGCACATGGGGCGCGCGGCGGGCAGGTTGTTTGGATTCTTCAGGTACTTGGAGAGCACCTGCTCCAGCTCGATGACTGCCTTCTCATGCTCCTCAATCAGGTCAGGCACATCCTTGACATTTCGTCCAATTGAGGCGCGCGGGACCTCAGGTACGGTTCTGAGACTGTCGGTTATTTCGACAATGCCCTGATCGCTGCGAAGATTCTTTTTGATGTCAGTGACCATCAGAGTCCGTGCGTTCAGGCTGTTCTGGTACTCTGGAGTCTCCATGTAGTTTCTCCGCAGCTGGTGTATGGCGCGATACGTCCACCACAGGAAACCGCACACAATGATGTCAAAGACGTAAGCGACAATCACAAAGGCCCAGTATGCTTCCCCAAACAGATCCTTTGGCGTCATCAGGAAGATGATGTTCTTGTCCGCTCTAGTCTGCCCATCGTACACTGTCGATTTGGATACGTTGACGGGGATGATGATGGCGCAGCCAACGACGGCGAGCGCGAGGAACATGTTGCGGCACATGCGAGCGATGCGTAGGAAGACGGTGGCGTCCATGCCCATTGTATGCATGTATTGGCGCTCGGTTGTCTTGAAGACGGGCTTCCACCAGGCGAACAGACTCTTGCCCATGGGCGGCGGCCGGTGCTTCTCGTCGGCATGACGTAGCCGCGGGGCGTATACGATCTGGTTGAAAGGGCGGAGGATACAGAAGGCGAGGAAGATGGCGGCCGTGATGCAGAGCGAGGTTCCGATGGCGACCAGAATCGAATCTTGGGCGACCTGTGTCTGGTTAGCTGCGCCAATGCAAGTTGGATGTTGTACGTGCCTGTGTCCCGAACGGGTCCCTCATAAGATCTATTAGCTTCTCGTCTATGCTTTTCTCCTGCCGCAGCATGATTGAGCCTGATGAGCTTGAGGCCATGGTGGAAATGTGTAGCGAGCGTCGAAGTGCAGGTGGAGGGAGCGAGGAATGGGTTCACCACAGAGCTTGCCGTATACACAGTAAACAGCGTCTTTTCTCACGGCAGCAAAGAAAGTAAGAACGAGAGAACAATTGGACAAAGGAAAATGGTAGCAAAGGCGGTCTTTCAGCGAGTGTGGAGTGTCAAAGAAGCGACGAGAAGATTGATGGATTGATCAAAGGAGTGCACGTTGGGGAGCTAGGATAACACTTGACAGGGTACATCGGGCCCTCCGATTCGCTGCCCAGTGGGCCGGAGTGCCGCCGACCGAGCCGACTTTGGCCTCACGCGGCGTGGCACCGTCATTCTGGCTATTCTTAGCAGTATAGACGCGATCTTCAAGCGCAGACATCACGAGCGATCGTCACCATCACCGTCACCTTGCGCTATGTCGTTATCCACGCGCCCCGCCTTGTGGTGTTGCTGCGAGCCGCTTCAACATCCATCCCTTATGCTAGACGCCGTATCTGACTGAAACAGTGATAGGGAACCACCAAGTTAGCGCTCGCCAAACAACCGCACCAGGAAAATATCGTTCATGCGAGCCCCCCATTGGTTGAGGCCTGCCAACGGCGTACACCACAAGCTGACGACCCCTCCTGGAAAGGTTCCTGTGCTTTTCCGACTCCGATCAGTCCGTCGCGCAAAGTGGTAAACGGGAACGTTCGATATCGAAAGGCCCGCTGTTGAAGGCCTGAGGCACGCCGTGGTTCGGATCCGCGTGCCCAGTGCCAGGAACGCTTCGGCAAACTGACGTCTCTAGACATTGCTTCGTGACACCTCGAATAATGCTCAAGACTATCGATCATTTACGAAGCCACGCGAGGTCCTGGCATGAGTTTTGGTCACAAAAACATTTGAACGAAGATGGTATTGCGCATGGGACATAGCATGTGAGCTCCCGCTTCACCTAAAGCACATGTGCAGGTAGTCCACCATACCTTGGCATAAGATGGTCGACACTGCATCACGTGACCGTACTGCAACCAGAAGCACTCCATCCATTTGTCGCCTGCGAAGCGCCGTGCTACTTCTAGATCAATCAAAGATGGTGTGCGTAGGAACTGTATCCGTCTGTAGACACATCAAGATACCTAGGCATCCATCCAATAGTGTCTCAAAACCGCGCATTCATAAAAGCAAACTTTTCTCTATCGTCCAGGCATTTAATCATCATGTATACTCGGGCGCCCATAGTGTTCCCATCTAAGCACTCCCGGCATCCTTTACGATCTCTGCAACCTTCCTCGCCAAATCTTCCGCTTCCGCCTTCGTAGCCGCCTCCGCATACACCCTCACCGCATCTTCTGTGCCACTCGCGCGCGCAAAACTCCTGCCCTGCCTAACCTTCTGTACCTGCTTATCGATCGCTGCCTGGACACCTTCCGGCTTGACCAACTTCCTCTCCGCATCCGTAGTCTCGAAAATCTTCCTGTCATTGACGATGACCTTGAGGAGACGGTTCGGCAGGTCAGTGTATGTGGAGAGCCATTCCTGGGGCCCCCAGTTCTTGTGAGCCAAGACAACCTCAACGAGGAGCATGTCGCTGAGGGCGTCGCCAACAGATTGGTTGATGAGGTTGATGCAGGCGCGCAGGATGTCCAGGGCTTCTGCTTGGCCGGGGTTCTTAGGTTCGTGCTTCGCAATCGTATCCAACGTGTCTGGAGAAAAGATGACGGTACCATGTCCATTAGCCTCAAAATACACACCCACATCCAGCTTCTCGGCGGCATGGTGGAGATGCTTGACGCCAGTGGGTGTGCAGTCGACCTTGAGCTTGAGGTGCTGCTCGACGTATTGTGTGGCAGCGCCATTGGCATAAGCGGTTTGGACGACGCCAATTTTGAGGGAGTCTGCGAGACCAGCCTGGCGGACTTGGTCTCCGAGGAAGGACGCTACAAGAGTTGCGATGCGATCACCGTCAAGAAGGCGGAAGACATTGCCAGAATCTTTAAAGTAGTACACGACTCGATCCGCGTCGCCATCGAGAGAGCAGCATCGATCACCCGGGCCGGCTTTGGAGGAGGGGGGAGCCCGCTGGTTGGTCTTGACGAAGTCGGCGCCGCACTGATGGATACATTAGTATATCAAGCTGTAATAGATCTGCGGGGCATAGTTACATCGACGTTCAAGGCCTCCGGCTTGACAACGTTGTCATTGATCACATGGATCTCCAATGCTTCATCCTTGGGCGGCAGGTACTTGATAAGCTCCGTGAGCTTCGGTCCGCCAACGCCGTTGGCGCAATCGACTGTCAAGCTCCCAGAAGGCTTCTTCCCCTTCAACGCAGTCTTGAAAGCCGCGCCGAATTTCTCGTAGTATCCTTTCTCGGTAGGCTCGCCGTATGCATCCTTCGTGCCTTGCGTATTCAAGCAGCGAACCACGTAGTGGAGCTGTGGGGTCGTGAAGTAGCCAAAGTCCTTCACCTCAGCCCTGGCAGCCTTCAGCCCGTCTTGGACGCATCCTAGCAACCTAGGTCCCGAAGCTCTGGTATCTCTGGCTACGACGACGCGAGCGGGGGACTCGAGGTCGATCTTGAACTGTGCGGCGATTTCTTTGTAGTAGTCGTGGACATCTTCTGGGGTAGCCTTGTTGGCCATTTTGGTGCTAATCACCTCCCAATCTTCCTGTACATCGGTTAGAGACAAATCGGTCGCTGACACCTTGATGGATATCAAGAATCCTGTCACGTACCTGCAACATGTTGCCCTGTAATGAAGTTAGCTTCAGCCCTCATATCCCCGAGAGTACGAACGCACCAGCGGCTCCACCAGCTTCACGCCGTTGTCCTCCGGTGGGTTGTGGGACGCTGTGATCATGACACCAATCCATTTTCCCTTTAGAGAGCGAGATCGAAGGGCGGCAACGAGACCAACACGTGTCAGAACTGAATCGAGAACCTCGCTATCGTGGTCAGCTCGAGGCCCAAGGGGTTCGACAGCTGCGGGCTCGCAGCCTTTTAGGACGAGGCTTACGCTTTTGTACGGAACTGTTTCCATCAATTAGCTCTGGTGTATGCCTTTTCAAGAATCTAGTTACTCACGCCAGCTGTACCGTATGTGTACACTAGTCCCTCAGGCGCTGGGTGCGCTCTGGCAGCCTCAGCGATGGCGGACATGGCTCGTTCGCGGAGTTTGACGAAACTTGCGTTGAGAGTGCAATTGGAGCGGTCGTACAGCCTGCAATTAAACTAAATAATAAGCCCGAGAAACAAATCGAGAAGAGCTGAGAGCGAAGAGTCGGTAAGCTGGAAGGATATCAGCTGCGGGGACAACAGCGTACCTGGAGAGCCGCACCTGTGCCCCTCCAACGCGCTAGCTGCAGGGCTGATGACGCGCCTTTCCTTTTACGACGCTGATGTACTTGCTTAGCCTGCACGTACCTTTCAGCTGTCTACCTGTCTTTGCGCACCACGGATGGGAGATGATAGAGCGTCGCCGTTGATTAAGAAAAAAGAGAGAGAGAGTAACACGCTGGTCTGAGCGGTTGAGTAGTCACAACTTCCATTTGAATGCAGCTAGCCCCGCACTCATCCTAGCAGATTCATCCTGACACTATCTGGACCGTCATGTAACACTGTGCTGCGCTTCCGGCGCCTATTCGAAACTCTGTGTGTTAGTAACACTGAAGTAGTTTCAGCTCCACCACTTCACTTCGAATGTGGACGCAGCCACATGTCCACTACATCACTTTGCTACATGCTCAAATCGCACAAGAGGAGTAGACTTCTTTCATGCTACCAACTCATCTCAGAGCAGACTTTGGAGCGGCTACTAAATCGTCTCAGCACGAATCTTCTCGAAGCTACTCTGAGCGCCAGATATGATGCACCGAGAGCTAAGCCATGCGCCAAAAGAAAGCTAGAAAGGGGATATTGGAACACGCGCTGTACAAGCACGCTCAAAACGCTTGAGGACCCAGACCAGGAACCTGCGAACCCAGACCATACAACGGCCGTCCACCCCCAAATCCAACCGGCTGCGGCACGCTGTGGCCAGGCCTGGGACTACCGATCTCGCCGAGTGTGGGTGGGGGGCCACCGGCTTCGACGAACTTGATGTGCGAGAGGCGACCTGGTGCTGATTCTTTGTATTCGAGCGAGCCTCCACCGTTGGTGCTGTCGCCAATAATGTCGCAAGCCTCCTTGATCTCTGGCGGTGTGACCACTAGTTCTGAGGGTGCTCGCGCTGACTCGATATGGCTATGAACCTCTCCGGCGTCGACGTAGCCGTCCGTACCGGCCTGTCGCATGGACAGCATCTTACAGGTAGAACAGACCATTCGACGGAGCCACACGAGGCGTTGCTCGTTAGGACCACGTTGCTCGTTTCCCCGTGGGGCGCCGGTCATGGAAAAGGGGTTGCTGAATATGCTCGAGGTTGGCGAGTTGCCCCATCCCGAACCCGGCAGCGGAAACGGCACCGGTGGAGTTCCCCATACACTCGCATTATTTGACCCAGCAAAAGGGCCATGTAAATCCGGTCTGGGTTGGCCTGCATCGGGAAAGCTAAAGCCGAGCGGAGCGCCTCTCAGTGAGCCATGCGGTTGCACGCTCGTTCTACGCGCCGCTTCCGGAAACTCGGGCATGTCTTCTTCGTCATCCAGGAGGGCTTTGCTACCGAGGTGGTCCGCAAGCTCGTCAACGTCCGCCGCGTTATATTTGTTCGCCTCGTGGGGCTTGACGCTAGAGGGCCGCTGAATAGGTGTCGGTCGTTGGATAGGCTGTGATTGCGGTGCAGTAATTGGGCTCTCCGTGGTTGGCTTATCGTATGATCCGGAGGTTTGACGCGAGTGAGTCGGCATCCCCATACCGTATCCAGGTACGTGGTTAGGTCCAGGGAACCCCGGCGGTGGTCCAAAGCCTGGAGGCGGCGGCGCATCCATGCCGAATCCACGTCCCATTGGCATCTGGTTTGGCACATGCATACCAGGCGGCGGAAAAGAGCGGAAGTTTGGGGCGCTAGGTTGGGGTGAAAACATGGGCATATTGCGACCGGGACCCATCATGCCAGGCATAATCGACCCCTGCCCGGGAAAGCCATTCAGGCCTGGCGGCATTACCATGGCCATACCCATTCCTGGAGGTGGTTGCATCCCAGGAGGCGGGCCAATTGGTGGCATTGGCGGTTGAACCTGGTTCGCTGGCGTGGGTTGCTGCGCAGTCGGCGGTTTTGTCAGAATAGACCTGGGTACCACTGGAACCTGTGCCTGCGACGTAGGAGACATTGACTTGCTGCCTGCACCGGCGTGAGGAGTGTTCGGCGATGAACCATGCGAGCCTTGCTGTGAAGTTTGACGAGGTCGGTTCGGTGTTGGCGCCTTGGGAATGGCCGGAGTTACATGAGGTGAAGGATATCCGGTCGACGAGGTCTGTTTGAGCAGCTGTGGAGGCAAAGCAACAGCCACCGGCTGCGATGTCCTCTTGGTTGGGGCGGTGGCAGCTTGCTCGTCTTTCCGGAGACGTTCCCTTTCTGCTTTTACTCTGGCGTCACGGTCTCGACGCTCCTTGTCATCATGAGCCTTTTTCTCACGCGCCTCCTTCTCCCTTGCCTCACGTTCTTCACGTTCTTTTCGCTTGGCTTCTTCCCTGGCCTTCTTCTCCTGAGCCTTCTGCTCTCGAGCCTTTCGCTCGATTTCCTGTTGACGCTCGCGCTCCTCCTGCTGTCGTTTCAGCCGCTCAGCCTCCTTTCGTTGCTTCTCTTCTTCCTGCGCTTTGCGTTCGGCCTCCCTCTTCTTCCGCTGCTCTTCTCGCTTCCTCTTTTGCTCTTCCGCACGCTTCTCTTCAGCAGCCCTGATTTCAGCTTCTTTGGCGGCCCTGTCTGCGTCCTTTTTGGCCTTCTCCTCGGCTTTTTGCTGTCGTTGCTTGTCCTTCTTTTCCTTGCGCTTCTGAGCCTCCTTTGCTTTCTTGGCCTCTTTCGCCTCCTTCTTGTCGTCCTCTTCCGCTAGTTCCTCGAGCAGTTTCTGTTGCCGTTCGGCGGCCACCTTTTCTCGATATGCTTGGAGTACCCTCTGCTCAAACATTCGTGCTGCGAATATCTGGAACATCCGTCGCCCTTCCTCCATTCGCTGCTCTTCGGTCATGGTATCCTGTGCGCATTAGTGGACTATACGTATGCTCGCCAGTTGTACACACATCTTCGTCTTCGTCATCCTCTTCATAGTCTCCGTCCTCATATCCATCCTCGTCGTCCTCTTCATCGTCGAAATCGTCTTCTTCGGGAGGGGGATGTGGATGACTGTGCTGATTATGAGCCCTGTACGTATTCGGATGTGCCTGGAAAGATGCTTCCTCTTCACGCTGCATTCTGCGTTCTGCAAGCTGCTCCATCATCTCGATGAATTTCTTGCCGTCGTTCTTGAGTAGATCGTCCGCGACTGTCAGGATTCCTCCTAAGGTCCAAATCAGCCTCTTCCAACGACATCATGTCAGACTTGTTACCTTTTACTTGCAGGCTGCTGCCAAACTGCAAAAAGTCTGTTTGCCCAGGCGGTGGTAAGCTTCGCTCGTCGTCACTGTAGTCTTCCTCAGACGATATCTCACTATTCGAAAAGTCTTGGTCTCCGTCCTCCTCGTCACCTGATAAATCGTCGGTGTCGTCGTAGGCGCCGGGCGGGGGATGCGTCATGATGGTACGGGCGTGGGGGGCACTGGAAGTAAAATCGTGATTAGCACAAAGGAAGAAAGGGCCAGCATGTGCCCAGTGGATCGCGTACCCCTCGAGTTCCTCGTAGTATGCATCATATAGGACTTCCAGCTCCTCCTCGATTGCAGTCCGTTTCCGCCCGCACACAGAGCAGCTGCACGAGTGCTTTTGCTGTTCCTTCATCTTACGAAGAACGGCCTCCTTCTCGATCTTGACCAGTGATTTGCGCTCATCTTCGCCGAGGGACAACCAGAATTCGCGGATGCGCTCCCGCTCTTCGTTGGTTGACGTGTTCCATATGCGGTCCCGCTTCGAGTTTGACTTGCGGACGGCTTGGTGGGCGTGCTGTGGCATGTGGAGCGGGCGGGGCGGTATGGGCTGATGTTGGTGCTGGTGATACGCTTGCTGAGAAGGGGCGGGCGGGCCTCTCTTCTTCTTCTTCGCCTTCTTGCCCGCGCCGCCAGCCACCGAGGACGGCGCATAGCCAGCTTGGTAGTGCCCGTTCGCGGCATATACCGCCTCGTATGTCTCGCCCTCCTCGTCTGAGAAGTACTCGCCGTCATCATCGTACAGGGGCTCGTCGTAATCGGGATCTGCGTATTGCGGAGCCGGCAGGTGAGAGGATGGGTTTTGCGCGACGGGTGGTTGGGCCGACGCCGGCAGGCCATTCTGCGCAGACGGCGGCCGTTTCTGCGCCTCGGCGGCCTTCTTCGCGGCCTCCTTCTCCCTTCGCTTTTGTTTTTTGCGGTTCACGGCTGCGGGGGCGCTGGGAGGGGTGGCATGCGAACCTCCGACGCCGTTGGATGTTGCCGTTGGTGCGGCCGTTGCTTTCGTGCCTTGAGCCATGAGACCGAGGGGGGAGCAATGGAGATGGGCTGTATAGATGCGTTAGGGGTGGTTGAGCTCGAGGCAAAGTTTGGGTACCAATCAACGGCTAGAGGTGGGAGGAGCCGCGTGAAGAAGCAAAGGCAATAGCAGGAGCAGTCCCCCGCTTTGGAAACGTACGTGTGACGGATGGGAGAGCAATCTCTGCAGGTGGGCGGCAGAGGCTGCGCGGGTGGAGGCGTGTTTGTTCTGGTGCTCGATCAGACCGTGGGCATGCCCTGCGTGACGCACGTCTCTGGTGTTGAAGGCACTGGTCGCTGTGCTGGGCCATCTGCGGTCCACTAGCGTGTCGGAAAGTGCCAAGCCCGCGCTTTCCTTCCCTGTCGCCATACTCAGCCTCCCAGCAGACGGCCAATCCTCAACACCACCGTCCCCCGATCTAAAGAGGCTTTCCGCTAGCCATCCGCCTGTGCTCTGTGTCTGTGTCTGTGCCCCCGACCTGATCGCTGCGACCCATTACTATTAAAGCCCCCCGCCGGCCCGCCCGACAGCCTTCGCATCAACCCTCACCCGCGCTGTCTCCGACCGTCACAGCTGATACCTCCCTGCTCTCGCCCCTCCCCCCTCTCTCCCTCGCCCGCGCCTGGTTCGCCACTGCAACACCGTCCCCCAGAGCGACCTCTCTCTCGCCCGCTCGACCGTTCATTGCTCGCCCTCCCAGACAGCGCTACCGACTTCCTCTCTAGCGTCGAGACACCGCCCGACCCTCTCGACGGGCAATCGCGACGGCATCTGGGAGCATACGCGACCGCTCGGAGCTCATATCTACAGAAAGTAACCGGGTAATCTTTTGTGGAACACATCGCGCTCGGCTTGGCCATCGACAGTCGCTACATTGCTTGTTATCGCCGCCCCAGCAAATCCCTCGGTACATCATGGCACAAAACGGCGGCGAGCCTGTGATGCGCAGGTATGTCAACAACCATTTCATCATCCGATATCAGGTTGCACCCCTGCACGGGCACGGCAACACTACGGATCGCGGTTCATTGTCCCTCAGCCTTTCTCGTCTTTGCCCTCACCTCTCAATTGTCTACTTTCCATTCATTTCAGGTTCTACGTTGGCTACTAATCGCCAATATTCCTTATTTCCTACTCCCGTGCGTCTCCAACAATCCTCCCCACCAATTATTGGGGGACTGCAGCGACCCTGGGCCCTGTGCGACAACCTGCATTGGTGTTCCTGATCCGAGCACACCCTTGTCTAAAAATAGGCACCCGACATGGCTCCCATGTATGCAGACTATCGTCTCGCATTTACCCTCTCCATTTCCATCAACATTCCCCTGGATCTTCCAGCCTTCGCAAATGTCTCAGTTTCACCATTCTCAGCTCCACGTCCCTTCTGGATGAAACACCGCGGTGGGCTTTCGTACAGCATGCTAATCAGACCACAACAGGAAGTTAGTCATCATTGGCGACGGAGCTTGTGGCAAAACCAGTCTTCTAAGCGTCTTCACCCTCGGTTACTTTCCCACAGTGGGTCCCCTGCCCCCAGCACGATCGCCAATGTAGTATTCTAACCTCTCCCTCCAGCGTTACGTTCCGACCGTCTTTGAAAACTACGTCACGGACTGCAGAGTAGACGGCAAGTCGGTACAGTTGGCGCTATGGGATACCGCCGGCCAAGAGGACTACGAGCGACTGCGGCCCCTCGCATATTCCAAAGCGCATGTGATCCTGATAGGCTTCTCAGTCGACTCTCCAGATTCGCTAGAAAACGTCAAGCACAAGTGGGCTGAGGAAGCGCGGGAACGGTGCCCTGGCGTTCCGATCATATTAGTCGGCCTGAAGAAGGATCTGCGCGAAGATCCGTTGGCGCAGGAAGAGATGCGCAAGAAGTCTCTCAAGTTCACAACGCCCAAGGCCGGCAGCGACATGAAGGAGATCATCGGCGCGCGAAAGTACCTCGAATGCTCTTCACTCACTGGCGACGGCGTCGACGATGTTTTCGAAGCGGCAACCCGCGCCGCTCTTCTGTCTCACGACAAGAAGGAGGGACAGGGCTGCTGCGTCATCCTATGAACGACTTTTTCATTGCTCTCTACCCCATTTTTGCATTGGGCGGCGTTCTCTGGGCCTTTTGCTTCATTTTTGGATCGCTTTCATCGTTTTTTGCCGGCATTGCTTAGCGTATTTCCGCCGGCATAACTACGGTACCTCGTTTTCCTCTTCGTGTAATGGCTTGTTTCAGCGGCTGTCAAAAAGGGGTGGGACAGGCAAGTGGATGCATAGCTCCGATGGCCCCTGCATTTTAGTTTGGTTTAATGGTTATATTTGGTGTGGTGGAGGTTGACTGGATTTCCTCTTGGGGTACGATACTGGATGGGTTCATGACGGTGATGATCTTTGTCATCTTACACTCATTATTAGCTGTGCATTCCTTTAGTTTGGATGGAAGAGGGTGTCAAGACAAGCTGTAAAGAAGGTTGCTAGAGGAGCGGTCCTTATGACATCCGGTATATCATATATCATTGTAGGTTGAGCGTTAGTATTACAAGATACCATTCTTGCATACCTTTGGGTCTTCCAAGGCTGTTCATGGAGATTTTGCGGCGTACAACCCAGTTTGCTAATTGATCGAGCGCCGATTATGACACACCGAATGCATGTGCTCGTCCTAGATAGCTCCCGCCGACTTTCGAATACATAATATCGTACATCACCACCTCTCTCTTCTATGCGCACCCTAGTTCCGTGTCCAAGCGTGATTCCACCCCTCCCTCCCCGGAAAATCCGTCTGGCATCTGGCATACTCAACCGGCACACTACCCCAAATGCCCCTCTTAACCATCGCCGCCCTATACAGTCTGCCCACTTCCTTTCCCTTTGCGCCCAACCGTCCCGCGTCCGCTCCTTGACCACCTGCCTCGGCTTCACTGACTTTGTTGCCATTGCTGTCGAGCAGGCGTAGGTGCTCGCACGCAGCCCGCATGGACATGTATTGCCGCTCCAACTCGAGTTCTTCGGCGCGACGTCGCTTGCGCAGGAAGAGCATCCAGGCGCGGTGAATGGTCCAGTGCCGGAGGTAGCGGTTACGCGAGAAATGGAGCGGGCGCGGCGTTAAGGGGTGTTGAAGGTGGTAGCGGATAGCCGCTGGGAAGAAATGTTAGCTCTTTGGTTGGGAGAGGGAATGGCGAACGTGGTGTAGCAATAGGAGTACGTACTAACACGTGGATCCGTAAGATTCTTCTGTCCTCCTCTCTTCCTCTTTAATAGTCGTGCTGTCGATGAGAATGGCGATGTGGTTGCGGGTACGGTTTTTGGTATTGAGGGCACATTGCGGTGGACAGCGGTGGGTATTGGGAATCGCGAGGTTCGGAAGAAGGGTCGGAGGGCGGAGGAGTTCATTTTGGGGGGTGTGGACGCTCAATTGGGGGGATTGCGTTGATGAGCGATGGATGTCAAAGTTTCGCGAATGCCAAGGCTGGTGAGTCTAGTGCATTGCGGTGTCATGTGAGAAGAGCGCTAAGCGATTAATTTGGTACGAACATGGAAATCCACAAGATTCAGGGTGTAAACATGACCTTGACCTTCTCTTCCATTACATGTCTCATCTGACCCGAGTTTCCTAGTTGGTAGTTTCCAGCTTCTACGTCGACTTAGGGTGCGTTGTACTGAGACTAGGGTACGATGTCAGCAAAGCTATTCAGCAAAGCTTATCCAGAGGGGTGTTAGTACCTAATTGTACTAAAGCTGTGCATTTTTAAAATCGCCACGCATTTCGTACCCTCAGCCTATAGAATTAAAGGTTAGGGTACAAAGTCAGCAAAGACATGTAGCAAAGCTGATCCAGGGATATCAGTCCTGTGGTATGTTAACGTAATTCATAACGCTAATTTGCAATCGCGAGATAGTGGTGCTTCTAGAATAAAACAACAGTATTGACACCCTTCTGGATAAGCTTTACCGACTTCTTCTGCATGTCAAGGGTTGTCCACGCATCTAGATCGTCTACTTACTATTCCACGCGTTTAGACCCCACTTAACAGTATAATGACTAGGCAGATTAGACTCATGAGAGGTGTTCGGTACTCTCTTTAGCACATCGGGGCCAAGACAATAAGGGTCACATACAGCAGTGGTCTATATTTACCCCCGAACAAAACGTCAATCCCTAGCAAGTCCTATCTTATGAAGGCTATCAGGCTAAGCAATCCTTAAAAGAGCAATTGAAAGAAACAAGCTACTTGGACGGCTGCTGAGGATCGATCTGCCTAAACGTATACATCGCTCAGAGTTCTTTTCTCATACATTCGCTGGCCATCTATTTCTTTCTGGGGAGTCTCCTTGTATCATAATTTGCGAACTATTTGACTAGAGAAAGCACGAACATATATGTATAAAAGAGGATTACGAGCTTCCAAGCACGAAATGAATAAATCTCTAACCAAGGAAAATCTAAACCAAGCAAGTTATCCCAACTGAGTGAGCCCTCAAACACCCCCACTATCCCTCCTTTCCCTCCTTGCCCCCGAATTAAGATCCTCTACCGGATGCATACCCAATGGTCCACTTCTCCTGCTCCCATTCTTCTGCACGCCACCCATAACGCCACCCTCGTCGTTGCTGTCCACAAACGCGCCGCCAACATGCATGAAGCTTGCCGGAATAGGAGCCGAGATCCTACCCCTCACCTTGCTCGAAGGTGTCTTCTGAATACTCAATCCTGATAGCGTTGAATCTCTGTTCACCACCGTCGACGCAGTCGAGAAACGCGAGGGTGTGTGTTTAGCGGCGATGCTACTGCGCGATGGCGAGAGAGGCGGAGAAGGGGCAGCGCGCATGGGCGTGTATGAGCGAGGGTGTGCGCCCGGGGAGGCTTGGGGTTGGATCTGGGAAAGTCTCCTTGAGGATGGTTGTGGAGGCATGTCGCGAGGTATTGAGGGGGGTGGTTGGTGTTGAGGCTGAGCGTCGCTAGAGTTGAAGAGGATTGGTGTTTCGGCGCGGGAAGTGGACACTGAAGGTGTCGCTGAGCTTCTGTCGCCGAGGAAGGAACTGAACCGCTGGACACCTGGGGGCGTCAGCAGTCCAGTCTCGCTCGTCACCCTTTCATACGCGGGTCGTTGGGCCAAGACTCCCATTTCCTTTGCGTCGTGGCCTGCACTAGTACCACTGTTCACGTCACTATGCCTCTCATCAGTGGAGCTACTGGCATTGCTAAGTGTCTCCGTGCTAAAGGCTGAAGCGAACAAGGGCACTCGATTCCGTGGCGAAGGTGACTGGTACTTCTCCGGGTTCTCAAGTGACGTGAGCTGGGGTGTTGGAGGACGGCCTTTGTGGAGGGCGTGGGTGCTGCGGCGGAAGAGAGAGGCCCAAGCTGCTAGCATGGACACGCGGAAGAGTAGGATGAAGATCTCTATCCCGACAAGCTGGGATGGGCATTAGATATCAGAGTAATAAGGTATGACCAGGACAACTTACCGAAGCCAATATCAACGAAGTGAGTACAGCGGCCTGGTCGACGGTAAAATCCTTGACATATTTCCGACACTCTTCCTTGTCCCCCGCACTCAATGTCTGACAGATGATCCACGTCTTGACCGGCTTGATGTTATTGGGGTCGTTGAACACGCGCCCCAACTTGGAATCCTGCGTCCAGAACACAATGAAGAAGCTAATGCTTCCAATGATGACGAAGATACTGACTAGGATGTTCCGCCATTGGAGAAGAAATAGGCGTTTGACGTTACTCCAAGTGTCGGCTTTGGCGCGTGCTTGTCGGTGCTGATACGAGTTAATTGCGGAAACACGCCGTTCGCGGCGCAGTGTGCGCATGTATATAAAGAAGCAGTAACCTGTCGTGACGGCTTGGAGGAGAAAGGCCAAGACGGCGAAAATGACAAGCCAGACCCAAAACGTCACAATAGCGTTCTCGTGGTTAGGGAGGCACGTCTGCCCCATCCGATAGCTAAATCCCGTGGCCGCCAGCATTGCAATAAGGAAGACCAGAGGCACAAGTATTCCAAATACGATACTCCCCCACTTGAACTTCCGCCCCGGATCCCTATCCCAGAAGATCCTGATATGCAGCCATAGTGAGCGGAGGAACACCCAAACCACGCAGCCCAACCCGCCGAGGGTGACTAGCGCGCCGGTCCAGGCACACGACATGGAAGACTTCATGTCGTTGGGTGTGATTTCGTCGTGGCACATGTGTGGGTTGGTAGATACGGGAATGGCAAAGGAGAGCGAGATGAAGAGGACGGGAAAGAGGAGGCCGACGGAGAGGTAGTGTCGGTGGGTCGCTTCGACGGGGAGGACGGCAAAGGAGAGGAGGAGGAAGCAGCAGAGGATCACAGAAAGAAGAGAGAGGTAGTTTGGGACGCGGAGTTGCTGTTGCCATTCTGTAGTGCAGTGTCAGATATGTGCGAAAGAGTAGGGTGACAAGACGGGATGAGAATGTACCTGGTGGATAGAGCCAGTCTTGAATCGGGCAGGGAAAACAGCAGGTTGTGCCATCTTCGAACGACCCGAGACCGCAGTAGCGGCCGAGCTGATCTAGCGGTATGCATCAGTTCCGCTCACTTAACCTTTGATGTGGTTACACTTACATCCACCAGAGTCTGAAAACAACGACTTGTCCAGCAAAGGCGGGGTGCATTTTGCCCGCGTTTGGTTCGCAAACTGTCCGAGAGGCATCTTGCTGGTCTCACACTTGGATTGTGTCAGTGATGCGAGCGTATGCAGTCCTCTTAAACGGAGGATCTGGAAGGTGGGCCATCATAACAGTCGTCGGCGTGCTTAGTCTTTATCGCACGAGGTCGCCATGCTGCTCCCAGCTCTCCGGCAAGTCGGCGAGTGACTGGTATTCGCGACCGTCATCCTTTGTTATGGCGAGCCGTGGCACCGGCACACGTGGTCCCCTTTCTTCTAGAACATTGCCTAAGTGGGTAAGGATGTGACAATATATGAGTAGAACAAAGGGATGAGAATGCCGATTGAACGGAGAAGTCGCTATGCGTGTAGACATCGCTGCGGCCTGAGGATGATCAACGCGGGACATAATGTGTGGGGATGAGTCGGGAAGAACAAAGGAGGAACAGGACGAGATTTGTAAAATTTTGAGAATTTGTTAGCATGCATGCTATCCGTTCGTTGTCTTACAACCGCCAGCCGACCCATTACCCTGGTATTTCTATCTAAACTTACATTACATCATCAAACTGGAACGCCCGTGAACCCTATCTTAATCTTCGGCCGCGCGCCATCCACAGTCTCTGAGCTGAACTGATTCCTCCACCACTGTTCGTCGCGTTTCGCCTGTAGGAAAGCATCTCGTGCACCAGGAGCCAAGTTTGAGATGTCGTCCTCGTCCAGGTCAGGCAAGCCGTTGGGACCGACATCAAGGAAATCAGCATCCGGTCCAGGCAGGCCCAGCCCAGCATATGGAGGTTTCTGTACGTATGTGTCTACCACGAGATAATGCTTGCGGACGAGTGGCGGCACATCGCTCTCTCCCGGGGGCACCTCTTCCCATTTCGCATGAGTCGGCTGCGTGCTTTTGGGATAACACATAAGGTTGGTGTGCGGGTCATAGATGCCTTGCATGTTGGCCTTGCGGAGCGCCGAGAGACTGGTGTTGAAGCGACTACGACACATTAGTGCTCTGCATTGCGATGAGCTCTTGCTACACGGGACTCACCTAGCAGATCGGGCATGCTCAAACTGCCAGTTAGCGGAAGTAATGTTAACCTTCCGCTTTCCAGGCGCCGGTTTGCCATTTGCCGTGGGCACGCTGGGGGCTCCAGTGTGATAGACAGCACTCGCACCATGCCAGGCCACGTACTGGTTCTTGTTGTACGGTACCCCTGGTGGTGGCAGCGTGTCGTTGGGATCGGCTAGCTCGCCCTCGACGTCACCTCTCTCCCTCGCTGCAGTTACATAGTAATCGTCGATGATCCTCTTTCCACCAATGATAATGCGCGCACCGAACTCTCTAAAGACCGAGCGGGCCGTCACGACACCAATGGCGCGGCCCTTGTAGGAATGAGGTATGATATCGCGCTCGATCAAATCCTTCTTCTCGCTATCGTCGATGATGATCTTGTAGAGTTGCATGTGCTTCGTGAAGAACAGGTAGCTATCCCTGAAGCCACAGCAGCGCGCTGGTTCAGTGGACAACATGTAGAGCCTGTCGCCGCGTCCAGTGATCTTGAACACACGCACACGGTAGTCTCGGCCGCCTTGCAGATTGCCCAGCTTGTCCACCTTCTCCTCACCCTCTGGGTCCTCGGGCAAGTCGACTTCGTCGTTGATCACGTCCATCATGTTGCCCTCCTTATCAATGGGAACGCGGGTAGAATGCGACGGTCCGCCCTTGGCTCGTCCCCGGAAGCCTCCTCCAGCCGGTCGCCCGCGCTTGCGCTTGATGGGAGTACCGCCCTCGGACGTATTGTCAGGGATGACATTCCAATCCGCGGGCCGGTTCTTGGGGGGGCGACCGAGGCGCTTCTTGCGCGGCACCACGATAATGGGCGTGACGGAGCGCTCGGAGGGTGCCTTTTCGTCGTCCGACTCCTGTGCTGGGGTGCCGGCATCTTCCTCTTCGGCGGGAGTCTCAGCGCGCGACTCGGGGGCGTCCATCATGTCTTCGTCGTCGAACTGTTGTGGTGTTGCGCTGCGAGCAGGCGTGCTGCGAAGAGCTGCAGCTCGCGAAGGTCGGCCGCGCGCCATTGCGGTGGCTAATTGTCGGGAGTCGCGCGAGTTTTTCTAGCCCAGATTGATAGTACGTTTGAGGTCGTATTCGGAGGGATAGTGAGGCGAGTGAAAGGCGCGGTGGGCGAGTATATGAGATGCGCAAGGTGAGGCCAGGATCGCGGGTAACTTTCTGGACGTGTTGAGCTAGGAGCACGAACCATTTCCCGTCACGTGCCCCTAGCTTCACCCGAGACATCTGAATGTCCTCAAGTGCTCTAACATTGAATGTTCATCGACCACAAACCCATCTTCCAAATTCTCCCATCACACTCTCATCTAGTAACAAACTCTGACTATAGCTTGGAACAAATGCCATGTCACCTTTAACCCCGCCACACAATCTGTCCATAGGGGCCGGTATGCTACTACCTATTATGTTGAGCGTGGAAGGACGATAGAATAATATACCGGACCGCCTCCTGTCTCATCGCCCTCCGGCCGCGCTCTCTCGACATATTATTCTGTCAGATTGCTGTGCAATTGATCTGCGACAAGTCTAGAAATGGGAGAGCTAAGGATCGACCGTCCACGTCCGGCTGACATTCGAATGCATCTCCTTTGAACAGAACAAGTAACAGTGTAGGGCACTATGCATTCAGGTTCTCGCGGCTTCCTCTTTCCATTCACTCACTGCTTCTTTGTACCAGTCTGTTTGTCAACAACCATAGCAGTCAAGAGCGCATGAACGCCTCCGACACATGGCCTTTCCACCCACGTCTCTTTGCCTCCCTGTCACTCTCCAGTCTAAACAACCACGCAGCTAACCCTCAGCTGCTCTACAGAGGCAGCATCAGCGATCAGCCATGACCCTGAAGCGCTTGGCTATCCGGACCAAGAAGAGTCTCTCCGGACTCTATTCTTTCGACAGCGACCAGGTCTCCCCTGCGTACGCCTCTAGAACACTTTGTTAGACTGCCTGGGCTGACATCCAACAGCTCGGACACAACTAGCAACCAGACCAGCCCTATCAGGGAGTACGCACCGTACGCTTGCAATGAATTTGGCATGGCATCCGCTGGCGACTGCTCACCCGTCAGAGACAGTCCCTCCAGACGCAAACGACTCTTAGGCTCACTACGGAGCATGGGATCTCTACGTAGCATGCGTTCTAATCACAATCACACCAAGACTTGGGAGGACTTGCCTAGCAAGCCGGAGCCGGAGGTTCCGCAGACTCCCTTGAGAGAGATGCCATCCCTAGCACTCAACTTTGAGGTATCACCGCCCGACCAGCCAATGTTTGCGATGCGCAAGATGCCCAGTTCATCGAGCATGGTCGTTCCTCGCTCGTCGCCTATCACGGTACCAGCGTCAGCTAAGCAGCCGACCCCTACGTTCAACACGCCCCCAGGCCTTTCGGCTTTTACGGTGGGCACTGTGCCAGATTCCCCTGCTCCGCTTCAGAGAGCTTCAGTACAAGAGGCTATCCTCAGTCACGCCGCCGATGCGGTCCTAGATGTGGATGCATCTTTCAGCGGGGACGGATCTGCTAACCCACTTCCTACGCCTATGCCGGGTAGCAACCTACCACTAGAGGATCGTGCGGCGCCAGAAATCGTGGTCTCGTCGCGCTCGGCTTTGACGAAGCATCCGAACATCGTACACTCCGACACCGCCCAGGACTACTTCTCTGTCGATGTCCCCAAGGAATACGTTCGAAAGCGCGAAGATAGTGTAGTTGTCACGGATGAGCTTGATCCCGCAGCTGATGCGGAAATTGTAGCGATGCTAGCTATGACTGCAGAGGCAATTCCTGACCACCCATCCGAGGCTCCTTCTGTGCAGCTGGAAGCAGTGCATTCCGACGAAGTCGCGTCGCTTCCCATCGACGATGCCTTCACGCTCGACTCATCAATGAAAGGATCTTCACATGATGGGGGTATCGGCGGTGACTTTGCATACGTTGTCTGGGACGATCCAGCCATAGCCATTGAGGACAAGTGCCATGATGAACGTGGTCCAAGCAGTTGGAGTTGCCATGGCGGTCTTTACGACGGCACTGGATACGGCGACGAGGCAACGCGCACGGCGTCTCATCCATCGACGTCGGATTACACCGAAGCCGACACGGAGACTACCGACCTGACTGTCCCTTACGAGATGGCTTCGCATGCGAAGGTTGTCGATGCAGTTGTCCAGTTAGTCGGCACTTTCGTCCAGCCAGAGGTGCAGGTGTACGCAGACGATAAGGAGACGCTGCAGGACATTATCCGCGCCTATGCTGGCCCGATGCTCTACCACGAGGAAGCCGACGCACACCGTGCCTCTGAACACAGTGACGATTTCTCTGAGTTTCAGGCTGCTCCACTTGATGAGGTGACTAGTGCCAATGCGAAGGCAGAGGTAGAAGATTCTATTAGGGTCATGAACACAAGCCTGGGGGGATGACCAGGCGATATGGGAGGCTGCATAGAAATCAGGTCAGGTTTAGGTCGTTCGTTGGGGTAGGAAAGAAGCTGGTTGGCGGTCGTCTTGTTCTCATTCATAACGCACAGGGATAGTTTCACAGCAGAGTAGTAAATCAGCGTCGTCTCGTCTCTTCAAAGTGTTCCAAGGGACACTGGACGAAAATGCATGCGCCATTGACGTCTCGAAGCCCCCGCTATCGGGCCATATCAGGCCACCTTAGTCACGCGCTTGCGTTTGGCGAGCCCGGAAGTGAAGAACGACACCAGTCCATCGCAAAGAATCGTACGATCAATCTGCAAACTCGCTGCATCACCAGCGCTGAAGATGGAGCCATCACTCTCTGGCGCATCCGCGCCTGGCCCCGCGGGCTTCCGCTTGCTATATCTTTCTTCCGCAGCACTGAGTCGTGATTCTCTGCCCCTCTTCACTACCCCGCCGACGACACGATGAGCACCGCAACCGGCGATACTGTGATCCTCGGCGCAGGCATCATAGGTCTTTCGACAGCATATTATCTGAGCCAGTCGGGGGGGACGAAGCCTAAGAGTATCCATCTTGTAGACTCGAGTTCGCGGCTTTTCCATTGCGCTTCTGGTTTCGCGGGTGGTTTTTTGGCCGCAGACTGTAAGTCTCATACCACCTCTCCCGTCCGCACCGACGCCTACAAGTTTACAATGCAACAATAGCTAACGAGTCACAGGGTTTGCACCCTCCAATGCCTCCCTCGGTGCGCTCTCGTTCGCCCTACACAACGCTCTAGCCGAAAAGCATGATGGCAGGAAGACGTGGGGATATCGTCCGAGTACAAGTCTATCGCTGAGTCATGATAGCGAGGCGGCCGTAGGTGGGAGCGGGGAGGACTGGCTAGAACATGGGACGAGTAGGGCACAGGCTGCGGAATCTAAGGGGACAGCGGGCAGAGAGGGGTCGGGACCGAGATGGCTGAAGAGGGTGGAAGAGGGCAGCTTGGAGACAATCAGTCGGGAGGGGGCGGTGGCGCAGATGTAAGTACTGCTCAGAGGACATGGAAGGGCGCTGTTATCGCGAGATGAATGGACTAACAAGTCTGCAGCGATCCGTCCAGATTTTGTCAGTGGTTGCTCAAGAGGTGCTTAGAGAAAGGGGTGAGGTTGCATCAGCCTGTAAGAGCTATATCAGTCTCAAAGGACGAGAACAATTATCTCAACGGCATAAGGATCAGCACGGATGGAGCGGAGACAGAATGTGTGTTACACCTACCATTTCATCAATCATCAGCTAACGACATGTGGTGCCCTGCACCCGCCTGGTCATAACCTCAGGCGCCTGGACACCCCGCGTCTTCTCCACTCTCTTTCCAAAGTCAACGGCTCGCATACCTATCTCTTCGTTGGCTGGCCACTCGCTCCTCGTACGGAACCCATTCTATAACGTCGCCGAAGGCGACAAGGAAACCTGCTATGCAGTATTCGCGGCAGACAGTCTCGGATTTTCGCCAGAGTGGTTTTCGAGGGCTGGGGGAGAGCTGTACCTTGCCGGGCTAAACACCACGATGATGCCCCTGCCGGAACTCGCTACGGACGTGAAGGTGGTGGACGATGCAATAGAGAAGATGAAGCAATGTGCTGCTGAAATGATTGGTGTGGTCGATGGCAAGCCTCTGGAGGTATTGCGGGAGTCTTTGGTATGATCCGCACCATCCCTCCACCACCAAATGCATCCTACTAACTCCCACGCAGTGCTTCCGACCCGTATCAACCAGCGGTCGTCCTCTTGTATGCCGCGTTGCCGACGAGAAACTCGGAAGGGGAATCAAGACTCGCGGAGGAGGTGAAGGAGGTGTCTTCATAGCAGCGGGTCACGGTGCTTGGGGTATCTCACAGGCACCGGGGACCGGACTTGTCATGGCTGAGTTGATTGAGGGACGGCAGACTTCTGCCAATGTTTCTGCTCTGGTGCTGCCTTCCTAGTGGGAGTGCAATAGGAGGTCATGGGGCTCTACTATTCGAACAGTTGGGGTAAGGATTCAAGGCGGGTATACAAAGGGTCAATGGCTGCAATGGGGCATATGGAACCGGCAGGATTTTTCGAGGTCTTTTCTTCATCTGAGATGCTAGGGTATACAAATTATAGATTTCTGCACCAATGCAAATTCATCAAAGTTCCTTTATGAACCTTTATGAACCCGACACCAAGCTCGCGTGACACCACCCCGAACAGAAGGCCTTGGAACCATCACGACCGAGATGCCCGCCCAACCGCCCGCCTGGGGGCAAAACTAGCGGATCGTCACCGGTCAGACTCGAAGTTGCTGTGAGTCTGCCCAACAGCCTTTCGTCACCATGACATCACAACCTCAGGTACCAAAATCATTACCTATCCACGTATAAAAAGTCCACCGCGAAGTTGATGAGTGGGCACAGCATCTCTCTCCCACGCACTCAGTCAACTACACCAAACCTTAAAACTCTTCATACCATCTATCTCAATCAACATGCCTCGCAACGGTGACGGATCTTCCGACAACGGCCCCATTGAGACTGGCGAGAACCTCATCCACGGCGCGGGCGGCGATGTAAGTACGGCTCTTTTCTCGGCTTCCTTTCAAAATTGCGCGGCGGTCAAAGCTACCTCAGGCCTGAGGTATGCAGATGCGGCATAGCTGTTTCGCATCTACACACATCGGCTTTCGACGTCCTACGGAACAGCCTCGGGAAGTATCCTTGGGGGCTACCGGGATAATCAATCCACGAGACACCGGCCGTTCTGTTGGAGGCGAGGTGCAAGGAGGATGCAGAGGCAGAGGGAGCAAGGAAAGCTTTCTACAGCTGTGTCCAATTGCTCTCTAGCTTGTCTTGCACACCTCCTCGTACCCCGATTTCAGTCTAGAATTCAGGACTCCTTACATCGATCCACCTACTAACCACACCCTCACAGAACACCCTCAAGCACACGCAGAAAGTCGCTCCCATGCCCGAAAGCGAAAAGGGCGCAGGTACGTCCGCCTCGCATCCACCCAACAATCTAGAATGCACACTAACAAAGCCCTAGCCCTCCCCGGCGTGAACGCTAGCGGCGGCGGCTCTGGCGTCATCGGCACCGGCCAGGGCCGCCCAGGCGCCGACTCCAACAAGCCCCCCCTCGTCGATCAAGTCACCAAGGACTCATAAGCGCGGCGGATGGGGGAGCGGGAGGCCTTTGCAATGCTGTGAAAGGGTTGCAAGTAAGGCCGTGGCGTGGTGCTGCAGCGGCCCGAGCAAGCGTCGCACAGCAAGGAACGGATAACCAAGGGATGCAGATTACCTGGAAACAGCTAGCTTACTCTTCTGAATGAACGACTTGGTTCCATGACATTCGACTTTTGTTCTTCGTGCTTTGTCCGCTTTCCTGCTGATGGAGCGAGCTTATTGTGGGCTGAGCGAGGAAGGATGCTGATGTGCAGGTGACAAAGACCTAGACTGGGCGTCACTAGTGAAACTGGCGTAAGCTGACACGGCTGTGTTGCCCGAGAGCGTCGTGCAGAACCAAGACGTAGGCCGAAGGGAGTATTCACATTGCAAAGGCGGCATCACAGAGTTAGAAAATCAGTAGTGAGGTGAAGAGTGGTTGATTGGCTACAGGTGAAAGGCACCAGCCCTTGGTACGAATCTCGTCTACCACGAAGACACTAGATTTTGATATCCAGAATATCCTCCAACCACCCCCATCGACCAAACTGTTACAGTAGTCAAACACAATGCCTGCTCTGTTGTCGTGACGCATCAAGACTCCGTCCCAATGCCCTTGTTCTCCTGATAACCCATGAACCTTTACGCCGTACACCAATTTGTCTAGACCGAAGTGACCGTAAACGCCTCTGCTTCGTCGAGCCATCGTTCGAAGCCCGCCGCGATGCCTTTAGTGACCGAGCGACCTCCTCGATGCTAGTGCCCCGCTGCGAGAGCCCCGTCGCTAACGTAAGTTGCGCCAGGGGCTGTCTGCAAGTCGAAGTGCTTTGCATCAAGGTGGTCAGAAAGGCCAAAGCCGGAATCGTGGTGGCTGAAGAGACTGGAAGAGAAGAAGACGTCGCCGTCCACCAGGCCAGTAGCGGGTTCCAGACCGTTGGGGGTGGGGTCTGGGAACTGGTCGAAGTCGAAAAGATTGTCGATAGGCTTGTCATCCAGGGAAGCTGGAGCGACAGGTTGAAAAGGGAAAGGAAAGCCCAGACCGCCGGTAGCGAGACCGGTGCCGCTGACGTCGACTGACACTGCAGGTCGCACAATATCTCTGCAGGATATCGTGTCGTGTCGAAGTCAGGGGTGGCCTCGCTGAAGTTTGGCGTCTCGGGGGCGCAGGAGGAGTCGCGGGGCGAGTCCATGCTGTCCATTGTCATTGAGACTGGGCTGGGGAATGACGACGATGTTGTCTGAGCGGGGTTGATGGTTGAGGTCGAGGTGAGGAACGAGTCAAGCTCGGTGATGGGCGAGGCCGGCTCGAAGGAGAACTCGACGCCGCCGGGGTACTTCTCGCGGTAGGCCTTGAGCTCGGCGCCCATGCGGGCGAGGGCCTGCCGGGCGGCGACGAGGTCGGCCTCGAGCTTGTCCTTCTCGACTTGGATGTGCTCGTACTCTTGTCGCTTGCGCTCCCGCGAGTTGTGGGCGGCCAGGCGGTTGCGCTTGACGCGTTCGATGCGGCGCTGCTCCTTCTCGTCCTCGGTCTTGGCTCGCTTTCGCGGGGGCAGGTTGGTCTTGGGCTCGGGGAGCACCTGGCCCCACGACTTGCGCTTCTTCACCGGCTTGCCCTCGCCGTTGACGGAGGGCGTGGACTCGGAGGGCGTGGACTCGGAGGCCGCGGACGGGGTGAAGGGGATCTGGAGGTCTTCCATCTTGATGGTGGTGGCCGACATGTCGGCAGGCGGCGGCGTCATGCCGTATTGGGAGTTCATGGTGGCGGGCGAAGAGACTGTGTGTGCGGATTGCGTGGTGTCAAAAAGGCTGTCCATCCCCGTGTCGTGTGGGTTGTCGATGCGTGTAGTGAGGAGCGTGCATCTGGAGGGGAGGAGCTGGAGGGGATGATATTCGCTGTGGTGCGGAGAGGCCAGCTGTCCTTTATGCCCGCCCTCGCCTGCAGGGGGCGCAGTCGCGCTTGCCCGATGCGGAGTAGGCCCAATTTATTTTGGAAGCGGCGTCTTTACCCCGATGCGGCCCGTGTCCATCCCTGGCTCGTATCCCGGCTGCCTGTAACCCACCTGGCCCCCTCGTAATCGCGCTCCACTGTGTACGAGACTTGATGTATTGACCCACGGATAATTCAGGCGCCTCTTTGCCTCTTCGCCTCCTCGCCGTAGCGCATCCGGGTCTAGAGAGTCTGGAATATCACTGGCGACCATCGAAGGCTGAAGCCCAGCGAGATGCAGTCGGGGTCTCGGCCGCCCCTACTGGCCCACCAACTACGTTTCACAATCGGTCTCCGTGCTATTCCTAGGGGAGTCCAGGGGGGCTTTGTTGCGTGCCGCAGAGTTACCTCCTCCTGTTGGACCAGTGCTGGAATCCTCATCCTCACTGTGTCTCCACGCGCCTCCCAACACTTCTCGGCGTCGCCCCAACGGCGTCGAGACGGTGCCAAAGTTGGTGCAAATCATTCAGCATGTCCAATGTCCGAATGGGATCCGCCACGGTAACGCAACTATTAGCTGGTGCGACGAAACACAGCTGCGTCCTCTCCCCGATCGGGAAGACGCCGCAACATCAGCCTAGCCCGCACAACTTTTTTGCAGTCACGCTCTCCAGCACCATCAAAGTTAATATGCGCTTCGATCTTCGCTGCATTCTGGATCGACGGCGCCTGGCAGAAGAAGGCGGGAAACCTTCTCGAACAACCTGCACCCCATACTCTGCAATTTATCCTGCCGGGCGCGCATCCATATCACCTCTACACTGCAATATCCCCGCATATTCGCGCAATATACTTCGGCTTTGTACGGTAGTACTACCGCCGGGAGCTAGGCTCTTTTTCTGGGGTAACTATCCTGTAATGGAAGCACGACGAAACAAAATAGACGTTTAGCCTGGCTCGTCCGTCGTGCCGCTGTATCGTTGCACATGTCACATGAAAGTTCCTGTCGTTTAGGAAATTTCGGTTCGAACGCCCCCTCGAGTAGTTCCGTTCTGGATGCGTTTCGCCAATTTGCAAAGGCGTATGAGGGTGCTGCAAACTTCCGGCGGCGGCATTAAAACGTTCCGGCGGAACAACGTTTGCTCAGCCGATCGCGTCTGATCAGGCAGCTCTTTTATCTCTTGGTGTGCCCGTTCCGCGTTGTTTCTAGCTGCCTCGGGTTGAGGGGTTCGATGGGCGACTATCGCCACAGATACAAGACGGGACGGCGCCGTCGATGACGAAGCGTACGTACGTGTCTCATACGTGTTTCTCCATTACGAGTCATTACTTCTCTTTCGTTTCGGCGTTCGGGATGTCAATTTTATCGATGTGCGGGCGCTACTAAGGCAGTACAATTCGGGCCTATGAGATGGCCAGAAACGGGGCTGCCTTGCGAATCCATCCTTGCAACAACCACGGCGACAACTCGTCATCGGACGCACCCTGCCATAATGGAACCACCTACGTATGCTCAAAGCTCACGAAAATTGCGAAGACAGGTCAGAATCTTCCTTTAAGCCCTCTCAGTCTTCAGTCATGGCGCCATGGAAGCATGCAGCGTCAACTCTGACTCCGATGAGGCCGGATTATCCTGAAATCGCCCGCTTAGGTCGAAGCTTGGAGCTTGCTCGAGACTGTGATATCCTACGCATTCCTGAGCGCCTTTTTTCCTTTTTTAACGATCGGTCAGCATGCTGCGGACGAACCTCATCTGATGAAAAGGATCTCAGCGCCCGGGACCGATACGAACGTCCAGCTGTTTCGCCGCCTCCTGCTCAGGGTATCCATCGCGGGAGCCATGAAGATATACCTCCTATTCGAAACTCGCCTTACCCTGGTCGCGAGTATGAGTCTACCACAGTTACCGAACAGTATGAGCCTCCTCGTGGTCTGATTGAGCGTCGTGGCTACAACCAGGCAGGCAACGCCCGGGCACCAGGAGCTATACCACTTCCTACATGCATACAGTGCGTCGACGTGTTAATGCTGATCAAGGAGCTGCAGAAGCTTGCAATACGTCTTATGCGTGTGGCTCCACACAGGCCCGTTCTGCAGATGCGAATGCATAACTTGCCAACGCGTTTGCTAACCGGACTCAACCTGCGAACCAGTATGCCGATCTAAATGAAGATGCCTTCCAGCCTTGTAGCGTATCGCGTCCAGATACTCGTCGTTTTGGTAGGGTGACACAGCGCCATGAGCCATACCGCCCAGCAATTCCAGATGTATAGCCTACAGTTCTCAGTTATGGACCTCTAGATTGATATCATACGTATATTGATCCATAGGTCTAGGATTCGCCGTATAACTCTAGTCCTCAGCACGCAATGCGATCCAATTTGCAATCTGCGGGCCGACGTGATGATGAGCCATCACGTGCTTCTACATATGCACATGCACGCGCAGCGGTACAGACTTCTCGAGGCTAGCGTCTCAATAGAAACAAGATTTTCCTCGCACGAACGTAGACCCATACGCGGCAGCACATCGCCCGCTTGGCCCTGGCTGCCTGCATAAACCACGCACACTATGCAGCAATACTACGACACTCTTCGAAGTGTGTTCTCATGTGGGTGCAAATTTTATAAGCCATCTAACCGTCGTTGCTAGATTGTTGTCTCAACATCGAGTGCGCTGGTATCGAGAAAGCCGTACACGGCGATAGTAACTTGGGGTGAAGTGACTCTGTTACGCATATGTCGGTACGTTGAGTAGCAGCAAAATAAATAGATACGAATTGAATTTAACATTGAGCATCCTCGTGAATCTATAGAGAGCCTGTTTGATCTATGTGCGGTTGACCGTAGTTTATCGTACACTATCGTGTACAGGGTGTGCGTATAGTATAGCAGCTCCACTATGCACAAACACCTAGCGTGTTTCGTGCGGACCATACAAGCCTCTCACTATATAAACCTAAATAAAGAACCTTATCTCCTCAGTCTACGGTCGCTTGTCCAATAAATACTGCTATTCTTTTATTGAATTACTCAGTCCGTGTTCTTCCCATTTGTGACATTCAGACGTTCAGGCCCGTTTCGGTCTTCCGAACGATATTACGAATAATCTATTAGAAGCGAGTTAGTAGGGTGATGGCGTTACGGTTTACAGTGAGTATAGAAATATCACGAGATAGAGGTCTGGCGGGCAGTAGGTAGTCTTCCGGTCAGGTCATTTCTGGTAGTAACGGTGTAATGTTCACGCGCAGTCGGAACTGTGTTAATCCAGTAATCTAGCTTATTATTCTGCAGGTCTGAATAATTCTAGAGTAGCTTGTCCAACGACACGTCTAGATATCAGAGCATAGTCTCCCTAATATATTTACCATCGGGTCCCTTTCCAAGATGTCTACTAAAGAGACGCTACCAATGCCGCATGAGAAACTACCTACGGCGGCACAGTCCCTCTAAGCTTGATATTTGGATTTTAGGAGTTCTTCACATCCACTGTCCTCCCGTCCCAAACCAAAGAAATTCCTGAAACCGTGTGATAGAAACTCGCCTTCGGAAATATCGAAAACATCATTCTCGTCGACTGCTGTTCCGCTCACAATCCCAACCTTTCTCTCCGCTTCCAAGAACTGCACATTACCCTGCTCGCTCATGACCTCCCGCAACAGCGCGCATGCTTCCAGGAAACGTGTGGGCTGTTTCATAGCAACACCCGCGACACCCGCAAGCATATGTGCAATTACAGCGTTAACGCCCTGATCTGCTCCGCAGGGGTCCATAGGGTAATTTAGCGGTGACTCCTCAACGCATATCTTCTGAATGCGGCGCATGAGACTCACGCATCGCCAATTCAATGACATGAAGTTGAAGCGAAGGGGGAAGTCGTCTTGTTTGAGGGCGGATTTGAAGACAGCAAGCCACTGGAGAGGCGTCATGCGGTGTTGATTATTGGTCTTCTTCTCGTTAAACGGCTTTGCGGGACAGGTAGCGTCTTTAGTATTAAGCACCTTGTCGACGAGAAGCTCGAGCATGACTGTGGGATCTTCAGTAGCGCGGGTTAATTCGATAGTTTTAAAATCGCGTCTGAAGCACAGCTGAACGTAGTGAGAGATGTAATGGAGGCGGCGGTTGAGATGGCGAGAGCTCTTGGGGTCTTGCTTCATTGCCATGGCTCGACTGTTGTTGTTTCTCTTCTTGTTCATTGAGAAGAATGAGGCGGACGCACCAAACGCCACACAGAACCGAAGACAGCAATCTCGAAGCTGTTTTGGCTTTCCACCGACAAATATTTACTATTTTTTTTTGATTTGGATTTGCATAGTGGGAGTCTCTTTAGAAGGTCCGTACGAAACACAGTAGGAGTTTGTACATAGTAGAGGTACTATACCTACACCTTATACACGATAATAGAGCTGTAGAGCTATATACAGTACTATTAATCGTAAGATACCGATGAGGTAGTATTTCGAATATTAAGGCGACGAGAAATAATATATACTACCGAACTACAGAGCCTGGTTAGGAGACCAATAGCGGTAGCGATAGGTTAGTGTATCTATACTACTACCTATAGTATAAAAATTATCTACGATGATACTAGTATCCTACCTATATCTATCTCTTATCCTTAGCTAGCTTCCTTATATTCCCCTCTTATACCCAGCCAGCTTCCTTACTATATATCCTTAGTCTTCTAGTAACGGCGAGAGTAGTAGTACTAATATACCCTCTTTCTTAAACTTACTATTAATACCTACTAACTATATATCTTTACTAACGATCGTTCGCCTAGTTCTTTAGTAGGAGGAACTAGAGTATAATAGACTATTTGAGTATAGCACTCTAAACCTTTTAAATATCGCGGTATAGTATTCCCGGCGCTATAGACGGGAAGTACTATCGATAAAGCTTCTCGATTATAATAACTATTAGTATAAAACTAACTATACGTTAGATATTTTTAAGGAAACGAGCGCTAACAGGATTCTTACATAGCTATTAGTAGTCACCTATAATATATTCCTATCCGAGGACCTATATAACGAGGATATGCGTTTTGTTAAGAGGTAGTTATACCGTCTATATAGGCTAGAGGAGAGGTTTGTATAGGGAAAACTGTTAAGAATAAAGAAATAGGCCTTCTTAGTAGCCTATCGAGGGAGCTAATACCTAACGTAGAAGATAGAGCTAGTATCTATAGTAGATACGATACGAACGATAGTATAAGGGATAGGAAGTTCGGCGTTATCGGCGTATTTAACTATCTATATATATTATTAGAAGCTATTATTATCGTATAGTTACTACCTATACTATTACGTAAGATATCGAAATATTAAAATATAATAAGATAATTAGAATTACGAAAAATATAGCTAGCCCAGGAGCCAACGTAATGTTACGCCGGGTAGTAGCCCAAGCTCCTAGGGGAGGGGTACTATAGTAGTATAAAATAATTAGCTATTAGATATTTAAATATTATCTAGCCGAATAGAGTAATTTCTTTAACCTATCCTAGTAATTTCTCTAACCTCTTATAGACCTAACAGAGATATTCTACTTTAGCAGACCCGAATGTATATACTACGCTCGTACCTCGCTCCGTAATAAAAGGATATTAACTCTATTTATTCGTTGAGTAACATGATTCTTCTAGTACAACCTAATGTGATGGGCTGGTACCAGGGGTACTCAAGCGTAGCTAGCACTCCGACCATCAGCCAGCTCCGCCGGCTATCCTTCGCGCAGCCGCGGGCCACCCGCCGGGCTAAAAGGATACGTATTGTTCTGATCAACGAATCTCTCAGAACAACTAGCTATATAGGGGGAAGGCCCTGCCGCTGGCTCGATCGCTTACAGATCGCTCGCTCGCCTAGCAGACCACGCGTGACGCTAGCTAGGGCTAGGCAAAGCCTAGCCCATAACACCTAATCAGAACCAGTACGTACTTTAAGATAGCCCCTACCAAAGCAAATCTAGAACCCGTTCCAAAAACTCCGATCAATATACTTAGGTGTGACGTCACCTTCGCATATCGGAGCACTACTTTCTGCCATGCTTCATGAGACATCTTCTTTTCCAATACCTGTCTCAATAATGCGCATTGGTATGCAGCCTGGTTTGTACTCAGCCCAATGTGGGGTCGAAACGTTGCCAGAGCATCCCCAACCAGGAACACCTTGCCGTCGTGAAAGACGCCTTTCGAAGACGTGATGTCGTATATCTTCGAGACGAACGGCTTCTCGGTCTTCTCAAGCAAATGGGCAATGCAAGGCGGCATCTGCGAGACGCTTTTGGCGCGCTGCTCATCCCATACTTTGAACCGGAGAAGTCCATGGGGTACGGTGCCCTGATGTAACTGGCCGTTGACGTCCGTCATGATGTCGTGAAGCTCCTTTGACCCTTCTGGGGCATTCACGTACCATACGAAGTTGTACATGCGTTTACCGACCTCCAAGTTTCCGTCGTCCGTTGGGATTACGTAGCTACATCATGTCAGCGAAATGCACAAATAGTAACAGCAACTCCGCTTACATAATGATATAGCTTCTGTGCATCAAGTGGAACGTCGCTCGGCCCTCGAAGACTAGTCGATATTCTTCTGACACATGAGCTTCAGGTACGACTCCCCTCCATGATACGTAGCCCGCGTACTTCCGCACGTCGTTGGGAAGTAGTTGTCCACGTATTGTCGAGTTGGTGCCGTCCGCAACGATAACGATATCAGCATCGATGGATGAAGTGCTACGGTTGATGAGATCATCAACCTGCAGCTCAACCTTCGTCCCCAGGTCGTTCAAGCCAGTCAGTCTCCTGCCTTGAAGGAAAGCGCCTGCACCCGCATCCCCCTTGTCGTCGCTTGTCGACAAGCTATCAAAGTTCTCCCTCAAGATCGACCACAAAAAAGCCCAGCTTGTCCAGGCCATCATTTTTGAAGATTTGAAGATAGGCTTGCCTCTCTTGTTCAAGAATTGTGTGGCTGCGTGGAGATGGTATTTCGAGTTTATCTTGTCGTATTCCTCGAGAAACTTGACGACGTCCGGCCCTGCTCGGATACCCGCATCATAGCCACGGCGAGAGTCTGAGATCTCTTGCTCTACAACTGTGACTTTGAAGCCGAGGCTTCTAAGCATGATTGCATGCATGAGACCAGCCAGCGAGCCACCAATCTGGGACAATGTCAGCAATTCACCGCGTGCAATGAACGTCGAACTTACTACCACTGCAGTCTTGTCCATTTTTGCTCATGCGTGGAGGTTAAGGAGGAGTTGAATACCCGCTGGATTTGTGTTTATTTAAAAAACGTTGAGTGCCACGCGGCGAAGCACCCTTGGCAGGCACGTGAGGTCGTACAAACAAATGTTGAAGAGTGTGAAAAGTATTGTTATTGATTAGGAGGAGACTGGCCAGAAGGCCAGCCTATATACTAAGTAAGGCTAGTGCATGAGCTAATACGTAATCAGTAAACAATGCTCTGATAGCTGCTTCCGCCAACAACGGGGAATGCAAGCGCATCTCTTCACTCTTGCTTGGGGAGTACGGCGCTGCATCTGCTTGTTATTGGTGTCTATCCAATCTACCGCGCAACGTTGCGCCTGCTTTCGGAAGGCGAAGCTATCACAGCCCCCAAAAAGCCGTTGAATTTTGAGTAGGCTAAGAATGAAAGATGCACAAATCCGGCGAAATACCCCCCTATGGTAGGCATACACGTCGGCGCAGCTACATGCATTTGTGCAAGGCTGAGACAGGGGAGCGCTTGCAACGCACACGGCCAATCACTCTCATCTACATATATTGACCGGAACTGGATCATGAATTCATTTGCGCATGCATCATGACCGGTCTGTCTGCGATTTCTGGTACGTTGTTGTACAAAGAAGCGGGGTGTCTTTCCAACGTAGCAATAGGTTAACAAGAGCTATGTGCTACTGTTGAGTCTTGGTCAATATATTTTAGTTTGTTTGGAAACCCCGAGCATACGGGTTTAGCCCTATATAGATGAAGTTATGCTACGCAAAGTTATCTGGGTTGTTCATAGCCGTGTACAAGACTGAGGCAGGGTGGCTATCAATCCAAATGTAACGGAACACCACACTCGTCACCAACGAAATAGTCGATTAGGGAAATGCAAGCCAGCAATTTAAAGTTTGCGCGCATCTCTATCCTGAGAATCAGCGCCTGAGCAAATTCATCATCCACTTTGTAATCATGTTGGGCTTGAACGCACAAGGCCAGAGAACCTTCAACACTGCAACTGCTAGTATAATTATTGCCACAGTTGCTATCCTCCTCCGCTGCTACTGCAAGTACGCCCAGAAAAATGGGTTTCATCTCGATGATCTATTCATCCTACTTGCTCTTTTCTGTTCATACGCAGCTGAGGCTTTGCTTGTGTGGGGAAGCATCACGGGAGGAGGAAAGGAAATGAAGGATATATTGGCCTCTGGAAGCAAGGAGACTTTCAAGCGGGTTTCAAACTATCTGGAAGTACGTACCCTTTTATTGAACGTCGATGCAAGACACTGACACTTTCTGAAGGGCTTGCTCTTGGGCTGGACATTCTACCTGGTCACCTTCTTCTTCATAAAGATGTCCCTGCTCGCTCTGTATCGCCGTATCTTCAGTACACCCGGGTACAGAATGACCGCATTACTGATCATGATCGCTTCCACCATGTGGATCGTGGGAGCAATGATCGGGAACTTTGTCATTTGCATTCCCTTCGATTCATTCTGGAATCGACTGAAACTAGGGAAATGTCTCAACTTCAACGTCTATGCTCTATCGGTCGGAATAGTGGATGTCATTCTTGACGCCTTGACCCTCGCGCTGCCGGTACGAGTCGTCCTTGGCCTCCATGTTCCCACACACAAGAAGATCGGTTTAATGGGTATCTTTCTCCTTGGCTTGTT
This sequence comes from Darksidea phi, assembly GCA_030770425.1. Lineage (NCBI taxonomy): Eukaryota > Fungi > Ascomycota > Dothideomycetes > Pleosporales > Lentitheciaceae > Darksidea > Darksidea phi. Next base: position 2,733 of record JASJFT010000046.1, on the reverse strand, counting down.
GTAAGTTCGCGCCGATACCCACCTTTAACTCTACAGGGGCTAACACTTCTCAGTGCTGTTGCAACAGGTGTTGCACGGGTCAAGTTGATGTACCAGCCCTATTCAATTTACGGTAAGCTTACCTATATATCGTTCCTTTAATTCAAACTCCCTAACGCATTCATAGTTCGTTTTAATGAGGCCGGCATCTGGAGCGGAGTACATTTTATGGTATCCATTGTTTGCTCTTGCCTCCCCGTCTACAAGCCACTCTGGCAAGCCATGTCTCGATTCTCAATCCGACTTCGCACACTGTACAAATCGAAGTTCAACACCGGCACCAGCCTACCCTCATTTGTTCGCAGAAAGAAGAACACTACAGACGAGCAGAAGTCTAGGCCTAAGAAATCTTTCATCTCCTTGAAGCGAGTCCCGGTTAGTAGCTTTGGCTCTCTTGGAGATACGAAAGGTAGGACACAGCAGGTTGAGCAGATCTCCATCGTCTCGACTATTCCTGAGGAACGACAGGGTCGCTTTGTATAAGGAAACACCTGTCACGATAACGCTTGAAACGACGAGATGCGACTTTTTTCTTCCATATTGGTACTACGTCTATTATTTAACCTGTACGCCAGAGGTATACTCCTTTTCTTTACCTACTTTGTGAACCGTCTCCTAGGATACTGCATGTCATCACACGCTCTTTAGTACGTCCTTCCGCTCAAAACGACGTACCCGGTATTCGTACGTGCATTCTTCCCGGCCGATGCAAATCAGGCATACGCGGTGAAAGAATCTTGTTGGGTGTAGTTCATTTATTCCCGATGTTGTGTTCCAGCCTCGGTAGTATTAGTTTGGTCCATCTTGCTGCGTTTCGTTGGAGGTTGCGGTTGATAGGGTGGTTGCGAAAAAGATAGTACGACCCCTAGTCGTACTTCTTGCCATAATCCTCTCCATAGGATTCGTCCACCGTATGTTGAACAATGTCCTCGCGAACTGATATCTCTATCCACACAAGGATTTGGTTTAGTGAACCATTGTTGAGACGATGGAACCGATTCGCCCTGTTTGTTTTTCCAGTTTCGAGACATTCGCTGATGTCGGCATGTAACCAATTTCCATGCCCTTGCAAGTCTTGCAGCCCACGACAGACCTGATCACCCGTCACTCAATTCTCGATGAGTGTCGACGAAGACTTGTATCGCAAAGACAATCCACGTGTAGACTCTCTTCTCTTTTCTCATGGCAGCCACCGCTCGTAATACCAAGTCTTCCAGCATGATAATTTTGGCCTTGTCCGCATTGTCGTGCGTGATGAAGTCGATGAGCGCGAGATGGGAAAGGCATTTGAGTAATGTTTCGTCGTTTGCCGAGATTTTTCCATGTAATATGTCCTTCTGATACATCGGCAAATCGGCTTTCTGGAACCAGTCATTCAAAATCATCGTGATATGATGACAGAAGACGATCTCTGGTGAAAAACTGAAGCTGTCTGCTTCGTAGCGCACGAAGGCTTTCTTTGAAGCCACGTTGTCTCCTTTAGAAGTCGGGTCCACGTAACCATCGTAGAGGTAGTCGATAATGTCTTGATGCTTTTGGAACTGCGGAGAGTGCTCTACAAATGCCTCGCTTAAACGTCGTATCATGTAGAGTGCGGTGTTCATCGTGATTGAGGCAGTATTGAGGGTGATTTGGCTATGCTTATACTCTCTCCAGGTCTTTCGTATGAAGATACGGATGTCGGTAAGGTCCTTCATGAAGTAGTACAAGGCGACAGAGATGTCCTCATCCGACGCTTCAACTTCATACTTGTCGACTGTATCCTTTTGTTTTGGAAGAGTTGCTGCCATTTCGTCGGCCATGCCTTCCCAATCAGGACATTTCTCTACCTCTAATGCCTCGGAATGATTCGTCGACGGGTCCTTTCGACCATGTTGCCCCTCTTGTTTGTCCTTCTCGACGACTATCTCTTTCAGCGAAGATAAAATGTCGTACACTCCCACCAGAACCGAGATGAAGTACCGATAGCCTTTGTTGTGCATCTTCGTACTGTCAGACACTTCGGTTTGGTGCGCTTGGTACCACGCTGCGCAGCTTTTTCGAGCTCGAATGACATCATTCAGTATCGAGAGTATGTATCCGGGGACCTTTGCTTCAGCGGTACCCGCGATAACACGAGCGAGGCGAGTGAAGGTCTTGACTTGAAGCTTGTGCGTTCTAGCTTGGCTCTTAGCTTGAGGCCTTCTCTTGCCTTTCAGCCTGTGCTTGGGCGATAGTGGAGCTAGGTCGGTCTCGAAGACATCTCCGACCGTACCGGTAGCTCTCGTCGCGCTGGCAAGCCACTGCACAAAAGTTCCAGTGCCCTTCTTATACCGTGGGTAGGTGTCTGTTAATAGTGGTGCTAACCCCATGGCGACGCTCGGCGCAAATCGAAGTCTTTGCGAAGCAGCTGGTGGTGGGGACGTCGTGCTCGAGTGTAGTGACGAAAGGGATCGAAACTAATGTCACTTCTGCCACCCAAAATGAAAACGGGGGTAGAGGAGTCAGAGAGCCGAAGTGAAGGCGGATTTTAACATTAGCGGGGTTTCTCGACCGAGACCCACAGGCAAACATCACACAGTTTGATCACATCAACAATTGGAGAACTTCTCTGATTCTAGTACGAAACTCCGCCGGCGGGGGGGGGGGGGGGGGGGGGGGGGGGGGGGGGGGGGGCGGGGGGGGGGGGGGGGGGGGGGGGGGGGGGGGGGGGGG
>JASJFT010000459.1:0-12187 GCA_030770425.1 Darksidea phi | reverse complement strand
AACCAACGGTGCGACAAACGTTCTATCGGCCCTAACCCGGATCCCGTATAAAGGTACGTACAACGCATAACACTTAACTCTAAGTTTTAGGTAAAAGCTATAATTAATAAAGAATAAGGAAATATTAGTTATTTTAAAGGTAATATTATTTATAACGAATTTTATAAGAGGGAGCTATTATACCTAGTTATTCTAGTAGAAATTTATAAATACTTAAAGGTACGCTTTAATATTATTATTTATTTACTTAGTCTAACTATTAGTCTTAAGATAGAATAATAAGGAGTATTTTAGTATAATCCTAAGCCTTATAAATAATTAGTTCTAAAACTATAATATAAACTAGGTTTCTTAATTAGATAGAATATTATTAAAGTAATTATAAAGGGAATAAACTCGGGATATAAAGATATTAATTAACTTAGATATATTAATTTTTTTAATAAGAATAATATAGTATATCTTTATAAGTCTATAGACTATAATAAGAACGTATTTATATATATAGTCGTACTATTATAATTCTAAAAGCGGGGTAATATAGTTAATAGAAATATTAGACTATACCTAAAATAGAACTAGTAAGGACTTAAGAAATCCTTAGGATAATAATCTAAAGCTTTTAATTTAGATATAAAGTTTATATACTTAGATATAAATTTCGATATTATATATTATATATAACTACTAATAGTCTTAAATAACTAGTTCTATTATTTTAATTTATCCTAGGTATCTAGTAGGTATAGAATTATATATTTAATATAAGATTTATATATAAAGTTTATTATAAGATAATATAAAGAGATATTCTTAATACTATATATAGTCTTAATAAATTATAAAGTCTAGTATTAATACTTATATAATTTTTTAAAGGTATTTTAGCTAGCGTCTTATACTTAGGTCTAAAAGGATAGTAATTATCTTTATAGCTATTAGTATAGTAAAGTATATAAAGTTAATTAGTTCGTTAATAAATTAGTTTATAGTAGGGAGAATTAGTAGTACTATACTTATAGGGGTTTAGTTAAGAAGGTCTTTTAGAACTTTATTACTAAGAACTTCTAATAAAAGGACTATTTATAGTCTATTTTTTACTCTATTATTAAAAGTATTATTTTTATTTAGTTAGTCTTCTAGTATTTTACTTAGTATATCTAGTCGTATAGCTTTTAAATCTAATCGATAAATAATTCTAAAATTAAATTATAATAGAAATTCCGACTAATAAACCTAGTATTATAATAATACTTTTATACTTATAAAGTATTCTAGATTCTTATAGTTAGTAACTATTTTAAATAGTTTTATAGTTCCTTAGAGTTCTAGTTATTATTCTTCTAAGAACTTAATAATTATTAATAATTCTTTATTATAGATCTTATAATTATATTCGATAGTACTATATTTACTTAAGAAGTAGGTAACTATATATAGAATATTATTATTATCGTATTAAGAGAGAATACTACCTAATACCTAATTAAAAGTATTAGTTTCTAGGACTATCTTCTTAGTAAAGTCGTATATTACTAGTACTAGTATTATAGTAAAGAAATTCTTAAGTAATTTAAAGATAGTTATCTATTTAGTAGTCTAGTTCTATAGTATATTCTTATATAGAAGTTTATTAAGTAGAGTATATATCTTTAAGAAGTCTTAAATAAAGTATTAGTAAAAGTTTATAAAACTTAGAAATTTCTATAGATTCTTTAGGTAAGAGGGTTATATCTATTTTAAAATTATAGCTACCTTCTTAGAGTCTATTTTAATACTATTAAGAAAGATAATAAGTCCGAAATACTTAGTCTTTATAACTTCGAACTTATATTTATAGATATTAATTTAAAAACTAGTATTAATTAATCTTTAAACTACTTCTTAGATATACTTTTAATATTCTTTTCTATTATCTAAGTAGACTAGGACGTTATTAAGATACGTAGTATAGGTATAATCTAGTAGATTATAAAGGGTATAATTAATATAGTTCTAAAAGGATATTAGTATATTATAAAGGTTAAAAGATATAATTAAAGTTTTAAAAAGTCTAAAATATATAATAAATACTATTTTCTACTTATATCCTTTAATAATACGTAGTTTATTAAAGGTAATAATAATATCGAGTTTAGTATATATCTTTATATTATAAAGAGTATCGAGAGTTTCTTAGATAAGGAATAGTAAGTAATAGTTTTTAATAGTAATATTATTTAGGTCTTTATAGTCTTAATATATATATACTTCTCTACTCGATTTTATTACTAGGAGTAGAAGAGTAGTATATCGCGTATAGGATTTCTAGATAAAATCCTTATCTAGATTATCGTCTAGCTATTTACGTACGATATAGAGTTTAAGTAAAAAAAAAGATTAATTCTTTTAATATAGAGGTTCTTTATCTAGAATAATATTAATCTTATAATTCTATATTTATCTTAATAGAAATTTATCTACTTTTCTAAGAAGGAATCCGGCTACTATATCCCTTAGCTATTCTAAAAGTTTCTTTTTTAGCTCGTTATCGGATAAAGGTAGTTTTCCTACTAGGAACTTATTAATATCTAATTCTTTAATATCTTAAAGGTATAGGGTATATTTATAGTTAGTAAGAAATTTATAAAATTATAGTAGAAACTTATCTAGAAGATCTATCGTAATTTTACTATCTAGAATATCTTTAAATTCTTCTTTAATAAGGTTTAGAATTTAATCTCCTTTATTCTTTAGTAATACTTTAAGTACTTAGTCTAGCTCGTTCTATATAATATAGGTAGCTTTTATATTAGATTATTTATAGAATTATATAAAGGTTATAGCTTATATAAGATAAATATTAAAGAAATTAAAAGGTTTATAATTTAGTTTAGTTAATAGAGGGATACTAAGTAGTAGTAGTAGTTCTTTTTTAAATTTCTTTAAATTAACTCGGTATCTATCTACTCGTATAGCTAGTAATAATTTAGTTATAATATAATTTCGTACTATAATTACTTAATATTCCGGGATATTCCTATATTTGGTATTTAAGTTTTTTATTTTATAGTAGAGGCGGTCTAATATAAGTTTAGAAGATAGGTTTATCGAAGTCTTTCTACTTAGTTAACGAAGATTATACTTATTAATATCTTCGATATATAAAGATAGTTAGTAATTTATTATATTAGTATATAGCTTAGAGTATAGTAGTTTAGTTTTATCTAATATATTTTTATTAGAGAAAATAGTCGAAAAAGCTACTTATATAATCTTAGTTCTATAATAGTAATATTTCTAATAATACTACGAATCTATATTAACTATTATTAAAGTTTAATTAATAGACGGGTTATATTTCTAGAGCTAAGAAAGATCGAGAATAATAGGAGTATTTTAGACTAGATTAGTAATATATAATAAGTAGTTTTTATAGTAGTTTCTAACCTATATAAATAAGATAGTATATTAGATAAGTATATTACTAGTATAGCTATTAGCTAGTAAGAGCTTCCTTAGAAAGAATATAGTATAGGTATTAATAGTATATTTTTAAGTAAAGATTTAGTTAAGAAAGATAATAGCTAAGTATCTACTATTTATAAGACTTTATATATTAATAGTAGTATATATAAGTAGAAAAAAAGTATAAATAAATAACGATTTACTATTTATAGATTTAAGTTAAAGGGAGATCTTTTTACTTAAAATAGTCTAAATCTAGTATAGTTACTTATCTAATAATTCTTTTCTACTTAATCTCTAATTATAATAATAACTAGAGGTTATATATTTTTTAAGTTATTAATATAAAAGATACTTATAAAGGATAATACTAAGCTAACTAGTATATTAGTATAAGGGGCTTTAGTCTTAGGTATAAAAGTTTCGGTTCTAGTATATTTTTAAGATTAATCTATAGTACGATTAAAGAAGGGATTATTAAATAGACGTTAGTAGGAGAATTAGTTATTAATATTTTAGTTATTATACTAGAACTAGAGGTAGTTATATTAGGATTACGTATATTAGTTCTAGGCCTACTAGTATTAGGGGTATTAAGGTTAAGTATATATTATTTATTAGTCCTAAGATATTTATTATATAGTCTACCCTTAATCTTAAACTCTATTAAATCGCTTATTATTTTTCTTCTTTTTAAGGTATATATTCTTATAATAGCCCGGTTTACTATAATAGAAGTAGATATTAGTAGTCTTATATTCTTTATAAGAGATATATAGGGTATATATTATATCTAGGATTATAAAGTCGCTAGTATAGATTAAGACTATTATTAAGAAGAAAAATATAGGTATAGAGGCTAATTAAGGGGTATTATTTAGCCGATTATTATTTAGACGGAAGCTAGTATATATACTCTTAATATATTCTTTATCTTATTTTCTATTCTAGATTTATACGAAGAGGTTTACCTATTCTTTATAATCTATATAGTCTAATTACTTTTCTCGATAGATAGCTATAGTACCTAGCGTAGTAGAGACTTTAGTACGAAGAGCTTAAACTTTTTCTATATTAATCTTTTCTACCTTAGTAGTCTATTTATAGAACTCGACCTAGAAGTTAAAAAATAGCCGACTATCTATAACGAGTTTATCGAACTTATTACTTACCTCGATCTATTTATTAGAGGTAATATAGTAGATATTAAGGGTCTTAAATAGATTAGTCGTATTTTACTATTTCTATTTAGTAGGGTTATTTAGGTTAAACTATATAGTATTAAATAGATTATAATAGATATTAAGTACTTCGCTAGATATAAGATTAAAGATATATTAGATATATTTAAATTTTATATTAAAGATTACCTCGTTTATAATATAAATACTATAAATATTATACTTTTAGTTCTTATACTTAGTCTAGTATTTATTTATAAACTTATTTACTCTATTAAATTTATTAAGATTATTAGTAAGATAGTAGTAAGAGGTACGGGTATAGATCTAGATACGTAAAAAGTTAACTTTATTCTAAAGTAACTAAATAGTTTAGTATACTTCTTTAAGATTTATAATAAGAGAGATAATATAGTATTATATACCTATATCTAAGGTATTTAATATAGCTTTAATACTATAGCGGGTTAAGAAGATAGATCCCTCGTTTTCTAGTATAATTAATATAGTAGGGTTACTTACTACGCCTCCTATATAAATAAGAAAGGCTAGTATAAAAACCTAACTAATTACGACGATAAGTTATTCGCCTTACTAGTATTACTAATTATTAGTAGCTATAGTATTCTTTAATATTCTTAGTATTCTAGATATAACGTAGATCTTAGATCTAGCTTAGTATTTCCGAGTTTAAGGTAGTCGATCGGGCTATTAAAGAAGTATTTTACCCTAGTAGTAGGATTAAAAGAGAGAATAGTATAAACTATTATAATATAGGTATATTAGAATTAAGATAGAATATAAGTTATACTATAAAGAACTAATACTAGAACGAACGGGGGCTATATATATCTAATATAATAAGATCTAGTAAAGGGAATACCGTAACTATAGATACGATATATAATAGGTATAAATAATTACGAGTTAATACTATAATAAATATCTAGTAGTTTAAATATTAGAATTATAGAATATTAAATAATCCTTTAAGATTTTTATAAATTATAAGAATCTAAAATACTTTATAAAGATATAATCTCTTAGTAAATAGTAATACTAATAGATAGAAATATTATTATAGTTTAACTATTATCTTTAATACTACCTAGAATAACTAGTAATATAGCCTAATATATTAAGTCGTTAGGAATAGAATATAAAAAATCTATAACTATAAGAAGTCGTACTAATATATTTAAGATTAGTCTAAGCTACTCTAGCTAGTATAATAGTAGATATAATAATATCTAAGAGATACTATATATAGATTAATACCTATATATAAGAGCTTTAGAATAAAACTATTTAAGTAAATCTAAGATATATAATTTAGCTATTAGTAGTATAATAAGATAACTAAATATTCCTCGTAAAGATAGAAACTAGATAATAGATTAAGAACTACTTAGTAAATATTTATAGAATATTAATATAGTATAGTATAATTTAGTTACTAATATAGAAACTCTTAACTATAATAGTTATCTAGAGATTTTATAAATTGGGGCTAGTAGAGTATTTAGATAAAAATACTACTTTCTAACTAATATATTAGAACTACTACTAGAACGGAATATTAGTAGATATAATAAGATATATTTAAAACTATTACTACTATAATATATATACGTCCTAAAAGAAATAATAAGATTTACTTTAACTCCTTCTAATTATAAATTATTTCTAGTTTTAAATCTCTATAGACTTTATAATAGAGTTACTAGTTATCGATAAAATAGTTTTATACTACCTTCTAGTAATTATAGATTAGCTATCTAAGTATATCTAATTAGAAATAATAGTCTTTATAAAGACTAAATATTATATTAAAATATTCTATAATATATAATAAAGATTTTATAGATTTCCTATATTAATTATTATAGACTAGAGTTTAGACTAGCTAGACTTCTTTTAAATAATACTTTATAAATTTATAAAAATTAAATAACTTCTATTAATAGTATACTATCCCTAAATTAACGAAGAGATAGAATAGATAAACTAGAAAGTTTAGATAGTACTATATATAATAATCTACTTTAAATAAACTAACTAGTTTAAATATCTACTAGTATACTAACTTATACTAAATAATAGGAACTTTAATATTATAGAAGTTAGTCCGAACCTTTTTATTAATAGATATAATATAGATCTACTATAATATTATAAGATACTAGAACTATTAATAAAGATATTATAAAGGAGAACGATCTACTTTCTTAACTATCTTAAAAGAAATATAAAACTAATCTAAATTATAATTATATTCGCGTAGTAAAAGTAATAAGAATTAATAAACTAAAGTAGATACCTAGTAGAGAAGCTCTAGGTTAGTAATAAGGTCTAGTTCTTTATAAGGAATATTAAGACGAACTACTCTAGTTATAAACTCGATTAGTTATAAATAAAATATATAGTACTTATAGTCCTAACCCCTCTTATAGTTATATTAAATCTACTAAAAAATCTATATAAAACTATCTATATCGATCTACTAGAAAGAATAGCTAACGACCCGCTTTCGAGCTAATTCCTAATAGATACTAGACTAGACCCGGCGCTAACTCTAATAGAAGAAGATCTAGTACTAGATAAGTAGAAGGTAGAAGAAATCCTACGTATAAAGAATATAAGGGGAAAAGAGAAGTAGTAAGTTTTAATATAATAGAAGAGGTAGATATAACTAATATAATATCTTATTAAAAACTTTATAGAAATAGAGATACTTTAAAAGTTTAAGAAATACTAAGATAATATATTATAAAATAATAAACTAGTAAGAAAGAAATAAAAATATATAGTATAATAATTCTTATTAAATATCTATAAAGGCCTCTTCTCTAGTAAAAGTACTAGGGTAGCTATATATATAAAAATAAACTATCTTATATAATATTATAAATAAAGTAGAAGTTAATATAAAGCTAAAGTAAAGTTAGAAAAACTCTAATATAATTATAATATAGTTTACTACTATTACCTTAGATATTACTTAGAAAATCCTTAGAATTAGATAGAGGTAATTATTTATTAAAACGAACCCTATATAAACGATTATACTTAGTAAAATAGCTATTACTAATAAGAACTAAATTAGTAATAGATAAGCTACTAGTCTAGCTTAATCTATTCGGAATAGTACTATAGTTAGAACTACTACTATTAAGAAGAGTACTTAAATAGATACTAGTTCTATTAATAGAGGTATTTAAACTATAAGTAGAATCTCTAATAGAAGTATTTAAGTTATAAGTCGAATCTTTAATAGAAATATTTAAATTATAAGTCTAACCCTTAGAGGGAGTACTTTAACTAGAATATAATATAGTAGAATAAAAGTTAAGAGAAAAAAGAGGAAAAGAGAAGAACTTCTTTAGATAAAAAGATAAGGGAATAGAATATACTTAATAGGAATAAAGTAAAAAAGACTAAGATTCTAACTAGTAAAAAGACTAAGTAGGTAGAACCCCTCTATATTTATAGAGTAGGGACGATAGAGGGTCCTAATAATAAAAGAAGTAAGAAAATAAACGCCTAAGGCGATTATATAAAGAAAGAAGAGAAGAATTATAAGAATAATAAAGTAGAATTAAAGATAAAGAAGTAAAGAACTAATACTAATAAGATAAATATAAGTAAAAGTTATAATACTAATAAGATAAATATAAATATAAGTTATAATACTAATAAGATAAATATAAATATAAGTTATAATAATAATAAGACGAATATAAGTAGAAGTTATAATATCGATAAGGTAAATATAAGTAAAAATTATAGTATTAATAACTAAAGTATATAGATTCTATAATATAGTATAATAATATAGTATAATTTTTAATAAGAATATTAAGAGAGTTCTATATAAGTATTAGTAAAGATATTTAAGAAAGAGATATAGAAACTTATAGTAATATATATATTAATAACTTTAAGATATTTAAAAATATCCTTAATACGACTATAAAAGATATTCTACTTATAATAGAGATCTTAAAATATAACTCTAGTAGTAGTAAAAAGACTTATAATATTAGTACTATAATATATTAGCGAGTTAGAGAATATAGAGACTAGAGTAAAAGTAATTATAAAGAAAAATACTTAGCTATAACTAGTAGTTAACTTACCGTACTAGGATAAAGTCTAAAATAACTAATTAATAATATTAATACTTTAAACTACTACCTAAAGGTCTTTAAAATCTTACTATAGCTAATAGAACTCGTTATTAAAGTAATAGTAGATTTTTAATATAGACCTTTTCTTATTCTAACTATATATATCTAGGATAAGAATATAGATATTACCCTATATATATATAGTATTATAGTACTAATACTAATAATAGAAGATCGTATAAAGATTAGGATTTAATATAAATAATATATTATTATAATAGTAAGTTTTCTTACTACGTAAATAGTTACTATAAAACGTAGTAGGGCTAGGTTAATACCTATTAAGAATTAATAATAATTTATAGAACTACTAAAAAGGTATAAAAGAAGGGCTACTTATATAATATAGCCGAATTTAGCTAGATAAGAAATATATTTCTAATAAACTTAATTAAAGTTTATAATAATAATATTTATTTTATCTTTAGAATCGTTTTAAATCTTAAACTAGTTTAAACGTTAATAATAATCTCTTAGACGAATAGACTATAAGTTCTAAGTTAATCTAAAGTAATAAATTAAGAAGATATATATAGAATCGTTACGGAACGTAGAAGACTAATAAGAAGAAGAATACTCTAGTAGCTTATCTCTACTAGTACCCGAGACGCCTTTAATAATAATAAAGAAACTACTAAAGAATAAAATATAATTAATTATATTAGATATTCTAGAAACTTAAAGAAACGTCTATACGAAGCTAAAGAGGGTTAAAAAAGTAAAGAAAAGTATATTAATATAAAGCTAAAGAGAACTATAGAGAAAAAAGAAGAGATATAGAAATAGGGGCTAAAGAATACTAAGAAGAGTAAAGAAAAATATTAATAAGAATAAAAAACGTCTAGTAAGAAGTATAGAGAGAGAGAGAGTAAAGAGATTAAAAAAGAAGAAGAGTAAGTTAAAGTTATTTTAAAAATAATAGAGTATTTATATAAGGTATATAATATAAGTATAATCTATTATACTACTCTAACCCTATTAGATTACTATATTATCTACTTAATAGGAGTATTTATATTAAAATAAACGATATAAGTATAACTTTACTACCTTATTATTATACTATCTACTAAATAGAAGTATTTATATTAAAATAAATAATATAAACGTAATATTATTATTATAAAAATCTACTAGAGTAATATATAAACCTCTACTACTATAATTACTTCTATAGGTAAGTAGAATAGTAAACCCTTAGATAAGCTTTAGTAGTAAATTTAATTAATTATTACTACTTTAAATAATCCCTCTTAGTAGTAAATCTAACTAGTTATTACTACTTTAAACGATCCCTTTCTCCCTATAGTAAACCTAATTAGTTATTACTACTTTAAATAATCCTCTCCCCGACTCGTCCTATAATACTCTACTATATAGGAATAATATAGAGTAGAGAAGAAGATATATTATAGCTTAGGCTTAGTCTATATCTATTTTAAAAAGAAGGAGACTTACTTAAAAAAGAGGCTCGTTTAGAGACTTACTTATATAAAAGAAAATATAAAATAAAAACCCTTTATCTTCTTTTTATAGATATTAATAATATTATTAACGTTTATTAAAGTTCTACTTCGAGACTAGTCTATTATAGGTTAGTTTATATATCTATTAAATATACTATAAATAGTATAGATTTATTAACTTAGTATCTACTTAATATATATTAAGATAGATTCCTCCTCTAGGAGCTTAGACTACTACTTAATATAATATTACGTTAGCTTCTAGGCTAGCTATATTTTTTATAATTCTAATTATCTTATTATATTTTAATATTTTAATATCTTATATAATAGTATAGATAGTAACTATATAATAATAATAGCTTCTAATTTACTAATAATATATATAGATAGTTAAATACGTCGATAATACCGAACCTCTTATTAATAATAATAATAAGGTAAACTATACTAGGCTACTTCTTAGTTCTTTACTTACTAATAATCTTCTTAACTAGGTATCCCTATTATTCTTCGCTTCTATACTATTATTCGTATTATATCTACTATAGATACTAGCTTTATCTTTTATATTAGGTATTTACTCCCTTTATAGTATATTAAGAAGGCTAATTCTTCTATCTATAATAATCCTCTCTATATAAGCTTTTCCTCTAGTCTATATAGACGATATAGCTATCTCTAGATAAAATACCTATTCTCGTTATATAGGACCTTGGATAGGAATATAATATAGATAACTACTAATAGTTATATAAGAATTCTATTACTACTCGTTCCCTTAAATATATCTAATATATAGTTAGTTTTATACTACTAGTTATTATAATTAAGAAGTTTTATTAATAGTACCTCCTATTTATAGTACTAGGAATACTCTATTATAATATTTAAAAGGTTTAAAGCGCTATACTCGAATAGATTATTCTACTCTAGTTCCTTCTACTAAAGAACTAGGCGAACGATTATTAACGAAGATATATAATTAGTAGGTATTAATAATAAGTTTAGGAAAGAGGATATATTAGTACTACTACTCTCGTCGTTACTAGAAGACTAAAGATATATAGTAAGGAAGCTAGCTAAAGATAAAAGATAGATATAAGGAAGCTAGCTAAGGATAAAAGATAGATATAAGGAAGCTAGCTAAGAATAAAAGATAGATATAAGTAGAATACTAGTATTATTACGGGTAATTTTTATACTATAGATAATATTAGTATACTAACTTCTTACTACTACTATTAGTCTTCTAACTAGACTTTATAGTTTAGTATTATATATTATTTCTTATCTAGTACCTTAATATTCGAAATATTATCTTATTACTTACGATCGATAGTACTATATATAGCTCTATAGCTCTATTATCGTATATAAGATATAGGTATAGTATCTCTATTATATATAAACTTCTACTATATTTTATATAGACCTTTTAAAGAGACTCCTACTATATAAATCTAAATTAAATATTAAGATAGATAAGAATAATAAAAAGAACTTTCTTAGATAGTAGCTATTAAGACTAAGCTAGCTTACTAAGAATCTTAGGGTTCTATAGAAAGATAAAGTAGTAAATTTTCTAAAGAGGAATCTCTAGACGAAGAAGAGTATAGAGTATATAGTAAAGGTACTTTAAACTATTTATAAGTTTTAAGATATAAAGAAGATTAAAGAGATAAAGGTAAAAGTAATAAAGTAATAAAGAGTCGAAGTAAAGAAGAAGTTAATAATATAAAGTAAGATTAATAAAGGCTATTCGATTTATATATATAAATTTAAAAGATAATAAAAAAAAGAGAGAGAGGGGAGAGAAGAAATAGTTATTAGTATTTTATAGTAGTTACTTAGTATTAACGTAGCGGAAATTATTATAGTATACTAGTTCTTTTCTATACTT
>JASJFT010000458.1:0-12196 GCA_030770425.1 Darksidea phi | reverse complement strand
ACGTATATCTACTCGTTTTACTATATAAATTATCGTCTAAAAAATATTTTTCTAATATATATACTACGTAACGCGCTCGGCGTATCTAAAGAGCGTCGTAGAATATATAAGAGAACGTTAGTAACTTAGTTTTTTATATTACCTAGAAGTTATATACGCGTAGTCCTATTAGAGGGTAAGACTTACTCCTCCTACGTTCCTACCCGTAGTAAAGTAAGGCTATAAAGGGGTACTCTAAGCTTAAAGGTAGTTACTATAGGCTCTAAATATTATATTATCTATTTTAGTAGACTATAAAGGAGAGGTATCTTAAACCTAGGGGTAATTATCCTAAGCTCTAGGTATTACGCTACCCGTTTTGGTAGGCTATAAAGGGCGAGGGCCTATACTTAGTATCGGCGATTTTTTTAGGTTCCTATCTTAACTAGTACCTCGTCTTTTAACTAGAGGCTAAGGAACTTATCTTATAACGTAGCTTTTAACTACTAGGCTAGCCGTTTAAATAGGCCTAGCTTATTAGGGTACTTATTATAAAACTCTTTTACTTTTTAGATCGTATTTATAAAATCGCTTATTAGGTAATAGGTTAGGTTTAGGTCGTAGCCTATCTATTCCGTTTAATAGTAGAGCTTACTATAAACGATTCGGCTATTAAGGATACGGGCTACTAGCTACTTAGAATACCTATTTACTTCTATAGCTAGTTCTTTAGAGAGTACTTAACTAGGTAATAGGTCTTATATAGCTTTATATAATCTATTCGTATAGAAAACGTTATATATCTTTATATAAGAGGGTAGCTAGATTACGTAGAAGCTATATCTTTAGCTAATAATAAGATAAGGCCCGTATATTTATTAGTCTAATTTTAGACTTAGCCTTAAGGTAGTAAATTCCTTAGGTATAATATAAACTTAATCTTCTATATTAAAATCTAGGAGGTAGTATTTTTTATTAGCTTATTAGCTTTAGGCTTTCTAAGCTACTATAATATTAGCTTAGACGTAGTCGCGAACCTATTAGACTATATTAGCTCGGGTTTTTACGAACTCTTAGGCTATCTATATAATTATATTATCTAGTAATTTAGAGGGTTTATAGACGTATTCTCGCTAGTCCTAGTAGTAATAAGTCTTATAGCCGAATTTAATCTCGAACGGGGAAAATCCTATTATATCGTATAAAAGAATTATCTAGGCCTAGTCTATACTAAGTAGAAGATTAGACTAGTTATCCTAATAGAAGTTTATAAAGGGGTATAATCGTTAGTCTAGCTATTAATTAAAAACTTCCGTATTACTATTAGTCTATAGGTAGTAGATTATAAATAATAACTAGCTAATTCTTATAAACTTATATAATTCTTTTATAAAGTCTAATACGAACTATAGGTCTTAATTCGAGACTATAGTATATAGGGGACTAAAGACTCGCTATATATACGTATAGTAGAGAGTAGCTACGTCTTTAGTAGTAGTAGTCTTAAAGTAGGGTAATAAGAAAGCGTATTTTAATAATCTATATATTACTACGAATATATTATTATATCCCTTATAATCCTTTAGAAAGCTTTTAAAGTCTATAGAGACGTCTTTCTATACTCTCTTAGGTATAGGGAGTAGTTTAAGGAGATCTAAGGTCTTATCTTAAGGCTTATAACTCTATTAGTACTACTTATAGTTCCTTATATAATATTTTATATCCTTATTTATTATACCCTAATAATATAGGTCTCTTAGGAGCCTAATAGTTTTCTTTATACTTAGGTAAGTAGTAATCTATATAATATATACTACCTAGATAAGGTAGATCTTAAGGAACCCTACTTTAAATACTACTAACTTTTCTTTTTAAAGAAGGAGCCTAGACGGGGTTAAGGATAGGTACTTATATCTTTAACGAGCTAACTCTTACTTTAATTCGAGTATAGTATATATACGATTTTTATAAAGTATATAGTTAAGAAGTAGATAAGGATAGACTTTAGTTTTATACTCGAGATCCTAGGTATTAGTAGTAGCTATTAAGGCGGCTATTATAGTAGAGGCTTATTTAGAGGGAATAAAGACGTAAGTCTTAATAACTTTATCTTTTTCCTTCTAAGTTTTTAACTCCTTCTATTTTTAAGAGAGGGTATCCGCGATAATATTAGTAGTCCCGAGGTAATAATAAATAGTATAATAGTAGTCTATAAGCTTCTCGGCCTAGTAAGCCTATCGTAGGGTTAGTTTATACTTAATTAAGAAATACTCTAGTACCCGGTAATTAGTAATAACTTAGAAGGGTTTATTTAGTTATAATCCTATAAGCTAAGCCCTCTATTTATTTAATTCTCTTATAACTACGAGTATCTCTTTATTATAGATCTTATAGTTTATTTCTATAGACTTTATTATCTTTATAAAGTAGGCTATAGGTCACTAGATTCTATTATCTTAGAGCTACGTAAAGATATCTACTAGAACGTTATTACTTACGTCGGTTTCTATACGGGTCCTATAGTAGAATAAGTAATATCTTATAATAACGTCCGAATATAATAATATCTTACTTTTCTTAAATATAGCTTACTCTTTAGGTCCGAAGGTACGAAATTTTCCCTTTTATAGTAGTCGGGTAAGCGGGCGGACTATATAACTATAGTCTTTTAACTACTTATAGTAGTAGTTATAGAAGCCTAAGTAAGCTTATAGCCCTTTTAGGGTTATAGGTTCCTTCTAGTCTTTAATAACTACTATCTTATTAGGGTCTATACGGATTCCTTTAGTACTAATAATAAAATCTAAAAATTTTACCTTAGTAACTATAAACTTACTCTTTTTAATATTAACCTATAGTCTAGCCTTCTTAAGCTTATCTAGGATTTTACTTATATATTTCTCGTACTTAAAAGGGTCTTCTAAGTAGATTAAGATATCGTTTATATAGATAGTATAGATCTTATTAATTTCGTTCTTAAGTACTTAATTAATATAGCGCTAAAAGGTTACTAGTTTATTATATAGCCTAAAAGGTAGAACGTAATATTTATAATTCCTATATTATATTTTAAAAGTTATAAGGTCTTTTACGTTAAGGTCTAATCTAATATAATAGAAGACTTAATATACGTCTAGCTTAGTAAAGACCTTTACTTTAGAGAGTTATATTAGTATCTTCTTAATTAAGAGGATAGCTATAATATCTTTCTTCGTAACTACGTTAATTTTTTAGTAGTCGATATAGAACCTCTATCTCCCTTTTAGCTTCTTAGCGAATAAGATAAATAAGATAAAGTTAGTATTACTAGTTATAATAAAACTCTTTTTTAGGTACTCTTTTAAATAAGCTTTTAGTAGCTTTAGGTATTTAAGGGATATATTATAGAGTAGGCTTATACTAAACTTATTTATATTATCTTTAAGGGTAATTTTATAGTCGATACCCTCCCTTTTAAGGGGTAGCTTATTTAAGTTAATCTTAAAGAAGTAGTCTAGGGTAGCTTCTACGTAACTTTTATAAGGAAGCTTTTCTACTATTATATCTTATACGTCCTATTCTACTAAGTCTTCTACTAAGTCTTTTAACTATTTATTTTTAATTAATAAGTTAACTTTATATAGGCTAATAGCTTCTAGTATAACTTCTTTCTTATCTACGAGCTTCTATATCTTAAAAGGCTTAAGAAAATATACGTCGAACTTATTACTAATAGTCTACTCTAGTAGGTCGTTAGGAATAGGTATTACTTTCTTTTTCTTTCTATTATTTTTTCGACGACCTTGTTAGCTTTTCTTAGATTTAATACCTCTTAAACTACTATTAATATTACTATCTACATTCCTCTATATTTCCTTAGAAGTAGTTTATTAGTCCTTTATTACTTATAGCGGGGCTTCGACGGGCTCGTAGACCTCCTTCTAGGGGATTATAAGAGCTTTAATAGGAATCTCTAAACTAAGTATTAGATCCTTTTTAAGTAAGTAGGCCTTCTTCTATACTTTAATCTACTAATTAATTAGGTTATTACGGCGTAAAGCGTCGTTCTAGTATTCTAGCTTTAGTTTTAGATCCGGCTTCTCTATAATAATTAGGTTATATTTTATCTACTTTAGGGTATTATCTAGCTAGTATAAAGTCTAGTTATAATAGTTAATTAAGGACCGGGTTTACTTAAAGAATTTTTTTCTAAGTATTATATTATAATACCTAAGCTTATAGAAGAGGAATTAGGTAGATATATTCTTTCCCTAAATTAATAGGTTAGCTTAGATAACTATATTGACTAAATAATTATATTTCCCGTTAAATCTATTAAGGGGGATTAGTTTCTTTAGTTAATAAAAGACGGACTTTAGCTTTTTCTTTACTACCTTTAAATATTTAGAGTAGACTAATAGGTATATACTAGTACTACTATCTACTAATCCCCTTAGTTATATAGCTAGGCTATTTACTATAAGTTAAATAGGAAGTATAAATAATTTCGAATTAACGAGCTACGGTATCTTAATAAGTCGTTAATAATTAAGGGGTTTAATTACTCCTATATAGGCTATTAGGGAGGAGTCCTCTTTTAATAACTTTTATTTTTTAATACTATAGAGGAGGCGTTAGAGTTATACTCTAAACTACTCTTCTCTTTATATAGGGAGTCTAAATAAGCTCCTTCTTTAAAATTATTAGAAAAGATAGTATTAACTTCTACTTTTACGGTATTCTACGTTACTTTATATACGATATAATTAGGGTAGCCTTACTACTTATTTCTTTTCCTATAATTAAAGTAACGATTTTACTTCTTATACTCCTCGAAAGAGTAGTTATAGAGTTTAGAGGTATCTTTAAAGTAAATAGGCTTCTTTTCTAACTTATTAGAGAAGGGTCTACTTATAGTCGACTACTTTCTTTTAGAGGCGGTTAATTAGTTACTTTAAGCGAGCCGGGTCTTTTAATACTAATTATTCTTAAGTAGTACTTTATTAGCTAAAGTTATATATTTATAAAGCTCGCTAAAGGTAGAATTACTATTATTAAATAGATCTACCTTATTTCTTAGCTCGAAGTAGAGCTTATCTACGAATTCTTCGTTCTACTAGTAATAAAATAGATAGATCTTTATTACTAAATACTTAAAATCCTTAATAAAGTTACTAACTTTACTAAATACGTTTATACGTAGTTAGTAGAATTTAACTTTTACCTTCTTCTTCGCGTAGGAATCTTTATAGTATTTCTTAATATATTCTAATAGATTTATATCGAATATAAAGTCTACTTCTTCTTCTCTAGAATTTAGCTATATCCGAATATAGTCTTTTACTAGGCCTACTAGTCGGGATATAATATAGACTCGGCGGATCTTAGCTATCTACTAGGAGGTTTCTCGTATATACTAGTCCTTATTAATAGTAAGTTTCTATTCTATATTATAGAGCTAGTTCTTTAGCTTAGACTCTCCGTCGTTCTTAAATAAGATAAGATTAAGGTAGAATACGGTCTTACGGGAGCTAAAGGTTTATAAGGATTTACTTCGATAGCTTTCTATAATATCCTTCTTTTAAATAAGGACCTATATTCTATTATCTAAAGTAATAGTTATAAACCTTAGTAAGGCTAATAGAGATCTTATAGAGTAGGCGCTAGGGCGGAGAGTAGGAGTATTTTTTATTTTCTTTATAGTAAAGGGTAGTACCTTTAAATCTAATAGATACTCGTAAAGGTCCTTATTAGGTAGGGGAGTCTATATTAGATCTAGAAACGTAATTAGTTTAGTAATTAGCTCCTTTTATAAGAAGCTTAATTAAAAGGTTAGGTATTAAATTAAATCCTACTAGAACCTTCCTAGGAGCCCGGGGGTTTAAAGGGGGGTATAATAGGTAAGAGGGGTTCTTTAGAGGCCAATATTTAGACTATTTAGTTATACTATTATAGGGGGGAGTCTTATCTCTTCTATATCTTATCTACTATTAGGGTCGTACTATAATAGTAGAGCCTCGAGAGCGGACTTAGGGTTATACTAAGGAAGGACTACGAATTCGGCCTTAGTATAGACGACTACGGGGGAGGACTACTTAAGGTCTTCCTCTAAATTCTATTACCTACTTACGATTTTCTAGGCTTATTAGAGCTCTTCTTATAGCTTTTTAACTTACCTTCTATAGTTATCTCTTTTCTTAGCTAATTAGTTAAACTTATTAGCCGTAGTATTTATAAAGACGTTCCTACTAACTATACCTACTCCTATAGTATATACTAGCCTTTTAGCTACGATAAGATAAAGACTATTATCTATTAGGGTATTAGTAATTAGGTCGGGTCCCTCTTAGGTAGCTAGTATATTCTAGACTATATTATAGTCTAGGAGTTCTTCCTATTCTTTAGTATTTATTAAGTAGGGGATTTAGGATCTATTTTCTCCTCGAAGTAATTTAACCCTCTTAACGTACTTATCGATCTTCTCCTCGAGGCTATCTTTACTTATACTCTCCTCTTAAGGGGGGAAGATAGTCTTAAGGATCTAGGGGTCGATATACGTATCTTTATTAATAAATACTTCTAAGGGGATTAGTTTATAAGCCTTAATTAGCTTTTACTAGTATACTTTCTCTTTAAGGGCGGGTATCTTACTTCTAGCCTAGCTCTAAAACCTAGTCTAAGCTTATATACTCCTTACCCTACTCGAAGCTCGGCTTAGAGTCTTATCCTTTCCTTTACCTTTCTTCTATAGGGAGGGCTTATAGAAGAGCGGTTTATTTAGTAGAATAGACTTTAAAGGGCCTACCTAGCCTAGGGAATCCGCTATCTTATTATTATATTAATTTAGTAATTTAGTTAATCGTATAAAGATAAGTCTATTATAGAATTTAGGATATAGGTCTAACCCTACGTAATACTTTTATAGGTCCCTTCTCTTTAAAGGAGATACTAGGCGCTTTAGTAATATTAGGGCTCGAAGTAATTAGTTTTTAAGGTTTACCTAAGAAAGCGCTATACGCTATCTACCCTAAGTACCGTAGACCTCTAGGGATTTAAGGGGGGGTTAATATTTAGCTACTATCTCCGGCCGAAAGTTAGAGATCTTAGGATAATATAAGACCCTAGGACTAAGTATAATTAACTAGGAGTTATAATAGCTAAGGTAGCCTTCTAATTAACTAATAGTAGAATCGGTATATTGAAGCTATCCTAAGATAGCGCTATAAAGGTATAAGAATAGATAGTTCTTATACCCGAATAGGGCTTAGCGCGCTAAATAAACTAATTAACTATTAGACTAATCCTTAGGATTACCTAATCTACTAACCGAAATAAGAAATAAGTAAAATAACTAGGTTACTTAGGGAACGGGCCGTAATAGATACTTTTATTTATAAAATTAATAAATATATCTAAATAGTCTTTTTCTATTAAAAGAACTTCTATTCTAATCGACTAAATATTATAATTAGAACTCTCTTTTAATTTAGAAATTTTAAATATAGTATTTATTTTTAGATACTAATAATATAAGTAGCTAAGCGTTATATATTATATAACTATTCTATTTATATAAAGATTTATACTAATTTACTATAACTATATACTAAACTTATAATAGCTATATAATAATAATTTATAACGACTATATAGTAATTTATAATAATTAAATTAGTTATTAAATTTAGTATAACTAGTATTTAAAGATTCTTTACTCGCGTTTTAACTAGATAGTTAAATAATTTAATATATTTATTCTATACCTCTATCTACTTATAAGTACTATACTAGAGGATTCTATAGTAAAATAATTCGTTTTATTTTTAGATTCCTAATAAGTTACTTATAGATTCTTATTAGTAAGATTAAATTTATATACTATTTAATCTTTAGTATATAAAGCTATTATTATTATTATTTTAATATATAGAGGTATAAAGCTAAAATCTAAAAATTATATAAATAGATATAGTCCTCTACCTAAGTTATATAAAAGTATTAATTATATTATTTTATATAATTTATATATTTAATAGCCTTATATAAATAGATATAGTAGTTCTTTAGATATATAATTATTATATACTACTTAAGTTATCTTAAAGATTAAATAGTAGAATTACTAAGCTTTAATTAGAACTAGTAGCTATAAAATATTTCTACGAAATAGTTAGATATTAAGAGCCTATATATAAGAATATTAAGTACTTCTTCTACTTCTTTTTTAGGTCTATTTTACTTTCTAAATATAAGATAACTTTCTATACTATCTTTATAGATTACTACTTTATTTTACTTTAGTCTATAGGTATATTTATATATAGTACTATTCTTTATAATAATACTATTTAAGTCTATATCTACGTCTATATCTATATCTAAAAATATCTAAACTATAAACTTAATAATATTATTAATTATAATTATATCTTCTAGAAGGAAGAATATAGTAAGCTTATAATTATAGAGCTATAGCTCGTATATATAAAGGATTAGTTCGTATATCTACTAAATATATTATAGATAGTATAGATTTATTAGCTTAATATCTACTTAATATATATTAAGGTAAATAAGAATAATAAAAAGAACTTTCTTAAATAGTAGTTATTAAGACTAAGCTAGCTTACTAAGAATCTTAGGATTTAATAGAATAACGAAGTAGTAAATTTTCTAGAGAGGGATCTCTAGATAAAGAAGAGTATAAAGTATATAGTAAAGGTACTTTAAACTATCTATAGATTTTAGGATATAAAGAAGATTAAAGAGATAAAGATAAAAGTAATAAAATAATAAAGGATTAAAGTAAAGAAGAAGTTAGTAATATAAGATAAGATTAATAGAGGCTATTCGATTTATATATATAGATTTAAAAGATAGTAAAGAGAAGAGAGGAAATAGTTATTAGTATTTCGTAGTAGTTACTTAGTATTAATATAGCGGAAATTATCGTAGTATATTAGTTCTTTTCTATACTTAATTACTTAATAAGATTAAATAAGAGTATATAATAGAATATTATATAAAAGAGTTTATATAACGGTCTAAGTTATAAAGCTATAGACTTCTAAAGTATCTATATTTCTTAGTATTCTTTTCTTTTTAAGCTAAAAGTCTTTAGTATAATTAGATTATTATAATAGTATATTAACTAGATTCTTTATATTAGACTTATATTTAATTTTAAAATTAAAATAAACTAATTCTTTAATCTAGTATACTTACTTAGATAAGAGTATCTTTATAGTTATAAAATATCTTAGATTATTATAATTATATAATATATAAAGAGTATTTAAAATATATTTAAAATAGTATTACTACTATTTAAAGATTTTTATAATAGTAAATAACTCTTTATTATAAGTATTCTATAAAATCTATAGTTTAGTAAACTTATAATTAAAGAATATAACTAATTTTTAATATTTTTTTATTAAGAGTATTATTATTTATAATTATAATAGAATAGCTACTATAATAAACTTAGAGATATTAGTAATAACTATTATAAGTTTTACTAAATTAAAGTACTAAAGAATAGAAACTCTTATAAAGAGCTTATAAAGTATAAGAAATATATTATATATATTCTTTAACTAAAATTAAAAAGTATACTACTTTATAAAACTCTTCTTAATCTTTTTTAACTTTTTTACTAATATATTCTTTCTAAACTTTTATTAGATTAGTATTAGATTCTATATAAAGATTATATATTCTAAAAGTAAATAAATAATATCTAAATAGTTATATATAAATTATTAATAAAAGTTTATAAATTTAAGAAATACTTATATATCTTAATAGTTCTTAAACTCTAGCTACTCTTTAATTATTTAGATTTATATTAGGTCTATAACTACTTTATAGAAGATTATTATAAAGTTAAAAAACTTTATTAACTTTATAAAAAAGGTATACTTTAAGA
Source organism: Darksidea phi (assembly GCA_030770425.1). Lineage (NCBI taxonomy): Eukaryota > Fungi > Ascomycota > Dothideomycetes > Pleosporales > Lentitheciaceae > Darksidea > Darksidea phi. The sequence goes on along the minus strand of JASJFT010000458.1, from coordinate 2,307 downwards.
TTTTATAATAAAGTCCCTAATTATATAATCTCTTAATAACTTTATAAATATATTATTTATAATCCTTCTTCTCTTTAAAGTATATAAGAATATTATTTAAATAAATAATATATATTTTATTTAATAGACTATTTAAGACTTTATAGATATATAATTAAAATATAGTAGATATATTTATAAGACTAAATAGTATTATTAGATATTTAAAATAGTTATAGTATATTTTAAATATTATCTTCTACTTATTATTCTTCTTAATATATAATTAATTATATACTTTATAAAAATTAAGTTTTATAAAGATCTTAGTTTTAAATAACTAGTCTAGTATTTTACTTATAAGAGATATAGAATAATAATTTTTAATTATTATCTTATTTAAATCTCTATAATTAATATATAATTAAAGTATATTATTAGCTTTAAGTATAAAAAGTATTAAAACCTCTACTAAAGATTTATTAAATCGAATCTATCTCTTTTTTAAAGAGTTATTAAGGTATTTCTTTAAAATTTTAAGTTCTCTTTTAAAGAGATTATAAATAAGTAGATTTAATAGTATCTTTTTCTTCTTAAGATTAATAGTATAGTTATATTTTAAATTAGAAATAATTTTATTAATAAGTTTAGAACTAAAGTATTAAAGTTAATTATAAAGATATTTTAGTACTTTTATAACTTTTTTAAAGTTAATTTCTTTATTAAAATTATTATAAAAAGTATTTAAATAACTTTTAAACTTTTATTACTTCTTTTAATAAAGAGCTATAATTCTTTATAACGGGATATTTATTATTAATATTATAATCTAGAAGATTATAGTCTTAGATAGTTATACTAGTTTAGAATATTATTTTATATAATAAATAAGATAATTATAAAGTTATAGGATTTAATTTTTTAACTAAAATAAGTCTTATTTATTTTAGTATTAAGTATTCTAAGGTATCTTAACTAAGACCTATAGATAAATATTATATAGTTTAATTATATAATAATTAGAGAACTTTTCTAATTTTAGTATAAAACTCTATTAGCTTCTCCTCCTTCTTATTCCTATATTACCGTCTTAATTACTAGGGTATTTATTAGCTATTCGGATCCTCTATACTCTACTAAGGACTTAAAGAATTAGGTATTTAGATTAATATTACTAATTATCTATCGTAGTCTTATATTCTAATCGTAAATAAAGATTTTATTCGCTAAAGTTAAGACTATATTACTAATTAGCTATATTCTCTTATTAATATAGATATACTATATCGAGCGTCTAGAGGAGAATCTTACTATTAAAGATAAGAAGATATAATATCCTAGTACTATTTAGATTTACTACCCTTTTATCTCTTAACTTTAATTCTTATAGCTTCTTCTTTAAATATCTCTTTACTTTCTTAGAGATATTATTAATATTAATAATTATAGTTTAGTAGATAGTATTTAGCTTATTATAGAAGATTAGTCGACTTATTATACTTTATATAATATATAGTATTTAATTATATATTAGATAGACGGTCTTTTATATCTTTATATATAGCTATTTAGTATAAGTACTATATCTTTAGTTTATATCTTTTAGTTTATATTTCTTAATTTATATTTTTTAGTTTATATTTCTTAGTTTATATCTCTTAGTTCTAATAGTTCCTCTCTTTTATATTTTACCCTCTTTCTCTAGACTATATATTAAGACTTATATTAAATAAAGCTAGTATTAGCTATTTACTATTCTACGGGCCGATATTAAGCGTTCTACTCTTTTTATATATAGTTAAAATTTTAGTACTAGTCTTTAGATATATATAGTTTATTATTAAGTAGAAAAACTTCTTTATAATAGTATAGTTATATAATATAGCTTTTCCTCGAAGGAAAAAAAAAAAAAAAAGTATTCTAAGACTTATTATCTTCTAAGATTCGTATTTTACTAGTAGATATTTATAGATATTCTATAATCTTTATTATATTATAGAATTAAAGTTAATACTCTTTTTTATTTATAAGTAATTAAGTATAAAAACTTCCTAAATATAATATATATACTTTTTTTCTAGATTATAACTATTATATAGTATCTTAACTAAGATCTATAGGTAAATATTATATAGTTTAATTATATAATAATTAGAGAACTTTTCTAATTCTAGTACGAAACTCTACCAGCTTCTCCTCCCCCTTACTCCTATATTACCGTCTTAATTACTAGGGCGTTCGCTAGCTATTCGAATCCTCTATACTCTACTAAGAACTCGAAGAATTAGGTATCTAGATTAGTATTACTAATTATCTATTATAGCCTTA
>JASJFT010000457.1:0-12323 GCA_030770425.1 Darksidea phi | reverse complement strand
GCTAGGATATTACGTCTTCTTATCTTTAATAGCGAGGTCCTCCTCTAGGCGCTCGGTATAGTATATCCGTATTAACGCGGGAATATAGCTAACTAGTAATATAGACTTAACTCTGGCGAATAAGGCCTTTATTCGCGATTAGAATATAAGGCTGCGATAGATAATTAGTAATACCGATCTAGATACCTAATTCTTCGAGTTCTTAGTAGAGTATAGAGGATCCGAATGGCTGGCGAACGCCCTAGTGATCAAGGCGGTAATATAGGAGTAAGGGGGAGGGGGGACCGGCGGAGTTTCGTGCCAGAATCAGAAAAGTTCTCCAATTGTTATGTATTAAACTGTGTGATGTTTGCCTGTGGGTCTCGGTCGAGACACCTCGATTCCACTTCCCTATACATCGAACACTTAACAATCTCTGGCATACTATTACTCTGAAGGGTAAGTAACGTCAACTACCCCCGACCGGATATTTACATCGTCCTTTCCCTATAGACGAGATCCCGATGGTACTCCTCCCCTCCTTATACAGTACAGGCTCATCTAACATAGTCCTAGTCGCTCAAACGAGACCCTCTCACTAAAGACGACTCTTTCTTTGATAACGCGGCTACCGGCGCCATAATTATTGGGTTAGGGTAGACGATATACTGGAAGGGGTGTACAATCAGAGTCTACAAGACTGGACAAGAAGAGACGCCTGTCCAAGTGATCGAGAGGTACGATGGTCAAGCAATTATCATGAGAGGTACCAGTCTGTTACTGGAAGAGGGCAAGGCGAGGGAAGAATAGGGTAGATGTTTAGTATTAATCATAGAGTGTCTCTTTGATATCGAACGCACGCCACTCCCCTAAAAATAGAGTTATCCTACAACCCTCCTTTTCTTGATTCGATATCGTCATTAAGGCGCCATCTGTATAGGAACGTACGTCTCTCATCTCGCGCTGGTATATGGGAGAGGTTAAAAAATTATAATCTGTATTAGTACCAAATATATCCGCGATTACGTCTCGTCGACAAGCCCGAAGCTTAATACACGGGTCAGGCTCGATGTTACTGCCGCCTTGAAAACGAATGTACCTCACCCTATCCTTGCCTTCTACCTCTATATTGAATAGGTTCTTAGTATAGAGCGCTACCTTCTCTTTCGCGATTCCTATCTCTATCTGGTATCCAAAGTGATTACGAATATCCCTTTTTTGGAGAAACATTGATATATCTGCCACTAAAGTATCGGGAAATCGTGAATTAGGTACTCGTTGGATTGAGTCCATAAACTCAATAGGGAACAATGTTCTAGATGCTCTGAGGGAGGCATCAACGTGGACTCCTTCTTGGATAACTATGCTACTGGGTACTTGGTCAGAGGCACAATGCTCGGGACTGGTATAAACCAGCCCTAAGCCGTTTGGCGTTGTGTTTGGAGTAGAAAGGGTTGGAACCGGACTCTCGATGGTAGGGCCTGGGTATGTTAGATGTGAAGACAGGCGGTTAATCGGAGTACGTACGACGTCGCTTAGTACTCTTCCTTACGCCGCTGTCTCCATCGCCATCTATCGATTGTGGAGCCCCGCTTTCCACTGCAAGTGCGAGCTCTTTTACGGTTTGACTACCCCTCATCTCAGCACTAGCCGAACACGGCCATTGCGACACTAGTGTCGCACAAGGGTCTGTCAGAGCCCCGATAAGCTCACCAGCCAGCTGTCCCGCCTCTGTCTAGCCCATCTCCTAGCTATTTTTTGGCCTCCTCACCCTCCGGGCATTGTGAGCGACTGGCGCATTCGTGGGAGAGAGCCTCCGTGCGGGCCGAAACCAGTATAAAGCTCTTGGATGCAGCCTACTAAAATAACGCCTCGGCAGCACCACGATAAATACGCTGCTCATGCAAGACGTTCAATGCGGCTAAATCGCTGGCAGTGTTACGGAGGTCAGCAGGAACTCGCCCTGCCAGATACCCTCGAATTCCCCTCTCAAAATTCACTCTCAAACTTCCCTCTCAAATTCGGTCCTCGAGCCCAATTGCGGGGCACTGGTTTTTTTTTCCTTTTTTTTTTTTTTTTTTTTCCTTTTTTTTTTCTTTTTTTTTCTTTTTTTTTTTTTCTTTAGAAATCTTCCGGTAAGTTTCAATGCTAGAACGTAGGTTATGGACAACTACCCCTTGCTGGTATGTACCTTTAACGTGAGTTTAGTGCACTCAAACCAGTATTTAACATTGTACATTGACGAGATACAGTAGTGTCTGTAGCTGCACTACCTCGCGCGAGGTTACACCTTGGCGTCATCGCGAGAGCGTTGAGTGTTCAACACCAGGACTTTTGTAATATGTGCATATTTAATAGATTCTCGTGGCTTCAACGATCCTAAATTTGCAAGCGCAGCCTCGACTGACCCCATATTGATGGTTGGAGGTAATGTTGAAGTTTTGAGGTTGGTGGGGAGCGTGCACTGCGCGATACGGGCTGCTGACACACCGTAAGTAGTTAGACAGCGTACACAAAATATATTGCACAGCCTATCGATATTGTTCTGTGCAGCCTGATGAGTTTTTAGGCATCAGCTCGTATCCCCGCCGGCTTTCACGACCCTCTGCGGATTTTCCTCCATCATACTTGGAAACTATGGCTCCAAGACGTGATTCTGTGTATTTCGAGTCCACCGAGAGCTCTGAAGATGACAGGTCAGATAATGAAGATGGCGAGTATGTCGTCACCATTGATCTGAACAACCCGGCATCGAATCAGAGTATATCAGCCGCAAAGCGCAGGACGACCTCCAATTTCCAAAAAGAATCAAAATACCGTCCGGAAAAACTGGATATTGTTGCAGCCACTGTTTACAAAGGAGGAGATGACTCAAACTTTCGCATCACCACCAAGGACGGACCCGAGAATGCTGAAGAAGAGAGCGCGACGGCTATTGCGCGCTGGGTGTAAGCATGATTTGCCGATCTACGCTGAGCGTTTAACTGAATAGAAGTAGGCATTTTCAAACTGATAGCATATCCTTTGAGCATTTTGAGGTAAATGACTCCCTTACTAAATGTGAGGACGGGCTAATTTGATTTCTACAGCGGCTTGCAATCAACGCTACACTGCAACATCACAGTGATCTCGTTCCGGTAGTCATGTATCTCCTGCGAAAGGTCCAACTGGGATACGAGGAGAGTTCTGCTTATGGGAGCTTCATCCAGCCGGGCACCGTGCTCCGGTGTGACGGGACTAACCAAAAGCATTTGGAAAAGCCTGATCTGTCTGCCATCTTTATCTCCTGTCCATATTTTGATATCGGCAAGTGGAGACCACCACATCCACCAAAAGATAATTCGCTTCATTTGACAAGAGGCCTGTTCCAGTGCCAATATACTCAAGAAGTTACCTTGGACAGAGAGGGCGATCAAATCTTCCGAAAGTTCAGAAGTGTACACGCCAATCAGTACCTTCGCGTACCCCAACTCTGGGCTATGGTCTTGCAATCCGAGACCATCATCACTTGCGGACCATCTACGCTTTCGGAATCTGTGGGCGAACGTACTGAGTTTGTAGACGAAAAAAGCCTCCTCACCAATGAGCGTTTAGTTCATGTAACCGATTTCATGAAAAGAGTAACATATCTCCCGGTAGACCAGTGTAAGACATTCCTTCATCTTCGGCAGTGTATTGAGCAACAATGTCTTGCGGATGCGGATATTGATATCGACAACTGCATTTTGCATTCTGGCAGTAGCGAGGAGGAATTGTCTGCTAGCCAATGGCCTGATCTCCTTAAGGCTCAAAGATCGGTGATTATCTATGTGCGCATCTCTCGAAGAAAATCAGCTCTGCCGGCTCCTTCGTCTTCCGACAACAATGGCCAAAAAGCAATTGATGGATCGTCCCAACCCCCGCTGATCGAGTATAAGGGGCTCAATTCTGATGAGAGCTCGGACGATGGCAACAGGAAGGCTTTGCTAGTCAGGAGGAGGTCAGTATTCAGCTCCAGGTTTATGTCACTCCACTGAGACCGCGTTAGTACCGTTCATCGTCAGGACAGCCCCGATCTACGTAGGACTTCGAGGCGTACCCAAGCCCTGGAAAGTAGCCTTCGTGATCAAGGCTATGTGGTGAACAATTTGAACCCATTAGAAGGCGGACCATCAAGCATTTCTACTATCAAGAAGCCAAGGGTTTTTAAGCGTCCAGCGTCCAGCGACCAGGCTGTCCGGATCCCGGAGAGATCGCAAACCGTACGATTTACCGAACAGGAGTCGTCTAAACAATCTTTTGGTCCCGGCCCCTCAATAGCGTTAAAAGGCTCATCATTTGACCATGCCGCCGAATCCTCCAGGGATTCATCACTCACAGATGAGTACACGGATGAGTTGCAATCGGAAGATCTACACAACCGTGGGAGCCTGGAAGGCACTCACAGCTTGCTTGAATCTATTGATGAGAGCAGACCGTATTCAAAGAGCCTAGACCGGAAAATTTCAGAAGTTGATGCTGGAGGAGACGCCGCATCCACATCCGGCCGTGGACAGGATAGATCTTCTCAACACAACGAAAAAAGTGCTCAAAACTCACTAGGTTCTACGGAAAATGCTGCGAATGGTGTAACCGACCAGCCATCCACTGTATCTGATGATGAGTCCAGTGGGAGCAAGAGCTCAATCCGTTCACTTGATGAAGAAACAAAGCTTCAACGAGCCGCCACTATGCAACCTACCGTGGACTCGGAAGACGACGACGTGGTACCTAGCCCTTCGATAGTCCATATGGAAGATAATTCGAGACAAGTTGATATAAAAACTTTTGAGGTAGGAAAAGACCAAACCTTGGATAAGACAGGCGGAAATTTAAACACGGGAGCTGTGGCACTGAATAGCGGAGAAGATCCTGCTCTAGACGATACACGAGAGGAGTTTCTTTCTGAAACAGACAAGAAGCCACTGGCCATGCAGGATCTTGATTTGAAGCACGCCTTCAAAGAGGAAACCAATGCGGCATTAAAGAGAAACGTTGATGAGCTCGATAAAGAAGTTACAAAACGGATCGAAGAGGAAATGAGGAAACGACTCGCGCGCTTTGGGTTCCAAGAAAACCAAATCCAAGCAATGATTCATCCAGAGAGAGCCCAAACATCGCAGCTTGGAATGACAGAAAAGACGCCAATGGCTTCTGGAACGCCTAGATATCCCAAGGTGCGCAAGGAACATCTTGATGTAGATACACTACTCTATTACGATATCCCATATGAAATCGACCCGTCTGACCCGAGCTACATCATTATTTTTCGCGAATTGGAGCAGCGGGAAACCGAAATTCTGTTCGAGCATACGCGTCGGTTGCGGGCCGGACGCACCAATAAGCTTTCGATTGAAGAGCGAAGCGACAATCCAGGACAGGAATATGCATGGATTCGGCGGAGGAAAGCATCTCGACGTGCAACGAGCCGTCACGAGCCCAAAGTGGTCGGGGTAAACCGGCGTAGCTCGATTACTTCGCTTACGGACGATCGCGGCGGGCCAAGTAGCAAGGCGGGAGCTAAGAGAAGACAGCAGAAATCTGCCGAAGTGACTGGCGAAGGAGCGTCTTCTCCATCCCCTACCATAGCAGAACCTGACATCAATTTGAGGGTCCCTCCGTTTCTTGCCTGGCCGGATACCATAGAACAAACAGAGGGATTTGCTTCGAAGGGTGGGCCAAACCGTTCCGGAGAATGCGACGATGCTCTGACTCAACTCACTCTGTTGGAAATCGAAAATTGCATGCATAAGAATAGACCAGATGATGGAGGTTTACCAGTTAGCCTTCATCATCCATTTCTAGCTAGCTACAGATCAGGAAAGGCATTTGTGGAGATTCCTGAGAGGTCTCTTAATGATCTCAAACCTATCCAGGATCCAGAGCGTAACAGTCCACAATGGAATCAGGCGCTTTTGGATATCCGAGACGAGCTTGCTTTTCTCAAGTCGATTAGGGATAAGCCAAAATTTGCTCTCTCTGCCAACCTCAAAAAGCAGTCTATTGCGACTAGAACACCGAGACGTGTAGCCAATTGGCAGATTTCAAGGCTTTTAATGGAAACGAACTCGCTCATTTCGTCTGCACAGCAGCTTATAGATCAATTCGTCTCGAAGCAATATCCCCATGTACTGTTGCGAAGGTGTTGGGGTGCCTTTTATGAAATCAGTGAAGTAAGTCACCCACTATGGTTCCCAACGCAGGTCTTTCATCCAAGTACCGATAGGTCATTAGGATAATTTTGCTCACTTCAAGCAGGTACTTGCTAATCTTGGCAAAGAGAATGCCACACAGTGCAACCAAGAATCGAGCAACGCGTTCTCACTTATCTACGTCATAAAAGACGTGCCAGACAGAGGATATCTTGAAACGCACGGGTTAGAAGAACTCATCATTCCCCTCGACCGTTGCAGTGTATGCTCGAGATTTACCCGTTATCCGGACATAGATGATGCTTTCCAACATTTGCAGCAGTGCCATATCCGGAAGAAAGAATCGATCACTCCGGAAGACCAAAAGAGACTTGGGCATTGGCTCGTATCAACTGCTAGTGTAGAGATGGAGAGACGAAATACCGAAATGAGCAACCTGATAGGAGCAATCTACCGGTGGATCAAGAAGCTCTTACACAAAGCCACAGAAATCCGGACTGGTGTCGCGGACGAGAACCGGGAAAAGCCGGGACATTTTCTTCTTCCCTCTGATCTAGTCAAGGCTGCCGAGAAGACTTTCCAGTTCATTTACACGTCGCTCCATGCCGTTCGTTTTCTACAAGGTCAGACCAGCGGAGCAGCTCCCAATATGAAGACCTCCTCGATACAGTTACGCGACAACATTGCTTTAGTCGAGCACTTTGGGATTGCGGCTGAAACTTCTCTTTCAAATGCACAGAATGAATTGCTTTTGATGGCATACACTGGATCAAGTGATGGCACTTCCATTGTACAGTACACATCGGCACCTCCAGAGACCACTGTTCTCCATGCTATCTTTGTTCTTGTTAGTAGGCCATTACTTGGAGACCTCCAGGTGGAAGAACATTATCGAAACCATTTATCTCGTCTTGTAAGTACCAAGTCTATACTCGAATTTACGCAGTCCAATGGCTAATTCTGAAGCGTTACGATGCTGGTCGCCGGCCATCAAAGCGGGCCCTCAGAGAACTGTACCTGCTGGAAGAAGAGCTCGAAATTGTTTGCTCCGTCCGTTTACAACAATTCGAGATGCTGGCCGGGCTAAAGAAAGTTTTTGACAACAAGAGCTATCGGATCACTAATCAAGTGCGCATCAATGGCTTTGAGCTGCTCGAGGAGCCATCTTTGAGGCGAGCCCTATGTAAGAGAGGCGAAGTGGAGGAGGAATTCAACAAACTAAAAGATCGACTCTCTGGCACGGCACAGGTGTTGAAGTACAACATTGAGATCGCCGAGGAAGGACACTCGAAAGCCATTCTGGTGTTCACGCTAGTGACAATCGTTTTTCTTCCGCTCTCATTTGTCGCCAGTCTCTTCGGCATGAATACTTCCGATATGAGGAACATGGAGGATACGCAGGCGCTCTTTTGGGCAGTTGCACTACCACTCACAGCCGCCGTTGGAAGCATCTCGCTCCTCACTGCTTACGGAGGAACCCAGATCAGAGAACGAATCGCAGCATTCGGAGGAAGGATGCGGGACAGTCGAAAGCCCAAAACGGAGTTCAAGGCCCCGAAACCGAAGCATTTCAGGAGACGAGACGAAGAAGAAGGCGGCGAAATTCAGCCCAAATTGTCCCCGACACCGGGGAAGTTGAACAGACGAGAGACATTAACATCCTTCAACGTCTCCACGAAGGGGAAGGCTGCGAAAATAGGACGCCAGCGACGAACAACGATGTTTAGAGATAACGTCGTGAAAGATAGAAGGGAGTCCCGCCTAAGGAGCCCGAGAAGGACCAGTCCAAAACGGTTCGTTGGCATTAAGGAGATGTTCTACTGAGCCATAGTGCTGGATGGCGGACCGATCTAGCGGATGATTTGGGCACTAGTTGCTAGAGTCACATTTATGGACATAGTTCAATTTTATCCGCATTTACTCAAGCCACGCTTGAAGAATAAAACCGCAAAGTATCGACTCAAACGAGAAAATGAATCGTATTCAATTTTGGAAACTAGTCTACGTAGTTTCATAGAAATCAACGATGCTAGCTGGGAATAATAATAGGGGATATTTCGGCCAAATGTACATGGCTAATTAGGAATTGCTGCCGCAGCCCGACCAATGATCAGTGCACGACGGTGCAAACAGTAATTTCTATTATAGGTTACAATGAGCATGGGGCGTCCGGTTTTCATGATATAACACCACGCCATTTCGTGCGGACCTTACCAAAGAGACTCCCACTATGAAAGTCCAAATCAATAACACCACGCCATCGTACAAGACTGAGACCAACTCTTTGCATCCTCTAGTCCTTCACCGGTTGCCTTCCTGCAGGTGGTTTCCGTGTCTCGCCTTATCATTTCCTCGCCGCTTCTTGGGGTGCCGGACCCTATCAACACAGAATCAATCGCTAATGCATGTTCAGTGCGCTCGCCTCAAACCTGCTATATGGTTCAGTCGTCTTTTTCTTCCCGCCTTACTCTGTACTCTTACTCTTCCATCCCACCTCTTCGAAAATGTCGACCAACGACTTGTCGAGCCATCTACGCGAGCGTATGTCGCCCGAAACCAGATCCGTTATCGATCAACCCAAGACCGGCAAATCTGAAAGATGATTATCCTTTTCGAACGGAGGAAAAGCGTGGGATAATTTGTGTATGGCCCGGTTTGGGGGGATTCGGTAATGCAGACGAGGCACTCATGGTACAGAGGGATCGCTACTTAATGCCTTCGAGAGCGTATTCAGCTAAAAGGGAAGCGATAACCTTGCGGTCGAATTCCCCAACCCCCCCACATCTACCTACCCATTGAAAACTTTTTTCCGTTGGGGAGCGTACAAGAGGTGGATAGAATAGGTAACAGTTTAGGTTATGTCTTTGGTAGAAAGAACCAAGTACTACTAAGCTTAGACCATCTTAAATGTTACTATTTAAATTAATAGAAAGTTACTCACACGTCCTCCTAAGTAATGAAATTATAAAAAAGCCAAGCTTCTGCAGCGCAGAGAAAGAGCGCGGTAAAGAAGTAAGAGAAACACGTGCTATTACGTACGCGGACGTAATGTGTTATGTCTAATTGATTGTTTGGAAATATACCTGTATAAAATGCGTACGCTACGAACTCCCTTCTTCCACCCTCTACATTACCACTCGCCCCCTCTAGGTAGACAACACACAAACCCAACCCCCTTAAAACCCCTAGTGAGCCTCACTCAAAAACGCAAACCTCACACAAACAGCCAGCACAAACAAAAGCATCAGTCAAGAACGATGTAGAATGATCCCATGTATTCATCCGCGACGAACCCCATCGCTCAAAATGAACCTGAAAAAGGGAGGATATCAAGCCGAAACACAATCCCCGGCCTCCACTAGCGTCTATATACAAGTCAATGGCCCCTCGTCAAATGGTCTAAAAACGCCCGAACTCGCCCGCTGCTTCGCTCGTCAAAAGCAAACCTGATTAAACTAGCGACTTTGCATAAACACAAGATTGCGCACACGCACGCGCACACGCAAGGAGCAGCCCATCCATCTCTCTTGCAAAACCCAGGGGAATCTCTCATAAGCTCATGCAAACGCTGGTATGCAGAAGGCAGCACCATAGGCCGAAGCCAACCGGGGCCGAATTTCCGTCCCTGAAAAGCCTCATATGCTGATGATGTGTGGTATTAGGCGGGAGCGGTTGCACAGCGTTGACGGAGCGCCTGCCTCCTCCATCTCCGCTGAAAACCGATCGGAACCAAACAGGTGCGCCAGGTATATGAACATAAGGCGCAGTCTGGATCTAACTGCTGAGATGCGAAATTAAAAAAGAGGTATCAAAGTAAAATCATTAGAGGACGTAAGGTCAACGATAGATTCGTGAGAATTCTTGGAAATCGTCCAATGGCCGTATGCGGTACTCCAGCCCTAAATCCACGACAGGAGGAAAATTGTCGTAAGAGCGTGGTATGGATGTAGAACTATGACGTCGGAGAAGCATGAGCACATGAACGGAGGAATCGATCGGATCGGATTGCCTTCTACGGGAGGCTTTTCCGAATGGGCGTAAAACTAACCGGGCGAAGAGCTTCGTTGCGGCGCCCATCTGTCGGAGTCGTCTCTACACTGCACGCCTGTAAGGATAGAGTGTGAAAGGCTCCGCTCTCTCAGAGTGACATCGTGAGCCACTCCCACTCCTGTGGACCTGCGGCCGAAAGACCTTGTCCCATGGCGCCCATCGGAAGACTGCCAAGGCTCTGATTCTGAATCGTATTGTTCGTGAGCACCACTGGTTCTTTCCTCCTTGTACTGGAGAGCGCTTTTCCCGATGTATCTTCAGCGTCCGCCATTTCCAACTCTTGCAAGCCACTCTTACTTTGTCTTCGGGCCCTTTTGGGCGCAACACCGCCACCGCGTCCTTGCACCGCACTTGTTGTGTTGGTGGTCTGCGACTTAGGGGGTCCAGGCGCGATGGGTACGACACCGCCAGACTTGACAGTGCTCGTAGGGCCTGATGTGGACACGGCGGTGTTCACGCTGGTGGATCCGACCCCCACTGAGCCCGTCGATTTTGGTGACTCTGAATCCGCGCCCTTGCCAGATGTAGGCGTAGTGACCGGAGTTTGTGCGATGGAGTTTTTGCGAGACGACTTTTTCGAGGCTCGCGATGTCGTTCCACCCACAGGGGCCGAATTGCCGCTTCCCCTGTTTCGTTTCTTGATAACGTCTGTCTTGAGCGATAGTGGACGGACTACGCCATGTAGCTTCAGGAACAGACCGCACGCATTGCATAGAGGGTGCCCTTCGGGATTGCGACGCCAAAGTGGAGTGGTCTGAGTGAAGCAGTTGGTGCACGTCGTAGGCGCAGCTCCTTGTTCACCTTGCTTCGTACCGCCGGGACTCGCAGGGCGAGAGGGAGCTGCTGAGCTGAAACCTGATTCCGGTGGTGAGTTTGGCGATGATTGCGGGCGCCCATGCATGCCCTGGAAGGCCAAGCCAGCTGCATTAGGTGTCGAGCTAGTGCGGGGTATCTTCTGCCGTCGGGGGTCGTTTCCGCGATTTCGAATGTCGCTGACCGACGCCGCTGAGCCATGCGCTCGGCCGAGGCTACTACTAGGAGTCCAGTGATCTTGCGGCGAGGGAAGCATTTCAGTGGCGCCAATCGTGACCGTTTTCCGTGGGGGTCCTGCAGGGTAGCGTGCAGGTATGGGGTTGAATTGATTTGATAGGTTCGTTTCCCATTGGTAGCCGGAGTTGAAGTCGAGCGAGCCATCCTCCATTGGTGAGTATTCTGCCGGCGGCGGCATCGTCCGATCCGCGAATGCGCCGCCTTCTTCGTCATCACCGTCCGAGTCTGCGCCAAACGTGAACATGTTCTCGTGCGCGTGCCGTGGTATCTGCATGTTGTCCTGCCGCAAGGGGAGGTTGTTGTGCAGCACCTGAGACGGCTCGACGTGACCCGACTGGCCAAAAGTAGATGTTGAGAAGGAAGAAGAGGCGGGCGCGCCAGTCACGGCGCTGAACATGGAGTCGCCGGTGCCGCTGGGGTTGAAGATGTACTGCGGCTGCAGCGATGTCGACAGATTGGACGGTCGATGTGACCCGAAGCCATGATTGCCGTGTGTACCACGAATGTCCATGCCATTGCGGTCAAAGTACATGTGGTTGTCTTCGTTCATGGGCTGCGGCGTTGATACCGTCGAGGGGAAGGCGGAGCTGGGCGGCGAGTAGTAGTCGGTGGAGTTGAGAGAGGAGGCCATCGAGTTGGGGTTGTATAGGTTCGAGTACGAGGGGTTCTGCGTCATGAGGGGCGACCCTACGGGCGAAAAGCCAAAGTTTTGCTGGAAGGGGCCGGCGGAGCTTATGATGGGGTCTTCGTGCAGCTGGAAGGTGTCTATCGAGAAGGGAACCTGCGGCTGTGGGGTGCTGAAGGTGGGCGGCTGCATCGAATGGTCCAGCGAATAGTGGTGGAGCGCCACCTCGTCCTCGGCGTTGCTCTGGATCATGATGCTGTTCACGGGCGGAACCTGAGGAGAGGCCTCTGCTCGCCGCTTAGGGGGCTGATAAGAGATTAGCAGGGTATAGAGAGGAGAGGGGGGGGGGGGGGGGGGGGGGGGGGTGGACCCGGCCTAAATGGCATTAACCCCCCGGGGGCCGGTGTGGGGTTTCGCCCGGTGCTATGGGCCAACCCGGTTTGATGCTG
>JASJFT010000456.1:0-12390 GCA_030770425.1 Darksidea phi | reverse complement strand
TCGCTGGAGGCTCCCTTGTAAAGACCCCTGTCGGTGCGCGGGCCATGTACACTACTTATGCCGGATACCACAGTACATTTCTTTACCCTTAGGCCATCTACATCATCTACACCGCACGATTGTTCAACTTTCGAACTTGCACCGAGACCCTTCGCGGCTGCTTATACCCAGCGCCAGCCATGTCAAGCACACCAACTGCGTTTTCCGGTCGCGCCATTCAGCCTCTGGCCAAGCGAGCTCAAAAATCCAACGATTCTATCTTCATCAAGTATGGAACGCGCCATAAAGTCCAGAGAGAAGTAGATACCATCTTCTTCATTCAGCGCAATACATCGATCCCTGTGCCTACAGTGATCAAATTCCACGTCCAGGAGAGTGGCAGTTGGTTTTCTATGGTCCTCGGTCCTCATTCCGGGGTTGCCTCTGACCGATACTTGGACGCGCATGAGCGAAGAAGCGCAAGCGACGACGCAACGGGATCTCTCCAACTACCTCAGTGAGCTACGGGCTATCCAACCTCCAGAGCCTAGCTATATTGGATCTTGTATTGGCGGACCAGTGTACGATCATCGTCTGAACAACGGTCTTCCCTGCGGTCCTTTCACCTCGGTGTCTGAATTTCACAATGTCCTTGTCGCACCCGTCGCACGGTGTCCTCGTCCTGAACTTGCCGTATTTTATCGCCAATAACTAGTAGACGACCACGAGGTCATGTTTACCCACGCAGACCTGTATGGGGATCATATTCTCGTTAAGCCGTCCACTAGAAAGATCACCGGGATTATTAATTAGGAGATGGCTGGCTGGTAGCTAGTATATTGGGAGTACACTAAATCATTGTTCGGGAACAGGTACATGCAGTAGTGGAAAGTACTCATAGGGAAAGTCTTAGATCCTTATCCATCCGAACTACGAATTGAGCGTATTCTCCAGCAATTCTAAACCGAAAAACCCTTTCGCCCAAGCGTCATCCACATTCCCGGTTGTTAGAACTACTTGTCCTCTCGAAGCCAATACTTAATGACGTTGTTCTGATACTGCTCCTCAATAAATCCCTCCTGCCGGAACCAATCCAAGACACTCAAACTCCAGTCTTGACAGTTCCAATTCGAAGATTCAACATTGTCGATAGGCGCAGCTTCTAAAAGCTGCTTGAAGCGGTCGTACTTGCTTACAGGAATAGCCCCGGTTTCGAGCTCTCCATTCTTACTTCCGGACGAGTTGAGGTTTACCCTCTCTTCCCCCGAATAATAAAAGGCTCCTAGCATTCCTCGAAGCTGAAATACAAGACCCTTACCTGCGGTGCTCCCGGTCTTGAGGAAGAAGGCCCAATAAAACGGTTTCTTCTTAGTGGAGTCATCCCAGCGCTCACCGCTATCATAAGTCACGATGAAAAGGGGATAGCTAGACATTCTTTTAGATACGTTAGAATGGATCCTTGTTAACATGTAGAGTATAATTATATTACGAAGATGTTTCCCTAATTGAATAAAGGCTTTACTTATAGCTAGGATACTAAACTCGCCGATAGAAGCGGAAGGAACAGTAGTGTTCAGAGGCGGAAATAAACGAGCTAAAGATCGAAAGGGGCTCTGTAAAGTTGATTGCTGGAGAGCGACTGGGAAATTTTGAAGGCTTCCTACCGTCAATATATCGTCGTTAACAGCTATACGCCAAGACCAGCCGGCCCAATGCATGACATCCAGGAGACCCGTACGCAATGCCTCACATTCGGGCCTACCACCATGTTTCTCGAAGCATAAAGCTCGTCGACCACAAGTAGCCAAGCACAACCCGTAATTAACATCTAATACATCTAAAACTAGGAAAATCATCTTAGACTCACACGTCGCTTCGCGGATTTTTATGGTGACGAACGGTTACCACACTTGAATCGAATCAGAGAATAAGCAAGTTCGACTGATTTGATGCTACTGTTGCGCGGTGTCTAAGGTCTCTATAGCCCGTTGAAGAACAGACTTCATGGACGAATAGAGCTGGCGATCCTTTCTCAGCCAGCGCTTTCCATTTGGGAAGACCACTTTTCGTAGCTCCTGTATACAAGGGATCAGCGGCTTGCACTGGGCCGTAAACTCCTTCCCTATTTCCTCCGTGAACTTATCTTCCTCATCTACTTTACCCTTCTTGATCTCCGCAAGCTCCTCGGTGCCTTTGTAGTTCCAAGAATCGTATTTGGTCTTACTCCTTGATCGGCCTGACCCGTTCCAATGAACGCAGACCCAGAACAACACCCAGAAGAACGACTCCAAATCGTGCATGAAGTTGTGATCTTCGCCGTAAAGGGCACCAATCGCCATGAACACTTTAGTACCGGTCTTGCTTTCTGCTCCAGAAGCGTTCTCGCGATCAATCTTGATAGCCAGGTCAAGATCGATAAGGAAACCGTCGTCCTCCGCCATGGTCAACATCACGTTACCAATAGATACGTCCCGATGGAGGATCTTTGCATCCATGAGCGACTCATGTCCTATGGAATTAGCTGTTAGTCTCAATGCTTTGTCTAGGGCTCACCTTTTATGCCCCCGAGCAGTCCACCCAGTATGCCGCACAGGGAACTCGCCTCATAGAGAGGCTTCCCAACATCCCGCATAATGAGCCGACGATGAACGCGATTTTTCCGTCGTTGTACGTCTTGCTTGACCGGAGAATCTGAGCATGACCGTTTGGGCGGCGGCATCGATGCTTGAACACTACTTGAAGATCGCTTTCGTGTCGTGGTTCGACTTCGGCTTCTGCTCCTACCCCGTCCTGGCCCAGAAGTAAGCGAAGTCGTTGGGCTCGTGATGGACTCAAAAGGCGCTGCTCGTTGTTGCAATGGGTTCCGGCCGACGGCGTTGTTAAGGCCCTTGCGCACATTATCGACATCGTCCACGCTGCCACCGATGCGTACGGTCTCGTGATGGTAGTATCGTGCCACGTTCTCAACTCCAGCTTCTGTCGCCTCCTTAAGCAGAAGGCCTTCTTCGGGCCGCTCTTCATATTCCCATGAGTCTTTGATCACAAGCGATTGCTCAGCCTTGTCTGCAACATAACCCTTCCAGCAGGTAGTCGCTCGGCCAGCAACCGAACGTTGTCGCTTGATAAGATCCTGTAGACAGAGTTGCTCTATACGGCCATCCCGTTGAACGCTTGTATATCGCCTGCCATCTTCTATTATAGTAGGATCGAACCCCAGCTCTTCTTCTGCTATCCACAAAAATCCTATGACCACAGAGACGAACATATACGCATCCTTGTTGATATCGAATGGCGTAGATCCGACCACTCCAAGCCGGTCGAACTCCCAGATCCGCATGATCGACCCGCAGAGAGTGAAGCCCAGAACGAAGCGCCGGGTGTCCTGCGCGCTAAAGACCTCCCGAACATATCTGACAAGATCAAGCCAAGTACTGCTGTGGCTGTCCTCGCGCGCGTTGCTCTTCAGCTCACCAGGAATAAGGATGTGTGACCAGTTGTAGCTCTGCCCGCCACTTTCTTCCACGTTGCCCGAGTCATACGCTAAGCCGACGTCTAGTTTTCGCTTGCTGACCGACCCAGGAATGGGCTTGTTTGGAGTAGCGATGCAACGGCGGCGCTTCGAGGGGCAGAAGCCATGTTCATCCGCAGATCGTAAAAATTGATCGACATGACGGCTCAGGAACTCTAGAACCGCTGTCTCCTCGCATCGCTCTGGCCACTCCGTCCAACCGACGTCTTCTTGAAAGAGTGGCGAATCCGCCTCTTTACAGCTCTGTAATACCGCTGTTGTTATCTCATGAAGCCTCGGAACTTGCCCAAAGAACGTGTCAAAAACGTCTGGGTGGTCGATCTTGAGATTATCCTCCACTTCATTCTTGAGTATGGGATCCACATTCCTCCTGAGATCAGATGTGTCCGCGAAGCTGCCCGTATTAAACGTCCAAGGTGTCTGCTGGAAGGACGGCGGAGGGCCCGATGGTGGAGGCGTCGATGGCTTGTCACTCGCTGTCGACTGTGCAACAATATCATAGACCTTCTTCCACACCAGTTCATCGGCCTGATTGGTAAGGACTGTCCTGACGAGAGGAACAATCCGCGTAATGTCGAATTCGTCGGAGCCGATGATCGTAGGGAATCGCAAGAGATCGCCGAATAGGTTATTACCACCGCTTGTGGAATCTAACAATCGAGCCGCGGGAAGTGTTTGCAGCGCCGACACTAGGTTGAGCGCGAGGTTTTGGAGGCCTGCACCGATGAGGTACAACTCATCGATAGAGTGAGCAACTTACTTTCATTGTCTATCCGATCCAGTGATTCTACCCGCTCAGCGAGGCCCAAGTCCTGGCACACCGAGCTGAAAGAGTCACGAAAGGCGTTTAGTCCTTTTCCAATGGGCTGTACCTCGATTACCTCCGAAATCGACGCGTGCGCCATGTTGACAAGGCACGAGAAACAGTACGAATAAACGGCTAATACAAAAAGCCAGTGTATGAGAGAACGTCCATAGATTTATGATAGCGCAGATGCGCTTTGGTGAAGGATGAAGGGTTCGGAGGTTGAGCAGAACCGCACACCTTGCGGCCGAGAATGCCAAGCCGGAAAAATTTCACAACGATCATCAGGCTGACGTGTCACGTGACATCGAAGCCGACAACAGCGGCAACCATGCAAACTCCACCCTTATTCTTTAAAAGGCCCAAAATCTCTAACGCTTGTCTGGGAATACCTTCCAAGTGTGACTGAGAAAGTTAAGAGAACAATTAGGTACGATTGGTGGTCATAGATGTAGCGTTGTGGCGGTTTAGCGAGACTCAGTTTGCCCGGCTGGCTTAAACGCGAGAACCCTTGTTTTCGCGTACTCAGCTTCAGAGGTAAGGCTAAACTCGCAGTATACAGTCATTTCGCTCTCAGACTAATATACTAGGTGCGCGCACTGTTTTAGTCCCAGAATGTGCTACAATGAACTAAGACCATGCAATGTTGTAAGCAACACGCTTCGCCTCATTTTTCACCTACGCAAACGATATAGAAGTGATTAACGCCTTATATAAGGCTTACTAGGCTTCCTCGACCTATAATCTGGACCGTATGCTATTTGTATCACTTGACTGCAGCCCCCGAGCACGTGGTGGAGTGAAGTGAGAGTGGCCATGTTGCGTCAGAACTTCGCTTGTGTCGGAACTCTTCAAGACTTGCACTAGCTGCATTACCCGGAACTCGAAGGAGTGGAAATACTTCGCTGCTGTCAATGGGTCAACGAGCTCCTGTGAAGCGATGAATTCCTCAACTTCAGTAAGATGTATGTATGCTACTTCAGCCAGTGCATCTGGACGATTCCTAGGGATGTTGCGCATATCGAGGCGTTGCAGTGGACATCGACATCGATTGTCGCTGAGCTCTGGAAGAGGATCCCTAATGTAAGTGCATCCAAGCTCAGTATTAACTTCGCGTGAGATGATCGTATGATGCGTGTCGATATGCTCCATGATAACTTGGGCAATGCCAATGTCGAGATTATCCCGGTATGGATCCCGCCGCAGGATTGTGTCGCAGAACAGAGCTGGAACAGAAGGACGGCGCTCGGTACGATCATCTAAGCCTTCAAGAAGGGATAGAGACGCTAGGAAGCTTTCCACGGATATAAGCATGTGTGCGAAGATAGACGTTGCGCTGTGCAAGTGCGAGGTCGTGTTTCTAATCTTCAAGATCGGAGCAGCAAGCGGCGGAAGACACGTTGGAACAGGTATATTAGCTTGTGAGGCTCGAAAGGCCTCCCGTAGCTGAAGGAGGGAATCCTTGGCAAGCGGCGCAGAGAGAATATGTTCCGCTAGTAAGAAACGAACTCCGCTTGGTAGCGCTTGCTGAGTTTACTCCCGGACTGCTACCGAATTCTTATCTCCAACGAGTCCAGTGTTGCGGTGTACATCCGAGTGAAAGCTATCATCTCGGTGCGGGTGGGAGGTATACTGTTGCTCCATACTCCTGGAAATGATGGTAGCGGCTCTTCGAATGGTGGTACGAACGGTTGCAAATAGTATACAGGCTGAAAGGTTGAGGATTCAAAACTGTACTGGCTGAGAAGGAAAATAAGAAAAGGCACTAGGATAGTGGGGGAGGCAGCGGCAAGGGTTAAGTACGAAAGTTCAACATCACATGGCCACGGACCGCATGCTTAGTAAGCGATAACGGGCGGAATCCTCGCTGTGCACGCACGCTCAGCCAGTTACATATCCCTCCTTTGCATGTGAAACGATAGTGCAAAAGTTCCAAATTACCGAATTATACTTACCACGAGGTATCCCTATCACAAATCCAAGAGTCCAAGATTCTTTCCTTCCTTTCCTAAGCACCGTTAAAGACCAAAAGGCTTTGAATATTGATTCTGCCAAACCCACGTCGGCGCAACAGTTCCCGGCCATAGTGAGCCAGGAACTCGGTCACGACTATGATGCTGACATCCTCGGCGCCAATGCCAGCTTCATGTAATAGCTGTAGCACCGCACAAAGCGTCTCCCCTGTGGAAAGCACATCGTCCACCACCACCGATGCACCCCTGGGGACCGCGTCCCGTTCCATCTCAATCCGCTTCTCTTTCGAACTGTCGGGTGCCAAAGACGAGATATGCGACGGGGGCTTGATAACAAAAACGGTGGGTGGGGGGAGCTTGCCAGCTTCGCGAATCAGTAGTAAGGGCATATCGACCCGCGCGGCCAATACTGCCGTATAGACAAAGCCGCCGACTTCGCAACACGCCACCGCATCGACTTTGGCCCAGTTACCGGTGAAGTGGAAAATGGACTAGATGCCGATGATGAGGGTGAGAATGCGTTCGAGTAGGAAAAGCCATCTCTAGCCTTTATAACTATGATACCCTTTTCTCGATAAGCGGCTTGAGAATAGTAGTAGATATATGGAAAACTTACCTCGAAGACGCAAGAGACCGTATACGAGAAGTGACGCTACGGTATTAGTAGGGTACCCTTGTATAAGTACGACTATAGCTAATTAGTTCTAAGTTTGTAAACGGTATCCCGTATACCCTTAGCTCCCGAGGCCGTCTATTCGGCTGACGGCTTATTAATACGTACAAGACTCTCGGTATAATCTCGTTTTATATATATAAATAAAGTTTTATGCTGAAAGAGCCTAAACGAGGCCCATAGCGAGATCGACGAGTTAAAGTTCGGAGACGACCG
The DNA here is from genome assembly GCA_030770425.1 of Darksidea phi. Classification (NCBI taxonomy): domain Eukaryota; kingdom Fungi; phylum Ascomycota; class Dothideomycetes; order Pleosporales; family Lentitheciaceae; genus Darksidea; species Darksidea phi. The sequence continues at coordinate 5,215 of JASJFT010000456.1, read as the reverse complement.
TGGCGCATTATCATCTTGTGTTCGTCTTACAGCCGCTGCCTTGGGCAGTCAAGGACGAGCACGAGGCGGTGGTCAAGCTGCTGTAGTCGCACGTTGGCCACTCTCAATAACCTACGCCTTGGCTTACCCTCTGCGAGCCACCACTCCAGTGCTAATGAATGCAGTGCTTATATAAGGGGCCGTTCGTTGTATGACTGTGAAACAGCTATATCCTCGAGATATGCAGAGTTTATCCACTTTTGTACGTACTTACAATAACGACGTTCTTCCAGTGACATCCAATCCACCTGCCAAAACGCAAGCTTCGATTTTGGTATTCCGTATCATGACAGTCTCCGTCCGCTAACATGCTTATTGTGAGACCCAACCACTGTATCTCATCTTAGACTTCTCCTCGTTTATTGTGTTCCCTTTCGCCGAGCTGAAGCGATATTCGCTACTGCTTGGTATATGTATCGGTTACGATGTACTCGAGAAGCACGAGGGCGTGGTAAAGCTCGAGCAAATCTTCCCTTCGCTCAGCTGAGTGATCAACGGCGAGTCTGCGGAGCTGAAGGGCGGCGCAATGGTTTATCTCCATATCGCGTAACGTTAGCTGTTAAGTATATAGTATCTTACCATGTATAGAACCGGATCGTTATGTATCAAGTTTAGATAATAGTAAGACTATTATAATAGTATTTAGAAATCCTCTATCTTATACACCTCATAGGCTACCTCCTCATACGGATGAGCTCTGCACTCGTTAGCCTTCCCTTTCCGATTAGCCTACTAATTAATAGAAAAAACTCACTTTTTTAATGCCGCAACAGCCTTAGTAGCAACAGCCTTCCCAACGCAGATTGTCTCTACCTTTACTTCGTCTACATACTCTAACTCGCCAACTTTCCCAATCTATCACTTCATTAGTACGCCCTCATCTTATTCCATAACTTCACCAAACGAATAATGAAGGATAGAATACACGTACATGCGGATTCGCCGAGTCCCCAGGCTTAAACTGCCCCGTGCCCTTACTCACAAACGCACATTCTGTATATCCACCAGGACCGGGATATTTCCCTGCGCCGGCAGTAAAGACAGCGCTCTTACAGGCATTAAGGGCAGCGGGAGGGACGTAGAAGACTAGTTTGAAACGTTGGGGAATGGACATTTGTCTGTTTCGGACGCGACGACGGTAATAATGTAGTAGAGTGAGCATGAGATTAGGATTGATGATGTAGCATTAAGTTTGTGTGGTGAAGCGTATCAGAGTGAGCGTCGTGGAGTTGACCAAAATGCGGGGAAGCGAAAAAACTTATCTCATTACATCAGCCGCTCGCGCCAGTGTTGATTGGTCACTGCTCCCTAATTATCACGGGAACAGTTGCGCTGACATAGCTGATAATGGATGCGCGTAGGTTCCTGTTCTGCTCGGGTAGCACTCAACTAGCCGTGTCCGTATTATAACGGTGGGAATGTAGGGAGGACCGTACACGATTGTTATTCCAAGGCTTTGAGGGTTGATTAGTATATGGCCGGTCTAAGCCGGAAATGAGTTCCAATTCTAGATACAACCAATTCTATAGCGAGATTAAATAACGGCCACACGGGTTGCAATTTAATCCAACCAAGTAAACAATAGAGCAATCTTAATGATTAAGAGTTGACTACGAAGAATCCGAAATAACACAAGGAGATTCTTACCTTTTGTATTCCGTCTCTTCCCTGAGTCCATGGACCTGGTGGACCTTTGGTCTTGGCTGGACCGCTGGTCACGTAGTCTCGCTTCCTCATGCTTTGCCCAAATCTGCCCCGCAGCTCTTGGGTTCCACCACGAAGCCTTGCTGCTGGTTTCTTGTTTCGTAACACTTCCCTTTACTGTATCTGAAAGGCCATGCTATTAGATCCTGCACGTTCCCCATCCATCACGCCATCGACATAAGCAAACCCACGAATCACATATATCCTTGATTCACCTGTGTCCTTCGGCCTCAATATCATCGGATATGTGCTACCCAACGAAACAAAGACCTCATCCCCTGGTTGAGTTGTTGCAATGGCGCATCCAACAAAATTGTTCTTCGTGACAAAAATGCTAGAATCGGGGTACTGAAAGTCCCAAACTGGTTTACCAAAAGCATGTCCGTCGGCACACTTCGACTCCGCCAATAAATCGCTAGAAATATACGTGCCCAGCGTTGCTTGGTCATCTACCAAGACAATAGCTAGATAGGCGACGAAGTTGTACAGCAGCTCAAGTTTCTCAGAAGAATTGATCTTGTAGTTCAGGCCGAATGAAAGGGACGCCGCAACGGCCGTGAGGAAAGGCTTCGCAAGTAGTAGGATGTTTTCGAAGCTGGTACTAAAGGTACGCAGGATCTGTATCCAGATATTTTTGAGCTTGGCTATTCCCTCTTTAGAGTCGATGGTGCTGTTAGCGAAGACTAGTTAATTGTATGGCTCAGCGTGCTTGATAACGTCCACGGTGAATCCTGACAGCGACAGTACATTCGCGCTTTTGTCGATGCTCTACATCGGTTCTGTGTCACCGGCTGGTTTCCATAGCATGGGCTTGCTAAAGCGGAACGGGTTACGGAAGAGTATAGGAATATCCCAGCGCGGAATCCAAGAGGGAGTCTCATTACCTATTACATATAACAGTACATCGGCTTTTCTGAAGTTGACGAGCGCTGCTTTAACTACGTCGCGATACACCTCAAGCGTCGACTTGCTATAATCCGGATTTAGCAGGGTTCCGTCTTTGGGTAACTCTATTAAACCTCGCAACCTATAAATAACATCTCTTACATCTAAACATGCGTAATTGGATACAAGATAAAGAATATTAAGCCATCGAGTGGGCTGTTGAGCTAGTTCGGCAATCGACGCCACCTACCAGCAATACGCGCCTGAGAAGCCGTACTCGTCGGAGAATACTAGCTCTATCATGATATAGCTCGCTACGAGATCGACTCTATTCTACTCCGTTTTAGCGTACCCGATATTAACCTCTCGATTCGTATTAGTACTGATCTCTTGGATCACCCATACACGTGTGAAGTAGGAATACGAATAGAACCAGACGAGCGACTTCCACATGATATCTGTACTGAAGTCGGTCTTATTGGGTAGAGGGAGTTCGGCTCGTCTTTTGAGGAGAAGTTCTTGGTAGGTATCGTCACCGACTGTGTGCTTGTCGATCGAGATACCTAGTTTGTCGCATAGGAAGTTGGATACTATTTGGATTGACTTGACGGCGGTTGCGGCTTGATGGTCTTCGGTATCAGGTCCGAGCCAGACCTGGACGCTCTGGGCGTTCTCGTAAATCCGTTTCATTTGAATGACTTGCAGGCCACGCTCCGGTATGTTTCTTTGGTTGATGCTAGACAGATATTAGATTCTCCACTCGAGGCAATTAACTCAATGACTATAATTACCATAATGCATCAGCCCATATGAATCGTGATCTGTCTTCATATCTGAAGTAAGACAAAGCTGTATGAAGGCTTTTAGTGACCTCAATAGTCTTTCCATCGCAGAACACAAAAGCTGTCGATTTCGGGTCGCCCCATGCATAGGAAATAGCTTCGTATTCCGGTGTTGACTCCCATTCAGCAGTGTGGAGCTTGCAGATGATATCATCACTATTGTGTCCTGGGAGTAGCTCCGCAACTCTGAACGACTGCGCGCGGGGCAGGACGTTATACGCGTAGCCGCCCCCCAAATCGGTCGGGTTGACTTTTATAGAATGCGCGGAAGTTAGCATTTTATATAAGATTAGAGAATAAGAAGTAAGAGGCTACAACTATAGAGAAGAGGGGCTTCGACTTTACTACGATAGTATTTTTTAAAGGGGGTATATTACGATTCCGGTAGTATAGGCTGGGGCCTAGAGGATATATTCTATATCTATATTTCCCTTAGACTACAGGCTTCCCTTTAGTCAAGCAAACGTCAACTACTACGAAACAAAAGCTACATTACAGCCAGTTTATACACCCTTAAAAAAGTACGACATAGACGGAAAGAAATCACAGCTCCTATTCGCGATACCGCGGGCGGCGGATTCGAAGTACATCCTAGAGCGCGCGATGCTACTAGCCGCGACCATTAGAATATTTACTAGAGGTGTTGTAGTAGGGCTTGGAAGGTTAAGTACTACAATATATGCAGGGTTATTATTTCCCAAAGTTTGAATGCGCATAGTTGTAAGGGACAGGTAACGCCTTTATTTACCTGAGGTTTAGGAAAAGCCGTAACTCGGGGTGGGCGTTCGACAAAGATGAAGATGCGCCCATCGTAGACAACCGGATGCGTGGTGTAGCTAGCCAGCTCTTCTACATCCTCAATCAGCGAGTAGTTGCGCAGCAGCTGCATCGCCCGAGAGAACTCGACCTCGCCACTCGCGATACCCCCAATCCAGCCCGTCAGCATCCTTGCTGCTACTGTGGATGCCTGGCATGCTGCTGCGAGCAAGGCGTACCACAAATCTTTGTTGTCGAGGAACGACCAAAGGGTTGGCTGCGGCCTCGTGCTTGCTGCGGATAGCTTAGTAGGAGATGGCCCACGTCGTCCATACGCTGCGGTTTGGATAGTCTTCAAGCGGTGCATCCGCCCAGTCTCCCGATCTCATCAACTCGCTCCATTGCTGCTCCATCCGCAAAGCCACCCACAAAGTGGTATTATCAGTCACCCCAGGTGACGCCCCAGTATCTCATCCATGGCTATGAGCATGCTAACATGTTCATCGCGCGAATTATAGCTTCCCTTACGGGAGCGCGTCCCGTATAGCCACGCATACTTGGAACTTGTCGGCGTCATCGGCTGATCGAAGGGCGGCGCTTGTACTTTCGCGTGATTACGGTCGGAAAGAGTATCGGTTTTCGAGCCACTGAAGGATGAGAGCTCGGTGTTGATGCGACGGAGGTGTGGCGGGCAGAGCCATGCTATAGTAATGACAGCAGCGACGGCGGCAGCGGGGAAAGCGGTCATCGTAGCCGCCATCTTGGAAGCAACAAGCGACCAAAGTCAACCCCAGCTCGTCGAGCAGCCCGCTCGCCCACACTCTGACGGCCGCAGCGAGCAGAATCTGCGGTAGAGAGTTGAGCGACCCAGCTCGGCGTTCGTACCGTATTACGCCGCTGAAGGTCTGAAGCAGTCGACGACGCTTAGGTTGTGGTGCTCGTGGGCATGGACTATGAGCGCATTTTTGGGACGAACGAGGATGGTGGCG
>JASJFT010000455.1:0-12410 GCA_030770425.1 Darksidea phi | reverse complement strand
AGTATACTAGATATATATCCTATAGAATACTATAACTAATAGAAAATATAGAAGAATTATAGAAGATTATTATTATAAACTTTATTACGTAGTTACTATATTTTAAGAAACTAATAATAGAAGTATTCTATAATACTATATTAATAGTAGTAGATAAGTTTATAAAGTATACTTACTTTATTCTATATATAGATAAAGAAAATATTATAAAATAACTTATCTATATTCTACTAAGATATATATTTAGTAAGTATAAAATACTAAATAAGATTATCTTAAATAGAAATATTAAATTTATAGTAAAGTTCTAGTAAATTCTTATAGCTAAATTAGAAATAAAATATAGTATATTAACTACCTATTATTTATAGATAAATAGACTAACTAAATAAATAAACTAAATAGTAGAGTAATATCTTAGATATTATCTAAACTATTATTAGAATAATTAGATTATACTTTTATTTATAGTATAATTTACGTATAATAGTTTATAATATAGTATAATAAAAATAATACCTTTCTTTATAAACTATAGAATTAAATTAAAAATATATAAAGAATTTAGATAACTTTAGTCTTATAACTAGAATAGAGAAGAAATAGTAAAAATTATTCTATAAATATACTAATAACTTAAGAAAGATATAAAATTTCTTTAAAATAAAATAAGTAAGTATTATAATAAAAAGTAAAAGAAAGTACCTACTTTTAAAGAAGGAGAAAAGATATAGTTATTATAAAAAAATATTAAGAATAAGTAATCTAATAATAAATTAGACTATATTAAGATTAAATTCTATAAGATTAAGAAATAAATCTTACTTATAAACTACTAACTAAGATTACCTCTATAAATAAAAATCTATTCTATATTCTATATTAGCTTACTAGAAAAAGTACTATAAGATATTAAACTAGTAGTATATAAAGTAGATATATATAAAGAAAATAATAAAGATAAAAAGTAAAAGAAATTTTAGATAAAAATATTAAAAATAGAAAAAATTATTATCTAATTTAATAGTAAGAGATAGATAAGAATAAGAAACTATAAAAATAAATCTAGAAATCTAAAGATAATCTTAATTATCTTAAGAAGCTTATAGAGTATTAAAACTATAATTTTAAAGAAAATCTAGAGATAAAATAAATTTACCTTATAGTAAATTAAGAAGATTAATATTATTTATAATATAATAAGAGATATTTAATAAATTAAGAGAAATAATATTATTTATAATATTATAAGCGATATTTAAAATAGTTAAAGAGATCTTTAGATTCTTCTACTACTTTAACTATTAAAGCTCTACCTCCTCTTTATCTAGCTTAGCTTCTAGTATCTAAAATTATACTACTAACTTCTTATAAAGAACTACTTTCTACTTCTTTAAATAATATATTTATATTTAAGTCTTTACTAGCTTATTAAGAAACTCGTTTTAAGTCTTTTAAGCCTTCTCTAGCTACTATTAAAGTTTTTCTTCTATATAGTTAATAAATCTTACTAATAATAATAAGCCCTAATATATAAGTTTTACTACTTAATATAGATAAATCTTCTAATAATAAGATACTAAATATATAATAAGAATTTCGTATATTAGTATAAATATATATCTTATAATATTTATTATCTTTAAATAAGACGATATATAGTACTCCTAACTATAAATAATAACTATAAAGAAATATTTTAGAATTATAATAAAGAATTTTATTAGTAAAAGTAATATATTCTTAAGTTTTATATAATACTATAATAGATAATAATAATCTTTTAAGGTAAAATCCTAATACTAATATAGCTAAATATTAAAACTAGAATAACCTCTAAGCTAAAGGTTTAGAGAGAGAAGATAGTATTATAAACTAAATATATATTATAGAATAGTAGTAAGAAGAGCTATCTAAGATTAAACCTATTACTAGCTCTAATATAAAATACGACGACTATAACTATAATATAAATAATAATTAGTATAAATAGCTTTACTAGGAAGTTATATAATAGATCTATATCTTAGTAAGAATAGATCTAAGGGTTACGTAATAGCTTAGTAGATCTATTAGAATAGAGCTACGGAGCTATAGCTTAGTAGATCTATAGGTATAGAGCTATAGATCTAAGGAAACTAAATTAATATATAATAACTACGAATCTCCTAGATAAGTCTTACTTCTATATAGTTAATTCGAATCTAGATTAATCCTTATTTATTAATATAATTAAACTATTATCTACTTATTCTTACTCCTCCTTTCCTATCTCAAGCATAAACCCTAAACGAGGCCAAACAACCTATCGGGCCCGGACCCCGTTTAACAATAAGATCGATTCTTAGTACTAGACTAATAGGATTAACCTTAATAATATTAATACTAAAAACTGTTACCTAAGGCACGAGGGGGAGAGAGAATGAGAAAGAGGGACAATTTACTAATTAAACATCCCTTATAAATATATCAACTCCGACAGCTCGTAGGGACGGATTTCGGAGGGATGGGCTCCGGAGAGTTGGAAAGGATATCCGTCCTGGCCGAAAACTGACTGAGAATGCTAACTCTGACGTTACTGCTCACAGCAATGTGTTTGAGTGATAGAGGGATAGGGTTGCGTCCGGAGCACTAAAGCCTAGTCGTACTAATAGTCGACGAAATATCGCATTTCTCTATGACCCGAACCCCCCTCCCCCCTCCCCCGGGCTACTCAGGGACCGGGGACCGGGGGTTTTCTCTTGAATTGGTGATATTTCAGGCCGTACATGATCTCAAAGGTCAACTGCCCTGACGTATCGGCCAGCACACCGGGCTTAAACTGGGCCAGTTCCTTCTTCATGTCCTCCAGCTTGGCCTTGACATCTTTGAACATTTCCCCTAATACGTCAGGACAAAAATCCTTTTGGACCCCTTTGAACTCCCTATCTGACTTTGCGTTCTCGAAATAGATCCCTTCTTCCCGTGTTTTTAGGCCTCTGCCCATTTTGCGCTGCTCCAGCTGCTGAGCGAACTGGAACTGATCACCACCGAAATCGGAGGTGCCCACGCAGATGGGTACCAGCTCAGCCTCTATAGTATCGTCAAGAATTCCTCTGCCGCAGTGATGCATAGCAATGCGCATGTTTTTGTGTTTCATAAGCTTTAGGGTGTTTATACCCCACCATAAGTGGTATACACGCCCGCCATCAGTTATTGGGTTCTTCTCTTCTTCGCCTTCAGGTTGACGGACGTTGTGGAACATAATAAAGCTCCTGAGTTCGATGTTAGCGTAATTAGGTGTAGACCCGAGATAAAGTTTACCAGTCGTCGTCCTCCCCGTCCTCGAGTCTCTCTGTGACAAACTGGTCCAATGCCTTCAATGGGTCGCCTATTTTCAATTCCACTTCACGCTGGGGACCGCCTATACCCACATACATGATATTTTTTTGTTTGTCCATCCACTTGAGCAAATCGTCCGGATTTTCTTTGGTGTTCTGTATTACTGGTCTTCCAACACGCGTTTGCCTAGTCTTCGTAGGTAAGCCTTGAAAAAAGTCTACGGGTTGTCCTACAAGGACAACATCGTTCATTTTCATCGGATATTGGCCAAGCTTCTTGTCAACCTCCTCTTTGAGTTTGAAATCGGCCCTGATGTTTATCCTGAGTACCTCGTCATTTTCCACTATATCGTTCATCTCCGTGTGAAAGCTTTCCCAAAAGGTCTTGTCCTCCTTGTACAGTTTCGGTATGGGGTTTCCCTGGATGATGACATGAGGCTTGTAATCTTTCAGGGTCTCCTTGAAGACTTCCTTAAATTTCTGTTGGTTGGCTTCCTCCGATTCCTTGTCCTCCCCCACCAAACATTCCTTGATGTCGCTTTCCCAGTCCTTTCTAGCGGCTTCTGTCATGTACTTGAGATAGTTGCAGTCGACCGTAAATTTCATTTCGATGTGCGGATCCTTGTCTTTGCGTTGCAAATGGAAAAACCTTAACATCTTTTGGAAGGTATGAGCATCCTTTCGATGAATACTGCGTGATTTTATGGCCTCCGTGTAGGTCACGGATTTGCCGACATCGCCTCCTGAACCTGCGTACTGAACAAAAAGAACTTTCAAGTTCTTCATCTTTGCTTTCTCAAGAGCCTTATTGACTCCCGCAACGTAAGTTTTCAGTTTATCCTTTTTTCGTGCCTCGACATTGCTGCCATCCTGTGTTGAAAGGTATCTGAACAGGTCGTCTACCTGCGGTTGGACGTTCCCAGGGTCGTCACCACTTCTGCGATAGAGCGGACTGGCGAGAGAGGTTGACGGACGTGGTACAGCACTAGCGGCAATGGTAGGAACAAGAAGACCAATGGTAAAGCAGAGTGAAAGAAGATTCGCGGGGACCATAAGTGAGTGCATGGTTGGATAGCAACAAGGAGCGAAAGCTGTCTGGACAACGTTCTTCGTATCCTTCTGAGTATAAGAGAACGAAGCCTCGAGGGTAATGAGAAACACCCAAAACGAGTGTGGGCAAAATGTAGGCTAGCGCGCAGTGTATCGACAGTGTGGGCTTGAAGCAATTAGAAAGAAAGACCAAACCACCACTATAAATACCATGGTGACCTTCCCAACATCGTGTCCATTTCCTACATATCTGTCAAAATGGGTGGAGGCAAGACGTGCGGAGAAATGCCTTCCAGGAACATGGGTGGTCGCGTTTGGAGGCTGAAACATGTCTTTGGTCCGATTGCCGGTGCCCTGTTCGGCTGACTAGATATGTGCCGCACACGCCTGAAGGAACAGCTTGGCCCAGCTGGCATGTATGTGTGTCGCATACGCCTGAAGGAACAGCTTGGCCCGGCTGTCATGTTTCAAGCCGGGCAGGCCGGGGTTGAGCGCCACCCGTCGCCAAGGCCCACGCCTCTAATCCAACGTCTACCTCTGGTACCCAGCCTCGTGCCTCCCACCATCACCATGTTCATCTCCAGTGCATCTCCATCTCCATTACCCCAGCTGCATATGTGCGACAACCACCGCGGAACACGCCGTATATGTACCCAGCAATCTGTCAATGTCGCTGCTGATCCTTCCAAACGAATTGCTCGCTTGCATAGCTGAGGAGCTCGAGGTGAAGGACATCGCCGCCTTGACACAAGTCAACTGCCGTCTGTATCAGGTCTTGAATGACCACCTCTACCGCGCCGCGATCCGTCAACCCCTGGGCGAATATGGGGGCAAAGCGTTGGTGTGGGCTTGCCTGCATTGCCGCGCCGCCACAGCCCGAGGACTCGTTCGCAACGGCGCAAATGTTCGTTTCCGGTGTTACTACTCATTGGACACGCCATTGGTAGCGGCAGCGCAAGGTGGGAGCTGTGAAATAGTGCAACTGCTACTCGATAACGGTGCCGACATCGACTCGCGACCACATGGTCGCTATTATGCAATCAGAGCGGCTTCAGAAAAAGGACATGAGCAGGTGGTCAGGCTGTTAATCAACAACGGTGCCAATGTCAACTCTTACGATAAAAATCACGGCGACGCGCTCCAGGCTGCTTCATATCGGGGCCACTTACACATCGTCAAGCTTCTCCTTGATAGCGGCGCTAGTTGGAATGCCCCGTGTAAAGAATATGGCGACGCACTCCAAGCCGCCTCGGCTGGGGGTAAAATACAAGTTGTGAAGCTGCTGCTCGATCGTGGAGCAGATGTCAATGGACCTGAAACAAAGGCCTTTAGAGGATTTTCCACGAACGCCCTCTTTACCGCTTCAAGGCTAGGGGATGTTCAATTGGTGAGGCTACTTCTCGACAGTGGCGCCGACCCTAACGCCCAGTGTGGGGACTCTGGTACCGCACTCCAAATAGCCTCACATTTCGACCAAAAACGGACAGTAGAGTTGCTGCTCGACGCTGGGGCCGACGTCAACGCGCAGCCTGGGCCTCATGGCGCCGCGCTCCAGGCTGCTTCTAGTTCACATTCCTGCTCCGAGCGGATAATGAAGCTACTGCTTGACCATGGCGCAGATGTCAATACACAAGGAGGATTTGATGGCAACGCACTGGAAGCTGCTTCAAAGAATGGACGCAATCGCAAAGTGGAGCTTCTACTCCGTCATGGCGCCAACGTCACTTCATCGCATCCGGATGCACACTGGGGCAATGCACTGCATCCAGCCGCTTTCTTCAACTACCGCTCGGTCGTGGAGATGCTTCTTCAATACGGTGCCGACGCTAATGCGCCCGGTAAACGATACAATAATGCGCTACATGCACTTATTAAAGGCCAGAAAATGTATCCAGATACGAACTACAAGAGGGTGCTGAAGCTGCTGCTCAAACATGGCGCCGAGGTCAATGAAGAGAGTGAATCTTTCGTTGCACTCCACTTGCCTCCGTCTCGATTCCAACGTATCAAGTCAAAGTTGAACGCGAGGCCGAGTAAGAAGGTATGATACGAGAATAGGAAAATAAGGCATCAAAGCACGTAGATTCCGGATTTGGAACGAGAATTTCATCAGAGATTTGGTTGACCAAAGCCCTTCTCCTCTGGTTAGTGATTGCATTAGGTTGCTTTTTTGCGTGAAACAATTTGCTCACCTCGGAGAATACCATAGGTAGATTCGGGCTTAGAGCCTCCGATTGCTAGCGCCAAGCTGTCATCGGTAGGCATGCACGAGGCGTTCCGCAAGGCGTTCTTGTAAGCACATGTTGCCACATCTTGGCATACAAGGAAAGGACAGACCACGAAGCGGCGTTGTCAAGTTGATCGGCTCAAACAACTGGTAGGAAAGTACATGGTAGTTCGCGGAGATAAGGCAGACATTATATAACTACCAGTATATGATCAACTCCGACTCCTCGCCGCCAAGTTTGGTTTCTTGCATCACGAATCTACTCATCACAAATTCATTATCTGACAACATCTACACCGCCTCTTACACCACTCCTTCACTATGCAGCTCTCCAAGGGCCCCATAGTCGCTATTCTCAGCGTCTTGACGACCTTCCAACTCCAGGCTCTTGCTACTTCTACTACCGACCAAGCCCTCGACATCCCCAAGAGCGGTGAATACAACCCCCGGTTCGATATCCACGCTCGCGACATGACAGATATCCCTAGCGCAGGGACTGACGAGCCATCCATAAACGCTAGGAATGATGTTGGCGACCGAGGAACTGATGAGGCCGGCCCTAGCGTCGAAAATAGGGCTGATAAAAGGGAGGGATCTGGAGAAGGTTCAAATACTGCCGCAGGTATGAATGAAGAAAAGAAAAGGAAGGAAGATAATGAAGAGAATCACTCCAAACGCGACGGTGAGGCTGAGGCCGCGGATCCGGAAGACGTCTATGATCTTTATGATCAAGACGACCTTTCCTATTAAGTTACATGTTACAGCGTCTTCCCGGCTATGATAACATTTATGCATTTGCATGAAATCGAGTTCCTATGATTGCAACTGTGGCAGTGGTCTCTACCCAGTTATTTATACAAGCTTCATACTTTACTTTTGTTCCTACAATACTTTCTGTGATGACCTAGTGATCCAAGGTTCGAAAATTGCCATAACTCTTAGACGTGATTGTTTGAACACTCAAACACGTGCGTGAGCAGCTGAGTAATATTAAACATCGGCTGTTAGTCCGTAAAGCGGCCGAAAAGGAGCGCACCGAGCCCTCGATCAAGCAACACTCAACTAGCGGTAGTGGCACACTCGTGCCACAGTGTTGCAGTGGTTAAATCCTGCGGTGGCGAGGGTGAATTGAAGGGGAGGGGCTAAATTGGGCATGCACAATGTCTCATCCCAATCGTTCCTGCCGGTCTTACGAAAGCGGCCCAGTCGACTACCCACTTACTGCGGCCACAGCCAAGGACTCAGTCTCAATTATTAGGCATCCAAGGACGGGCAGTTACAACATGAAACGCGGCCGGGCTTGCATATCTGTTACTTTGCAAATATGAAGACTATACCAACCATGACAGATATGACGCCGCAGATTCGTCAAGGGGACTAGGTTGAACTATCGACACGTGTTCGGTAGCTGGCTAGACCGCAAAGTATCATCGCTTAATTCGATATATCTAGTATCTCCGTATGTTTATCACGTCTCATGCTTCACAATCCCAATCTTCAGTGGTATGCTCCGCTCAACCTTCGAGTGAATTTATTGTTCCCACCCATCAAGCACTCTGCTATAATCCCCCAGAGCATATTATTTTCTGAACCAATCCCTTCTCCTGCGACCTGCCTCCTTTCCCCTCGAAGTAAGTCCACAAGCGTTCCAAAGAGTAGATTCTAATCAATTACAGAATATGCCATACATTTTGGCAATGTTACTCCGATATGCCGTCGCTTTTTTGACAGTGTCAGGCGTATTTGGCAGTATGGAGATTATTGTATGGAAGAGCGAAGACTGCTCGGGCCAGAACGACCTCAGAACGAAACTCGACCTCCGCTTAGACGTCGGCTGCATCAAGCGGGGCGATGTAGCCCAACAACTGCAAGCCGAAACACTCGAAGACCTTGTTGAAGAAAAGGCCATATCCGCATATCAGGACGGTAGCACCTTTGCGCAATCTCAACAGGTCGTCTTCTTTACCTCTGAAGATTGCGACCCTGATACAGAGATCGAGGGCGGATACATTGATGACAGTTGCTCGAATGTGAGGGAAGAATTGAAGGGAGATAAATGGAAGAGCTATGAGATGCGGGATGCTTGTGTGGGGTTTTATTCAGGTTGTGACCTTGATGGGCCGATTGAACCGCAGCCATCGGGACCGAAGACTGTTTGCCAGAACCCTAATACAAAGCCTGACCCAAAATATGGATGCCCGGAGGATTGGGTTCGTGGTCCGGAATTGGTCCCGTAAGGGAGGGCGAAACATCCCTTTGTGTTGAAGGGCACCTTTTGTGTACTTGCTTTAGATGGATCTGTTTTCTCAATCTCATTTGCACTTAGTATGATATGGCACTTAGCACTCGGCTCTTAGATATGTTACAACCATGCAAAGCCCTATCCCGATGCGGTTGGTCGATTCAGCTTCAGTGGTGTGCAGATTATATAGGTTCCCTCCAACGTGCAAAAGTGTAACTCTCCATACATCAGACCCAGATATGGTGAAGCATTCAGCAGCTTGCTCTTTAGGTCTATAACGCTCCTTCTTCCTTTCTTTCATAAAACCCATTCTTCACCAGCGACTTGAGCCAGTTTCCTACGCAAACTCTCGGGCTAGGAGCTCAGGACTGGCCGACCCTCAATCTGCCCATGAGCGAAGGCTTCATGGTCTTAAAGGCTGACGCTATTTTCGACGGCTATAATTGCTTTAGCCATCCAAACCGGGTTTTTCACGAAGTATCGCTTCAAGGCTACGGAATATGCCTTGCCCATCTTCCAGCTGGCATCTCACACATCTCCAGGAAATTCGGACAGGAATGGCATATGATCGAGGATTGTCGGCGACGATCATGTCCTGTGCCACCTTGCCCAACCCGCAATTCTTGGCGGGGGTGGCACGCGTGGCACGGTACCTAAACCTGTCATGTGTCATCCTTAGCGGGAAGCAGTCATAAATCTTGGCGGGAGCAGCAGGGGTACATATAATAAACCTACTATATACAACAATTCTTGGCGGGAAGCGGCACGGGTTACGCCTCACATCGAGGTGAACACAGTATTCGATTCTGCGGCGCATCGTTGATGCATATTCATTGTTTGGTGGTCTCATTCCTCCATGTCTCGGCGTTGCTCCGCTTATGAAATTACCTACCAAATGAAACAGGTGGCGCAGGTGGCTTGGAGGGTCACCTAAGAAAACATACATCCCGCTAGGAGACGGAGTGAGACATCCTACTGAAGGTTGCACAATACGGTAAGTTATTAGGAAAGGGATATTTGTCCCTTGATTACTTGTTGTCAAGCCCTACGCTTCCAACCGGATTGTTTCAGCGCCGTACGTTGGTTCATGTATGCCCAGAATACCAACTGTCTTTTCCATGCACCGTACGCTGGTTCACATCTCCCTAAAGGATTAACTGTCTTTTTCATGTAGAGCGTCAAGGGAGGAGTCATTCTCAAAACCCTTAAATACTCAGTGGCTACCTAAGAGCATTGTCTTTTTCTCTCAAACTCTTCTATCATCATTTGCATGTCAGCTTGGTGCTTATTCTACGATGAAGTACACTATTTTTCGTTTGGAACTTCTCCTTCATCTACACCTCATCTTAACCCAGGCCGTTTCGAACAACGTTGTAGACACTTCCATCACCAATTTCAACATTATTCCGCATCGTCCTCATGGCCTTCTCCACCGTGCTGAGAATAGTAACGCATGCGAAGACCGATGCAAGAAAAAATGTAAAGGGAAGCGCATAAAACACCCGACCGACTGCACCCGATGTATCCCTTGTCCTTTCGGAATGAAGCCTGACCCAACCCACAAGGTTTGCGTCAAGGACAATGGTGACCAAAACGAAGACGACGATCGCGAAAAGAAAAGAAAGGGCAATTGCCCCGGCGACACTGTCCTCGATCCTCGGGAAGGGCCGCAGAGTCCCGATACGCCCGCCAAAGATCTGAAATGCGCCATTGACGACGAGAAAGATTGTAAGCCGCCTAAGATTCCCGAGACGCGGCCTGACGGAAAGGAAAATGATGCGAACTGGAAGCCCAAGTGCATGGACAACGATGAGAAGGACAACCCGAAGTGCGACGAGAAGACGCAGTTTACAGAGGTCTACAGCGGTCCGGACGGCAAGGCAAAGAAAAAGTGCAAGTCAACCCGACAATATCAAAAGAAGAAGAAGGGCAGGATGGATAAATTGAAGGAAAAGTTCAAGAAGGTGTGGAATGACAGGAAAGCAGAGCGCGACAAGAAGGCCGAAGAGCGCAAAAGTCGACAGCAGAAGATCGACGATGGGAAGCGAGAAAAGCAAAAGAAGATTGACGATGACAAGAAGATGCGGATCAAGTCTTACAAATGCATGATGGCCTCGGTTCTGGGAGTCGGGCAAACCATATTGGGCCTCAAAAAGCGGAATGATGAGGTTGAAGGCTACATGGAAATGGTGGCATGCTATTTTGATCAGGATTTTGTGGAGTCAGATGACTTTCTCCAATTCTGGCCGTCCGACGTGAACCCGGATGACATTGGGCCCGATATTGTAAGTTGACCCCTGGAAATTCCGAGTAAAATACGCGTCAATTTTCCCACGTTCGATGTTGACATTAAAACAGGATGAAGAGGCTTACATGAAACAATTCATGGATAGAATGGAACAAGCAGATTTCGAATTTTGGAAGAACCATGACTGGTGTAGGCGAGGTGCAAATGGTACGATTAATGCGCGTTGTCAAAAAAAGCGAGGCGAGGAGGGGATTAAAAGAGAGTTGGAATACGAAAACATGCGTAAGCGAGCTGAGAAGCTGGTGCAGAGAAACATCTTGAACGACGACATCCGAGGAAGAGACGGGGACTTGAGCGGCGAGGCATTTTGTGACATGGGAGGCGGGCGCAAGCGAAATGCTCTCACGGCCGACCCAATCGAAAAACGAAATCCATTCCTGATTTTTGTAGAGATTGGGATTTCGGTGGCACGAATGGCAGGATCACTACTTTCGCGCGCCGTTCCACAGATCGCCCGGTTCTCGCCACGTCTAGCTGAGCTTATGAAAAATGGGGGGCGGAACTTGTTCAGACTCGCTCCGAAGGGTTCTGGTCAAGCGGGAAGTCGCCAGGCGATGAAGGATGCATTTCAAAAGATTGCAAACCATCCGGCGTTCAAGAAGTGCCTCCGCGATGGAAAACCTTGAACTGGGTGTCCGATCTAGCCTGACTTCTCATAATAGTTTCCATTTGAATCAGAATCTCCTTAGACTAGAAAGCATACAAGTGTAACGTGGCTTCTTGTATTAATGCTCGAGTTTTACGGCACCCCCCTCCCCGCCCTCATCGCCTTCGCCATCTCACTCTGCGCCCTATCCTCCGTATACCTCTCATAAATTTGCACATAAGGCCCCCTCTCGCTCATCGTCCCCACCACACTGCTCCTCTCTTCAACAGCCCCCTAGTTAAATAGAAATATTATCTTACTACCTAATAGCTAGTATTCGACCTAAAAGGTTAAGAGAGTATAGTCTACTAATTTTATAATAACTATTTAGATAAATCTACCCTAAAATAGATCTAAAGAATACTAATATTAGTAAATTTTCTTTTTATAAAGTTATCTAAGATATATAGCTATTTAAAGGGAAGGTACTATTATAATACTAACTTATAACTATTTATATCTATTATATATTATATCTATAATTACGACGTTCCCTTTACTAAATCTTACTATATTAGGTATATATAACCTTTATTTATTCTTGTAAGGAATTAAGGAATTCCTAAGAAGTAACCTTTAATAGGTTATTTCCTATTTAGGTTTAGCCTATATTACTA
>JASJFT010000454.1:0-12414 GCA_030770425.1 Darksidea phi | reverse complement strand
CTTCTAGCTACTAGGCTAGCTATTTAGGTAGATCTAGCTTATTAGGGTACTTATCGTAGAACTCTTTTACTTTTTAGACTATATTTATAAAATTACTTACTAGGTAATAGGTTAGGTCTAGGTCGTAGCCTATCTATTCTATTTAATAGTAGAGCTTACTATAAACGATTCGACTATTAAGGATACGAGCTACCAACTACTTAGGATACCTATTTACTTCTATAGCTAGTTCTTTAAAGAGTACTTAACTAGATAATAGATCTTATATAGCTTTATATAATCTATCTATATAGAAAACGTTATATATCTTTATATAGGAGGGTAACTAGACTACGTAGAAGCTATACCTTTAGTCGATAATAAGATAAGGTCTATATATTTATTAATCTAATTTTAGACTTAGCCTTAAGGTAGTAAATCCCTTAGGTATAATATAGACTTAATCTCCTACGTCGAAATCTAGGGGGTAGTATTTTTTATTAACTTATTAGCTCTAGGCTTTCTAAGCTACTATAATATTAGCTTAGACGTAGTCGCGAACCTATTAGACTATATTAGCTTAGATTTTTATAAACTCTTAGGCTACTTACGTAGTTATATTATCTAGTAATTTAAAAGGTTTATAGACGCGTTCTTACTAGTTCTAGTAATAATAAGCCTTATAGCTAAATTCGATTTTAAATAGAGAAAATCCTATTATATTATATAAAAGAATTACCTAGACCTAGTCTATACTAGGTAGAAGGTTAGACTAGTTATTCTAATAGAAGTTTATAAAGGGGCGTAATTATTAGTCTAGCTATTAATTAAAAACTTCCGTATTACTATTAGTTTATAGATAGTAGGTTATAGATAATAACTAGTTAATTCTTACGAGTCTATATAATTCTTTCGTAAAGCCTAATACGAACTATAGGCCTTAATCTAAGACTATAGTACGTAGGGGACTAAAGACTTACTATATATATATATAATAAAGAGTAGCTACGTCTTTAATAGTAGTAGTCTTAAAGTAGGATAATAAGAAAGCGTATTTTAATAATCTATATATTACTATAAATATATTATTATATTCCTTATAGTCCTTTAGAAAGCTTTTAAAGTTTATAAAGACGTCTTTCTATACCCTCTTAGGTATAGGAAGTAGTTTAAGGAGACCTAAGGTCTTATCTTAAGACTTATAACTTTATTAATACTACTTATAGTTTCTTATATAATATTTTACGTTCTTATTTATTATACCCTAATAGTATAGATTTTTTAGAAGTCTAATAGTTTTCTTTATACTCGGGTAAGTAGTAATTTATATAGTATATACTACCTAGATAAGATAGGTCTTAAGAAACCCTACTTCGGGTACTACTAACTTTTCTTTTTAAAGAAGGAGCCTAGATAAGGTTAAGAATAGGTACTTATATTTTTAATAAATTAACTCTTACTTTAGTTTAAGTATAACGTATATACGATTTTTATAAAGTACGTAGTTAAGAAATAGATAAGAGTAAACTTTAGTTTTATACTTAGGATCTTAAATATTAGTAGTAGTTATTAAGGTAGTTATTATAGTAAAGATCTATCTAAAGGGGATAAAGACGCGAGTCCTAGTAGCTTTATCTTTTTCCTTTTAAGTTTTTAACTCCTCCTATTTTTAAGAGAGGGTATTTATAATAATATTAATAATCTTAGAGTAATAATAAATAGTATAGTAGTAGTCTACGAGCTTCTCGGCCTAGTAAGCCTATTATAGGGTTAGTTCGCGCTTAGTTAAGAAATACTCTAGTATCTAGTAATTAGTAATAACTTAGAAGGATTTATTTAGTTATAACCTTATAAATTAAGTCCTCTATTCGTTTAATCCTCTTATAACCGCGAGTATCTCTTTATTATAGATCTTATAGTTTATTTCTACGGACTTTATTATCTTTATAAAGTAGACTATAGATTACTAGGTTCTATTATCTTAGAGCTACGTAAAGGTACCTACTAGAACGCTATTACTTACGTTAGTTTCTATACGAGTCCTATAGTAGAATAAGTAATATCTTATAATAACGTTTAAATATAATAATATCTTACTTTTTTTAAATACGGCTCGCTCTTTAGGCCCGAAGGTACGAAATTTTCTCTTTTATAGTAGTTAGGTAAGCGAGCGGACTATACGACTATAGTCTTTTAACTACTTATAGTAGTAGTTATAGAAGTCTAGGTAAGCTTATAGCTCTTTTAGGGTTATAGATTTCTTCTAGTCTTTAATAGTTACTATCTTATTAGGGTCTATATAGATCCCTTTAGTATTAATAATAAAATCTAAAAACTTTACCTTAATAACTATAAACTTACTCTTTTTAATATTAACCTATAGTCTAGCCTTCTTAAGCTTATCTAGGATTTTACCTATATATTTCTCGTACTTAAGGGGGTCTTCTAAGTAGATTAAGATATCGTCTATATAAGTAGTATAGATCTTATCGATTTTATTCTTAAGTACTTAATTAATATAGTACTAAAAGGTTACTAGCCTATTATATAGTCTAAAAGGTAGAATACGATATTTATAATTTCTATATTATATTTTAAAAGTTATAAGGTCTTCTACGTCGGGGTCTAATTTAATATAATAAAAGACTTAATATATATCTAGTTTAGTAAAGACCTTTACTTTAAAGAATTATATTAGTATTTTCTTAATTAAGGGAATAGCCGTAATATCTTTCTTTATAATTATATTAATTTTTTAGTAATTAATATAGAACCTCTACCCCCCTCCTAGCTTCTTAGTAAATAGAATAGACGAGGCGAAGTTAGTATCGCTAGTCGTAATAAAGTCCTTTTTTAAGTACTCTTCTAAGTAAGCTTTTAGTAACTTTAGATATTTAAGGGATATATTATAAAGTAGGCTCGTACTAAACTTACTTATATTATCTTTAAGGGTAATTTTATAGTCGATACTCTTCCTTTTAAGAGGTAATTTATTTAAGTTAACCTTAGAGAAGTAGTCTAGAGTAGCTTCTACGTAACCTTCGTAAAGAAGCTTTTCTACTATTATATCTTATATATTCTATTCTACTAAGTCTTCTACTAAGTCTTTCGACTATCTATTTCTAATTAATAAGTTAACTTTATATAGACTAGTAGCTTCTAGTATAACTTCTTCCTTATCTATAAGCTTTTATATCTTAGGGGGCTTAAGAAAATATATATTAAACTTATTACTAATAACCTACTCTAGTAGGTCGTTAGGGATAAATATTACTTTCTTTTTCTTTCTATTATTTTTTCGATAACCTCGTTAGCTTTTCTTAGATTTAGTACCCCTTAAACTACTATTAGTATTACTATCTACGTTCCTCTATATTTTCTTAAAAGTAGCTTATTAATCCTCTATTACCTATAGTAGGGCTTTAGTAGGCTTATAGGCCTCCTCCTAAAAGATTATAAGGGCTTTAATAGAAATCTCTAAACTAAGTATTAGATTCTTTCTAAGTAAGTAGGTCTTCTTCTATACTTTAATTTATTAATTAATTAAATTATTATAATATAAAACGTTATTCTAGTATTTTAGCTCTAGTTTCGAATCTAGCTTCCCTATAGTAGTTAGGTTATATTTTATCTACTTTAGGGTATTATCTAACTAGTATAAAGTCTAGTTATAATAGTCGATTAAGGATTAAGTTTACTTAAAGAACTTTCTTTTAAGTATTATATTATAATACCCGAGCTTATAGAAAAGGAACTAGGTAGATATATTCTTTCTCTAGATTAATAGATTAGCTTAGATAGTTATATCGACTAAGTAACTATATTTCCTATTAAACCTATTAAGAGGAATTAGTTTCTTTAATTAATAGAAGACGGGCTTTAGTTTTTTCTTTACTACCTTTAAATATTTAGAGTAGACTAATAGGTATATACTAGTATTACTATCTACTAATCCCCTTAGCTATATAGCTAGGCTATTTACTATAAGTTAAATAGGAAGTATAAATAATTTTAAATTAATAAGCTACGATATCTTAATAAGCTATTAATAATTAAGGGGTTTAATTACTCCTATATAGGTCGCTAGGGAGAAGTCCTCCTCTAGTAGCTTTTATTTTTTAATACTATAAAGGAGGTATTAGAGTTATACTCTAAACTACTTTCCTCTTTATATAAAGAGTCTAAATAAGCTCCTTTCTTAAAATTATTAAGAAAGGTAGCGTTAACTTCTACTTTTATAATATTCTACGTTACTTTATATATAATATAGTTAAAGTAGTTTTACTATTTATTTCTTTTTCTATAATTAAAGTAATAGTCTTATTCCTTATACTTCTTAAAAGAGTAGTTATAGAGCTTAAATATATCTTTAAAGTAAATAGGCTTCTTTTCTAACTTATTAAGAAAGGACCTACTTATAGTTAGCTACTTTCTTTTAAAGGTAGCTAATTAGTTACTTTAGACGAGCTAGACCTTTTAATATTAGTTATTCTTAAGTAGTACTTTATTAGCTAAAGTTATATATTTATAGAGCTTATTAAAGGTAAGATTACTATTATTAAATAGATCTACCTTATTTCTTAGCTCGAAGTAGAGCTTATCTATAAATTCTTCGTTCTACTAGTAGTAAGGTAAATAGGCCTCTATTACTAGATACTTAAAATTCTTAATAAAGTTATTAACTTCGCTAAACGCGTTTATACGTAGTTAATAGAATTTAACTTTTATCTTCTTCTTTACGTAGGGATCTTTATAGTATTTTTTAATATATTCTAATAGGTCTATATTAAATATAAAGTCTACTTCTTCTTCTTTAGAATTTAGCTATATTTAAATATAATCTTTTACTAAGTCTACTAGTTAGGATATAATATAAGCTTAATAAATCTTAACTATCTATTAGGGGGTTTCTCGTACGTACTAGTTCTTATTAATAGTAAGTTTCTATTCTATATTATAGAGCTAGTTCTTTAACTTAGGCTCTTTATTATTTTTAAATAAAATAGGGTCGAGGTAGGATATAGTCTTTTAAGAGTTAGAGGTTTATAGGGATTTACTTTAGTAGTTCTCTATAATATCCTCCTCCTAAATAAGAATCTATATTCTATTACCTAAGGTAATAGTTATAAATTCTAGTAAGACTAATAGAGATCTCGTAGGGAGGGCGCTAGGGTAAGAAGTAGAAGTATTTTTTATTTTCTTTATAGTAAAGGGTAGTATATCTAAATCTAATAGGTACTCGTAATAGTTCTTATTAGGTAGAGGAGTTCGTATTAGATCTAGGAATATAATTAGTTTAGTAATTAGCTCTTTTCGTAAGAAGCTTAATTAAAAGGTTAAATATTAGACTAAATCCTACTAAAACCTTCCTAGAAGTCTAAGGGTTTAAAGTAGAGTATAATAGATAAGAGAGGTCCTTTAAGAACTAATATTTAGGTCGTTTAGTTATATCGTTATAGGGGGGAGTCTTATCTCTTTTATATCTTATCTACTATTAGGGTTATATTATAATAGCGGAGTCTTAAGAGTAGACTTAGGGTTATACTAAGGAAGGACTATAAGTCTAGCCTTTATATAGGCGGTCGTAAAGGAGGACTATTTAAGATCTTCCTCTAAACTCTACTATCTACTTATAGTTCTTTAGACTTATTAGAGTTCTTCTTATAGCTTTTTAACTTACCTTCTATAGTTATCCCTTTTCTTAACTAATTAATTAAACTTATTAATCGTAGCGTTTATAAAGGTATTTCTACTAACTATACCTACTCCTATAGTATACGCTAGTCTTTTAGCTATAATAAAATGGAGACTATTATCTATTAGGGTATTAGTAATTAGGTTAAGCCCCTTCTAGGTAGCTAGTATATTCTAGACTATATTATAGTCTAGGAGTTCTTCTTATTCTTTTATATTTATTAAGTAGGGAATTCGGGGTCTATTTTTTCCTCTAAGTAATTTAACCCTCTTAATATACTTATTAATCTTCTCTTTAAGGCTATCTTTACTTATACTCTCCTCTTAAGGGGGAAAGATAGCCTTAAGGGTCTAAGAATTAATATATATATCTTTATTAACGAATACCTCTAAGGGGGTTAGTTTATAAGTCTTAGTTAGCTTTTACTAGTACGCTTTCTCTTTAAGAGAGGGTATCTTACTTCTAGTCTAGCTCTAAGACTTAGTTTAAGCTTACGTACTTCTTACCCTACTTAAAGCTTAACTTAGGGCCTTTCCCTTTTCTTTATCTTTCTTCTATAAGAAGATCTTATAGGAAGGTAGCTTTAAAGGGCCTACTTAGTCTAAGAAGTCCGCTATCTTATCGTTATACTAATTTAGCGATTTAGTTAATTATATAAAGATAAGTTAGTTATAGGATTTAGGATATAGGCCTAACCCTATATAATACTTTTATAGGTCTCTTCTCTCTAAAGAAGGTACTAGGCGCTCTAGTAATATCGGGACTCGAAGTAGTTAGTTTTAAGGCTTATCTAAAGAAGTACTACGCGCTATCTATTCTAAGTACTATAGACCTCTAGGGATTTTAGGGGGTTAATATTTAGCCGCTGTCTCTAACTAAAAGTTAGAGATTTTAGGATAATATAAGACCCTAGGACTAAGTATAATTAACTAGGAGTTATAATAGCTAAGGTAGCCTTCTAATTAACTAATAGTAGAATCGGTATATTAAAGCTATCCTAAGATAGCGCTATAAGGGTATAAGAATAGAGAGTTTTTATACCTATATAGGGCTTAGCGTACTAAATAAACTAACTAACTATTAGACTAATCCTTGGGATTACCTAATCTACTAACCGAAATAGAAAATAAGTAAAATAACTAGGTTACCTAGAGAACGGGTCGTAATAGTATTAACTTTAGTAAAAGCTAATATATTCTTAACCTCTACTTTATTAGTATTATAATAGTAGTTATCTAAGTTATCTAAATTAGTATTACTATTATTCTTTATATCTCTATTAAACTCCTTCTAATTCTCTAATAGTCGAAGTTCTAAGTATTAATAAAATAGGGAATATACTACTTTAAAAGATATACTCTCTAGACTTTTTCTAAAGGGCTATTATCTACTTTATAATTAGTTATTAGGACTAAATCTAATCTAAGGAATAAAATAGTCTTTTATCTATCTAGTATAGTAATTTTATAGTAATAATAATCTATTAGAGTAAATTTTATCTTTAAATATATAGTTATATACTAGAGGGTATTTAGTATTAATAACTTTTAAATATATCTTATAATCTTAAAATAGATAGATACTATAATAGTATTAATTATTACTAGAATATTATAGACTATTTCTATATACTTATCTACTAATCTATTAATAGTAACTATTCTAGTATACTTTTTATATTATAAACTAAATATATACTATAGAATAGTAGTAAGAAGAGCTACCCGAGATTAAATCTATTACTAGCTCTAATATAGAATATAATAATTACGACTATAGTATAAATAATAATTAGTATAAATAGTCTTACTAAGAAAGTTATATAATAGATTTATAGATCTATATATCTTAGTAAATATAGATTCTATAAATCTATAGATCTATAGATTAATAGATCTATAGAGATATAAAGTTATAGATTCTATAGATTCTAGAAAACTAAATTAATATATAATAGTTACGAATCTTCTAAATAGTTTTTCCTTTATTATAAGTAGCTAAGCGCTATATATTATATGATTATTCTATTTATATAATAATTTATACTAATTTACTATAACTATATACTAGCTATAACTATACCCTAGCTTATAGTAACTATATAGTAACTTATAGTAATTTCTTTAGTTATTTAACCTAGCGTAACTCGTATATAAGGCCCTCTACTCGCGTCCTAGCTAGATAGTTAGACTACTTAATATATTTATTCTATACCCCTATCTACTTATAGTTATAAGTCTAGTCTAATCCGCCTACGTTATACGACCTATTTTAACCTTCTTTATATAACGAAATAACGACCTCGTCACCTATTATATCTAAAGCTAGTTTAGCTACTATTCTCTAAGGCCTATATAATTAGGACCTATAGATCTATACTATATAGAGGCTAGCTAAGGTAGTTAATATATAGGACTATATCGATCCTAAAACTAAAGCTTCTATAGAGTTAAATAAGCCTAAACGCCCTATCGACCCTATACTACCTATTAATAAGGATAGATTACTAATAACTAAATCTAGCTTAATAGCTCTTACTTAGCGTAATAAGGACCTAAGTATCTACTATATAGAACTAAAAGAATACTATAGAACTAAGGATAAGCTCGGCTAAATTAAAGTCTATATAGCTAATACGCTAGCTAAAGATCTTATCTTCTAGATTAAGGATTAGGAATTACTATATAATTAGCTTAAGGCTCTAAAGTAGCTAGTCGCCTCGTTATTAGCTAATTGAGAATATAAGATTTAGAAGGCGTATAACTTAGCTAAAGTACTATACACGCGTAGAGAGAATCTCGAAGAATAGAATATAACCTTTCTAATAGTCTATAATCAAGCTACGTAGCTTAATCTACTAGAGATATTAGGTTATCGACTATATAAGAATCTAATATAAGCTATTAAATAGATTAATTTAGACTACGTAGCTACTATAACTATTATAGTATTTAACGTAGAAGCTAGCTCGAATAGTTTAATTAATCCTATACTATCTAATCTACTAGCTAGCTATCTACGCTATTACCGAATAATATAGGTAATAAAGCTAAATATTAGTAATAGTATATTCGTAACTATACTAAATTAAGAATAGTCTCTATATAATAAGAAGAGATAACGAAATAATAAGCTATTAAAGTCGTTAAAGCTATATCTATATAGAGATCTATACTACTAGAGATAGTACTAGTATATCGATACCTTACTATATAAGAGAGGATTTACGGAGGACCCTAAAAAGAAAATTAATACTAGTAACGATTTACTATAATATAAATATAAAGCCTACGCTATATTCTTAGTAGTATATAACGCCTTAATAGCTAATAATATCTATCTACTTCTTTATTCCTAGACGTTAGACCTAGGTATAGATATTTATATCTATAATAACCCTATTAAGTTCTAATAGAAAGCTCCGGCTTCGTCTAACGATATCGTTCTAGCTAAAGGCTTAAAGATAGCTATTTAGGTCTAGGAAAACGTATAGATATTCCTATTAATATCTTAAAGCTTAAAAAAGACGACGCTTAAATAAGTAGCTCTAATCCCTAGTTTCTTTACTAGCCTAGTATTACTATTATAGCTATCCTTATTAAACGTCTATTTTAACTTAGAAAGGAATATCCTATACCAATTAGGGATTTAACCTTAGGATATTACGAAGCTTACTAGGGTCGACGAATACTAGCTTATAGTCTATCGTACTAAACCTTTATAATCTACTTAGTACGTAGTATTCGCTACTAATTAGTACTAGCTATAGATCTTAGCTCTACCGCTTTAACCTAGATTACTAAGTAAGCTATAACTTTACCTACTTATAGGTTATTTAAATAATAATATAATCGATTAGTTAGCTAGTAATATTATAGGCCTCTATATAGATAATAGTATAATAGCTCCTAAAATAATTTACTATAAGGAGTACCTATAGAATAAAGTCTATTAGATTATCTCTCGTCGATTTAGTTATAAACTAGGTACTAGCCGACTATTCGAAACTATAGCTATTAATCTAATCGAGCTTAATATACTAGCCTATAATAGCTATTAATATATATTCTATACGTTTAATCTATTCTTAAAACTATATACGGTTTATATAATAGTTAAGCGCGATAAGTCTACTCTTTAGATAACGCTTAGGTAGTTAGATAGAGCTATTAAACGAGAATTTAATATAACTATTATCTTTTTAATAGCTAATAACGAGCGAGGCTATAGCCTATTAGACGATTTAGCTCGAGCCTATTATCTATAGGAAGGAATTAAACTATAGATATAAGCGCCCTATACTATTAAATAAAACGGCTTAGCTAAACGCTTAGGTAGAAGCCTAATTAAGAGAAGCTACTCGATAAGAATTATAGTAAATCTTCTACTAGCTCTTAGCCTTAAGATCTATAAAATAGTAGTCTATCTACTTAACTAAATACCTATACGAGTACTAAACTAGAAAATACTATTCGAAATTATATATTAGAAAAAGCTATTACTAGCTTATCTATATATTTATAGCTATAGAGCCTATATATTATATAAATAGATACCTAGAGGCGATAAGCTTAGCCTATAAGTATTAGTAGAATATCTAGTTAGCTACGATTTATCGAATATCTATAAAATCTAGATACTAAAGATAAAAAGTAAAGCTTATAGTAATAAGGTAATTCGTATAAGGGATATTATATTTTAAGAGGATCTATTCTATTAGACTTAAGACGATTTAGATCTCCTCCTTTAAGACTCTAAGCTAGAATAATTTATTTATAAATATTACTTATCTATACTAAGTAGTAAGAATACTTTTTTAAAAGTCTTATTAGAAGACGAATATATATCTTCTATAGAAGCTATAGAACCTACTACCTAAGTTTCTACTTAGACTACTATTTATACTACTACTTAAGTAACTACTTAGGAACCTATATTAAATTAGTTCCTAATATTAAATTTATTAGAAATAGCTTTACCTAAGTTGTTACTATAGCTATTAAATCGACCCTTAAAGTATAAGCGCGGAACTAAGTCCGATTTAAATTATACGGAGTATCGAGAACTAATAGATACTAATCTCTATTAATATTATATTCTACCTAAAGAATTAACTAGAATAGTAAAGAAGAAGCCTATATAAAAGAACTCTAGCTTCTTTATTAACGCCTACTAGTTAGTCTATATAGCTACCTTAGTAATAGTACTAAAAACGTAATTTAAATATATAGAGCTACTAGTAGAACTAAAATACTATAAGAATATAATAAAACTACTATCTTCCTATAAGGAAGGCTTCCTATAAGCTATACGATAAGAACTAGTAATAATTAAATATAAAGAAATCTACGAGTAAATAATCTAGAACGAATATAATACTTAGTACGCTTAAGATAATAAGGTTCTTCTACTAATATAGGTATATAAATATAAACTTAATAATTAAGACTATCTATTAAAATATAAGGCTCGGATCTATATATACGGCGATCTATAAATAATAGTAGAAGATACCTATACTACTATACTAGCTATTCGAATATTTCGAGCTCTAGTAGCTATTACTACCTACTTTAATATAGAAATTCGTTAATATAATACTATTAACGCGTTTACTAACGCTAAGCTATTAACGCTAGTCTATTATTATTAGCTAGAAGGATTCTCTAACTTTAATTACCTATAGAAACTACGCCGAGTACTCTATAGCTTAAAGACGTCTCTATTACTCTAGTATAAAGAGCTTACTAAAATGCTTATAGAGCTAGGCCTTATATCTATTAAGGACGCTTTCTACCTATAGAAAAATAAGAAGCTACTAGTCTTCTTCTTTATTAATAATATCGTCGTCCTTAGTATATTAGTATATATAGTTACCCTATACGAATTTAAGTATAAGCTATTATAACGATATAAGATTAGATCTCTAGGAGAACTATAGACGTTCTATAGTATTTAAACTATTAGAGATCGTAATAGCGGCTTAATCTAGTTATTATAGAGCTTATATATTAAGAAGTTCGCTTAGAAGTATTCTTTACTAAAGCCCTACTTAAAGCTATCTACTATATTACTATCGCTTAAGGAACTAATACCCTTAAAGAACGAAATAATAGATTTAGTTAAGTAAAGATATATATAACTAGTTAGATCTATTAGCTACGTAGTAGAAGCTACCCGTTTAGACGTCTTAAAAGCTTACTTAAAGCTAGTTAAGTTCCTTACGAATCTTTCGTAATAGTACCTAGATACTATTTATTAAACGATCGCCTATCTACTAGGTATAAAGGATCGAGTAATATATTATAATATATTAATATCTATTAAATTAGTATATATAACTAATAAACTTATATCTAAACCTATACCCGACTTCTATAGAGTATTAGACGTCTCCTTTATTAATTATAAGGCTACCCGGAAGAGCTTATAAGGATATATATTCTTCTTATTTAATAGATCTATTAATTAGAAGGTTATACTATAATAATATATTATAAAATTAACGACTAAGGTAGAACTAATAGCCGTCTTATTAGCTAGTACTAAGCTAATCTAGTAGTAGAGAGTATTCGAATATATCGGATTCGATCTAGATTATAAACGATTAATATACTATAATAACTAGTAAACGATTTAACTACTTACCTTATCTACCCTACGGCTTAAGACTATAGTACGGTACGTCGATATCTATTACTACTAGCTTTATTAGGAGGTACTATTAGGTAATATTAATA
>JASJFT010000453.1:0-12513 GCA_030770425.1 Darksidea phi | reverse complement strand
TCTAACCTTCTCGGGATGCCCCGTATCCTGTAATTCGCGTAGGGTTGTAATACTCGCTCCCCCCTCCGAAGCTTCGTTCTCGAAGTCGCGTTCCCTTTCTCGTAACCCTATTTGGTAGTGGCCTAATTGTTCCGGTAATTCTTTCTATACTACGCCGCAACCCGCGTGTACGTACTAGTAATTCTTTTCTTAGCCCGGTGCCCTAGTTGTTCCGCCCCTTGCCTGGGTATAAGAGTAGGTGACGTCCCCCTCTACGGGTATCCAAGCCCTATTCTTTATTTTCTTCCTGGGTCCTAATAATACCTAAAGGTCCTGAGACTTCTACAGCTCGTCGTCTTCGTCTCGCCTGCTACGTCCTTCGCTCTGGTCGTGTAATACCGCCGGCTCGATCGTGTCTGAACTGTTAATTCGCTGGCCGCGAATGTAAGACGTTACCGTCCTCGGCTCGTTGTAGTGGATGTCTCTCTCGGAATGTTTCTTATAGTCTAGCGGTGACTGACAAGTCTCTTGCTCGCGCTGAGGAAGAGCGTTCTCGACTCCTGTCCGAACTGGAGTCTGTTGAGGATGAAGAGTTGGCCGCTTAAGCCCGTAAACGGCGTATCCGCGCGTAACTAGCTTAGTACGATGCCCGTCAACGTGAGCTTCTTGATCGTAAGCTGGCTTCGATCTCTGAGTTGGAAAAGTTGGAATAGGCGGAAGCCGCTCGGTCTGCTTCTTCTAGCTTGCCTGTGTTACTATAGTAAGCCTTGCTGTGCGAGTCTACTGATTTCTCCGCTTTTCTGGATGGTTGGGAGCCTCTACCTCTGGGTGCTTCTGGTGATACTACTCAACTAGGTCCTAGTAGCCCTACAGGTTCTTGACTAGTTCCTATGTATTTTGGCTGGTAGGCTATCCTGCCTATTTAACTAAATATTTCTACTAACGTCCGAACTTCTGTAGTCCTTGAATTTCCTCGACCTCGTACTCCTCGTCTTTGAGTTCGACGTCGGTGGCTACTTCGGTGTCTTCCGGTACTGGTTCTAGTAACGATACGTGGAATACCGGGTATATTTTTATACCTTTGGCTAGCTTTAGCCTGTAGTTAACTGGTCCTGTCTTTTCTTTAATTTCGAATGGTCCGATTCGTAAATTGTCCAGTTTGTCGTATGGTCGTTTAGTTTTTAGGTTTCGTCGTGAAAGGAAAACTTTATCCCCCCTCTTAAGGGTCGGTCTCTCGAGCCTTCTTTTATTTGTTATTTTAGCTGTTGTGAGGTTTCTGCGTACTATCCGCGCGCTGAGTTCTTTGTGTAGTTCTTATATTAAATAGGCTTTTTCTTCTACCCTAGTGGATATACTCTCGATATTCTTTGGATCTCTATGAGTCGTCGGCTTATATCCGTGATTTGCGTAGTACGGTAAGCATCTAGTCGTCGTAGATCTCTTACTATTATATACCAATTGTACTGTTGGTAGCAATTTAACCTAGTTGTCCTGTAACTTGTTGACATAGAATCTTAGATACTCCTCTAGAGTTTAGTTCGTTCGTTCCGTCTGACCGTCTGTCTACGGATGGAAGCTAGTCGATAGCTTTCTTTTAATTTCTAGTTTTGCGAGTAGTATACTCTAAAACCTTGAAGTAAATAGTTTGTCCCTATCCGTAAGGATCTATTCCGGCAATCCGTGATTAGCGATGAGCGTTCTTTTAACCTTATAAGCCATGTTTTCTGCCGTAATTACTTCGTTCGTCGGGATAAAGTATACTACCTTAGTTAATCGGTCTACGATTACTATGATCGTGTCGTATAATCTTCCTAATCCCGGTTCTAATAATGGTAGTAACTTTACTATAAAGTCTATCGTGACGTAAGTCTATAGTCGTATGGGTGGTACTAGCGGTTGGAGTAATCTATAGGGCTTATATCTCTTAGGTTTATTCTTAGAACATTCTAAATAGTCGCCTATTACTTTCCGAACTTCCTCTCTTATATTAGTAAGTAGGTATTCTCTATCTATATGTCTGACCGTTTTATCGATTCCTGGGTATCCTAGTATTTTACTCTCGTGGATTTCCCGTATTAAGTCTCCCCTGAGACTCGGTGGAATGTAAGGCCTTGTCTCCGAGTCGTTTATTAGAGCGGAGTATTCTTCCTTATCGAAGTATATATTGTCTCCCTCTAGTATTCCGTTAGCGTTCCTAATGGTTTCTCGGGCCTTATTTCTCTATTTTTTCTTGATATCTACTATTACCGTAATTTTAGCTAGCCTCGTGTAGTTATAGACGAGGGTTCTGTCGGGTTCCTTTCGTAGAACTGGTTCGTGTACGACGGGTTTATCGGTACCTCGAAGGTCCGATCTTCTACTAAGAGCGTCCGCCGCTCCGTTTAGTATTTCCGGCCGGTGACTTATCTTAAAGTCGTAATCTACTAGTAATTCCGACTATCGGAATTATCGTCGATTAAGTTTCTTTGTAGTCGTGAAACTTATAAGGTTCTAGTAGTCCGTAATAACCTTAATCTTATACTTGGCTCCTGTAAGCTGTAGTCTCCATTGTTTAAATGCTAATACGATAGCGCCAAGTTCCTTATTATAAACGTCGTAGTTTACTTCTTCCTTACTAAACTTGTGTGAGTGGTAGAATACTAGTCTCTATTTTCCGTCTTCCCCTTACTAGGTAAGTATCGCCCCTAGTACGTAATCTGATATATCCGTCTCTACTCTAAGAGGTCTTGTCGGGTCGTATATCTATAATATAGGTACCGATATAAATAGGTTCTTAAGCTTATCGAAAGCTTTCTATTATTTCTAGTTCTACTGAAATTCCTTTTTCTTCTTAGTTACCTCCGTGAGTAGAGATATAGTCTTTAAGTAATCCCTAATAAACTTCCGATAGAAGTTGGCGAATCCTAAAAAGGATTGTACGTCCTTAACCGATATTGGGGTTGGCTATTCCCTTATAGTCTATACTTTCTTAGGGTCTATAGATACTCCTTCTCGCGAAATAATAAAACCTAGATATTCGGTTTCTGTCCTGTGGAATTCGTATTTGTCTGGGTAAAGTAGTAACCTATTTTACTGTAGCTTTTGTAGTACTTTCTTTATATACTCTTTATATTCTTCTAGCGTCCCTTTACTATATATAAGAATATCGTCTAGATATACCGTATAGAATACGTCTAAGTATTCGTTTAACGTTCTGTTAATAACTGACTAAAATGTTGCTGGTATATTCGTTAGTCTAAATAGTATAACTCTATACTCGTAGAGTCTGTATCGGGTCTTGAATGCCGTATACTTTTCGTACCCTTTCGCTATTCGAATCCTGTAGAATTCTTCCTAGATGTTGAATTTCGTAATCTACTTAACTCCTTGGAGCCGGTCCATGAGTTCTCCGATTAGTAGTAGCGGGTATCGGTTTTTCTTCGTGACGTTATTTAAACGTCTATAGTCTATATAAAGTCGTAACTTTCCGTTCTTCTTTAGGATAAATAGAACTAGTAATGCTATAGAGCTTTGACTTTCTCTAATATATCCTCTCTCTAGGTTCTTCGTTAAGTACTCTTTTAATTCTTCCTATTAATCTACTGTTAACGAGTATATAGGTCTAGGCTTGAGCTTCGCGCCCTGTTCTAGGTATATCTTATAATCCTATTCCTGGTACTCTAGTAAATCGGTTTCCGGATGTTCTTCGAATAGCTCTCGGAACTCCTTGTAGTCTCGAGGTATTGTTGGCTGTAGTCCTTCCTACGCGGTCGCGACCCTTCGTACTATAATAATACCGACTCTCTACGGGTTCTTCTTATAGATCCTCGCGATCTTATAAGGTAAAATTAAGCCTATCCTCCCTTTCCGGGGTATGTACTGGATCTCGTAGCTAGACCTACCCGGTCTCCTAATTCCTGTAACTCGAGCTACCCGCTCGTAGCCTAGTACTTTGCGTAGCTTCTAATCTATCCGTAGATTATATATTACTAGCTAATCGTAACTAATAATTATGTCGGTATCTCTAATTTCTATGATGTTAAATTTGTGATGGTCTCTAACGTTTCCTACCTCTAAGGTTACTTTTTTCGTTTCGAGGCGAATTATACCTCCTCTATATTCTATAGATAATCTATCTCCGAGGTCTACTCGTATGGGTTTTTCTTTAACTTGGTAAGGAATCCCTTATTCCTCTACTAATTTTGACGACAGGAGCGTAAACTCTACTCTACTATCTATAATAGCTCGGACTTTCCGTCCGTAAATTCGTACGTCTACCTCTAACCTAGCCGGTTATTAGATATTTCTTTATACGATTTGGAGAGTCGTCTTTTAGGTACTTTTATCAGCGCGACTCTTACGTAGCTGATAACAACCTAGTTTTTTGGCTTGTTATCGTAGAGGTCCTAATCTTCGGGGTCCTTTTCTAGTTCTCTAGTCTCGTTTTGTCGAGTGGGCGACTCGTCTGTCTATTCTATTTTTGGATCCGGTACTCTTCCGATCCTACGGGGTGTTTCCCAATTCGGTTCTTCCGATGGTTCCCCTTTCGGTGATGGTGTATCCCAATCAATGGGTTCTACCTTATTTTTGTCGTTCTAGGCGTCGTAATATCCCTACTATATGCCTGGGGCCCTTAGCTGTCTGCTGATCTCTAGGTTCTTTGAACTGTCTTGGTTCTACATTGGATATCCGTGCAATTCGTATCGTTCGATAAGGCATTCCTTCCTTTTGAGGTTTTGATGGAAGATATCTTCTTCCCTTCTAGCCGTAAGCTCTTGTTGCGCTAGGTGTAGGATATATGATCGATCGTAGTACGTCTAATGTACGGCCTCGTGATTAGGTTCTTGGTGTGTGATCCTATAGTTGATGTCTCGTTTATATCCTTTAGTGTCTGCTTAGGTTGGTCCGCGTGGCTATCGTCCTGTAGCGTGTTTTATCGGGAAATGCTTATCGTATTCGTCATCGTAGCAATCAACCTATCCTGGCCATTCTTGCTCCTTATGAGCCTGGGCCTAGTTGTTGTAGTCGTGGATATGGTATCCTGCCATTGGGTATTCTATATTTCGAAGGTATATGTACAAGCTGCTTCCTGGGAGTATCATGGTTTCCTCCTTCTGTCGGGCGTGGTACTCGTAATTTCCCGTATAGTTTGTCTATAGTAGCGCGTCGTGGCCTATATTGTTGTAGTCCTAGGTTACCTTGTAACCTTCTGGTCCTTGGAGTCTTAGGGCCTGGCCTATCGCCTGCTAGCCTCGATCTCCCGTGACGTATATTGGCTTTTTTGCGTCGGTGTAATGTTTAGCGATGTGCTGGCTGGTCCTATATTTCTAATACTTATTGTATGCTAACCGTCTGAAAACGTCTTCTGTGCTGACCTTATCTGGCCCGTCGAGTTTTAGTTCTCCTATCTCGAGCTCTGGGTTATCTTGTTGTCGAGTGATTTCTTCGACCTCGTCCTACCCGCTGGCGTCGTACTATGTCTCGGGTATCGAGTTAGGCTTGGTTTCTTTTTCTTTACTATACCTGATCATGTTTATACGCTTGGCGCCATTCTGGCTCCCTGTACTTTTCTTTTCCTCGCCGTATTCCCTAGCGAAGTGTCCCTGTATGCCGTAGCGTAGACACGCCTTTTCGTCTCGACGTCGTCTTATCTCGTCTGCTAGGACTTTCTATGGCTTCCTGCCTTGTTCGCGTTTCTTATTCCTTGGGTATTTCTTTTCCTGGACTATGCTAACGTCCATTTCGTTATAACCCTTATAGAATCCGCGTTTTCGAGCTACTTGCTCTTTTCTGTAGACTCTTACTGGTCCTATAGCATCTCGTTTCTCGAGTGCTCGTTCGTGTAGTCGATTGTCGATACGGATCGTCGTCTTAATTAGTTCCGCTAGGTCGTCTAATTTTTTAAGTCGGGTCAACTCGTCCTTAATTAGCTCCTTGAGTCCGTTGTAGTATGCGACCATGAGAGGTACATCGTCCTAGTCGATCTTATACTATAGCTGTTTGAATTCGGTAGTGTACGTGCTTGCTAACTTGGTCTGCCTTAGCCTTTGGATCTGGCGTTCGGCCTGCTAGACCTTATTAATGTCTCCGAAGACTATGCGTATTTGTTTCTTAAACGAATCCTAATCTTTAAATACTACCTTCGTTTCGTCGCGTTGCTTCGATAAGGAGTCTTCGTTGGCTATGTAATCGTCGATTAGGGGCTGTATTTATACAGCTGCTTTACCTGTTATATACATGCCCGCGGTGAGGATTTTATCCTAGTCGCTAGTGAACGTAGTAGAGTTGAACCGGTAGTATAGGTCTAATTGTGTAAGGAACGGCCTTAAGCCTTCCTTTCCGCTATCGTATTTTTCTAGTATCGGGATCTTTGACTTCGTCTTAAGTCCCGCCCGTGCCTATTATAGCGATCCTTATAGCGATATCATGGCCTGCTGTAACTCAACTATCTGAGCTACTTGTTGCTAGATTAGGGCCGCTGGGTTCGTTGCTGGAGCCCTAGTTGCGCTTTCCCCAGAGGTGTTACGTAAGCTAGATGGAGTTGCTATGTCGACGTGACCTTGGTTTAGGGTAGTTAATATGTTATGCGTTGTACGTACCTTTATACGGGATCCGGGTTAGGGCCGATAGAATGTTTGTCGTACCGTTGGTTTCTGATAGGTTAAGATCAAGTCAACGAATTCTATTACTAGAATAACTACTTAGGAAAAGATTTAATCTTGTTTGTAAGTGTTAGGTGAAGAACTGAAGATTAACTACAAAGAATTAAGATAGAAAACCTAAGAGATCCTCTATCTTCTTATATCTGTCCCGCTTTGCCTTGCTCTGCTTGCTCTGTTCGCTAAGACATAGATTAACCAGATTATTGTTGGTCATGCTCTGTTTGCTCTGTTCGCTAAGATATAGATCAACTAGATTATTGTTACGTGATGTTGGATCACTGACTAAGCCCTTGTCTTGGCTTCTAACCTTCTCGGGATGCCCCGTATCCTGTGATTCGCGTGGGGTTGTAACATAGTCCTCTATCCTATAAGTGACCTAATAAATATTAAGTTTATATCGACTAATTCTCTATCTATACTTAGTTTACTATACTTAGTAAGTCCTTATAATTAGTCGACTAATTATAAGGGCTCTAGATAGTATTTAAAGTAATAAGAGAAATTAATTTTTTAAAAATATTTTACTATCTTTAAATATTTTTTTTTTTTCTTAAAATTAGGGCCCCGCCGTATCCCCCTAATTTAGAACTATAGTAGTATTTAGGGTATCTATTAGTAGAGTAAAAGTTAAGATAATTTATATTTAGTTACGACCTTTAAACTATTTACCTTTACTATTCTTTATTACTATAATTAGTATAAAGTTTTACTACTCTATTATATAAATTTTTATAAATACTTTAATACTCGCCTATCTCTTCTACTTCCCTTTCTCTCTTTAATATATATATAGACTCTTTAGGTATACGTCTTTAGGTATATATAATAATAGCTTTAGTAGTATTTAGTATTTAACTTACTTAGAGCTAGTATTCTATAGCTAGCTAGGTAGTAATTATAAGTACTAACTAATACTAGACGAGCTCTATTAAACGGGGTCTAGACCTAATAGGTTATTTAGTCTCGTTTAGAGGTTTATACTTAAGATAGGAAAGAAGGAGAGAGAATAAGTAGATAATAGTTTAATTACGTTAATAGATAAGATTAATTTAAATTCGAATTAACTATAGAGAAGTAAGACTATTTAGGAGATTCGTAGTTATTATATATTAATTTAGTTTCCTTAGATCTATAGCTCTATATCTATAGATCTACTAAGCTATAGCTCCGTAGCTCTATTCTAATAGATCTACTAAGCTATTATATAACCCTTAGATCTATTCTTATTAAGGTATAAATCTATTATATAACTTCCTAGTAAAGCTATTTATACTAATTATTATTTATACTATAGTCGTAGTCTTCGTATTCTATATTAGAGCTAGTAATAGGTTTAATCTCGAGTAGCTCTTCTTACTACTATCCCGTAGTATATATTTAGTTCGTAATAAACCCGTCGGCTCTTAAATAGATCCTACTCTCTAAGTATAGAACTAGTATAAAGTAAATACTAACGTATATAGACTAAATTTAGTTATACCCCCTACTTAGAACTATATATATTAACTTACGCGTAGATTTAATAGTAAAACTCTCTAATTTTCTAGAGAGTCTAAAGATCTAGCTCTCTAGGGTTCTTATCGCTTATAAGAGTAGTAGAGTTTTAGAAGTTATAGAAATAGCGACTAGACTAAAGTTTCCTCTTTCTTACCTTTACTATATCTAGTTTAGGACTTAATAATTCCTAATAAAGACTAACTACTAAGATAGAAATACGCGATATAGACGTAGTAGTAGTAACGGTATAGATAGTAGGTAAGGCTTTAGTAGTAGTAATAGCTAAAGTAATAAACTAGGTTATAAAAAATATTTAGATAGAGACTTTAACTAGTTCTCTATCTAAGTAGATATATAAGACTAAGAATAAGTAGATAATTAATATTAAGTAGTTTAAATAGAAGTATAAAAAGGACTTAGTTAAGAAACGAGCTATAACTATAGAATCTACTATAGCTAAGATTACTAGGACCTATCTAGCTAAAGTATCTATACCTAATCTCTAGGTCTAGCTATTAATACTCGATATATACCTCTATCTAGATATACTTTTACTAGAACTTAATAGTAATAATTTTATATTAGTTAATATAAGGGATATCTTCTTACTATAAGTAGACGATATACTACTATAGAATAAGATATCTAATAAGCTTTAAATAGATAAGAGGGTTTATATAGTTATTATCTTATCTATTTTAGGCTAAAATAATATAGCTAGGTATATTAGTAAGTATTTTAAAATATCTTTAGAGTAAGTATAAGTTATAGATAAATTATTAGTAAACTCTAGTAAGGATATAGATAAGAATAAAAATAAGAGTAAGAATAAAGGTAAGACGTAGCTAGTTACTAAGAAGAACTAGAAGGCTCTAGTTAAGATCTTAGTCTTAGTTAAACTACCTATAGGTAATATGGTTAAGATTATATTCTATCTTAAAACCTAGATACCTTATATTAAGATTAACGTCGTTAATACTTATACTAAAAAAACCCTATCTACTAGACTATATATATAGGACTTTACTTATAGAAAGGATAACTTTATTAGTATAGAATTTCTTTTTAAATTTAATAAAGATATCTTTACTAGAGCTAATAGATATAATAGTACTATACTATTAGATCGTATATTAGGTCTTTAGAAAATATATATTTTTTAACTCTCTTTTTAACTTTATAAATAGTTTAAGGCCTATTATTAAAAAGGTATATTATAAGAGTAATTTATAGAGATTATAGAATTATATAATAATTTAAATATATAAGATATACTTCTTATATACCTAGAATTAGCTAGAGAACTCTATCTATACTTCTCTATTAAACGAGGTTAGCTTAAGTTTTAGGAAGCTATAGTTAATTATATAAAGTATATCTTTACTATTACTAAATACTATAGTAATCTTTAGTTCTTCTATCTTTAATATAAGAAAGTAAAGTATCCTTTTAGAAATAAAGTAATTAAGGAGGTTAAGTTACCTAGCTTCGCGTTTAAAATACTATATTAGCTAATTAAGAAGTAAAAGTTTAAGGAGATAGTAGTTATAAATAGTACTAAGATAACTAAATAACTATTAAAGTCTAAGTCTTAAAAGTAGCTATTAATTAACTTATTATAATTATATAGAAATTCTAACGAGATAGTATTTCTTTTAAAGCTTAGTATAGAGTAAGAACGAGAGTATTAACTATAGAATCTTAAGTATATAATTTAGAGCGATATAGAGGGTACTAAAGTCTAATTTTAAGCTTAGTTTACTTCTATTTCTAATAATAAAGGCTATTATATTATAGAACTATTCCTTAAGTATAACGAGATAATAAGTAATATAGTAATTAACTTATCCTTTATAGATATTTATATTATAATTAAAGTTAATTTAGTTAATACCTAGAAATCTAATAAGGATAATATAGTTAAGCTTAGTAGATAGATTATTCCCAATTTCTTAGATAATAAAGCGTCTTTTATAGTAGTTATCTCCGAAAAAATACTAAAATTTTAAGCTAATAGTAGCGAATTTAACGTCTTTATTAGCTATCTTATTAATAATATCCTATATTAATAGTAAGTAAAGACTATATTAAATATCTAAGTAATCGATTCGTTAAAAAAGCCTATTAGTCTAGATCTTAAGTATATCCTTTTAGACTATTATAAGCCTTTAAATAATCCTAGAGTATTAACTATAATCTTAAGTAAGAAGAGGTTATAAATACTCTATAATTATCTATATAATATATCTTTACTACTAAATAAAGAATAATTTAATTTAATTAAGTATACCCTAACTTTACTATCTAGTTATACTATTATCTAAGGACTACTAGATATAGATAAGACCTATACTAAAGTTATTATTAGTAATATATATAGTTATCTTAGTCGTAGAGTTATATTTTATATATCTTAAAATATTACTATATAAAATCTACTTAAGATATTTCTAAAGTATACTATATCTACTATCTCTATATATAAGTAGATACTTTTTACTAAGGCTTATTACTTAATTAGTTAAGCTAACTGCTTATAGGTACGATAACTTTCGACCGTAGAGTAAGAATAAATAGATATATAGAATAATTTTATAGAAATAATATAAACTATTAACTTTTGAAATATATTACTAAATTATAAATAGACTTTTAACTTTAAGTTAAACGAGTATATTAAGATATAGACTACTAATAAGACCTATACTATATATTTATTAGCCTAGAACTATTAAGATACTTCTACTAACTTAAAGTTCTATATAACTATAGATAAGAGAAAGAAAGCTAGAGAATATCTTAATAATCTAAAGTATAACCTTAGTCTCTATTTTCTTAATAATAAGATTAAGTATTTATTCTATACGTTATCGATATTAGCTTATCCTATACTAATTAAGGTCCTAGTTTAGTATAAAGTTATTATAGATAAGACTACTTATAAGATCTTATCTAGCTTAATAGTACCTCTAGATATATATATCGGTCGTCTTAGCTATATAACTCTTACTAGTAATTAGTATTAATAGGAAGATATATTATTATCTATAAACTTAAACTTTAGTAGTCTAGTTACGGCTTATATCTTACTTAGAATATTAGTAGAAGATAACGACTATTAGTCTAGTATCTTTATACTTAAGAAATACTATTATATAACTAATAAACTTCTAGCTTAGTCTTTGAAATAGTACTATAATAATAAGCTTATAGCTATCGAGGGAATTAAGTATAACTTTATATTATTTTAGAATATACTTAAAATATTCTAAAATAATATACTTTAAGATAGTTCTTAAATCTTACCTTTCTAAGTCGCTATTAATATTACTAAAAAGAATATTAAGGATAAGACGCTACTAGATTAGATTACTTAGATTAATTAAAAGGAGGTAGAAGTTATCGTATAGATAATAAAGAAAATACTTACTTTTAATCTATTACTAACTACTACTATAGATATTAAATTTAGATATATTCTAGGAAAGGATATTAACGTTATCTTTAACTATATTAGGTAAATCTAGGAGATTAAGGTATAACTCTACTAATAGTATAATAATTAGACGTTAAATTATAAGGTAAAGATTAATAAAATTCTTATAAATATAACTAAGTCTATCTAAGACTTTAAGAGACTAATTATCTTCTATAGTACGGTTATTATAAACGATACGACGAGGCTAATAGCTAAAGAGAATCTATCTATCTCTTTTATAGCTAAGAAGAATAATCTTAATATTTTTATAACGCGTTATAAGGTAGCCCGCTATATTATTAGTACTATTAAACTATTTATCTAAGCTAAAGTTAATAGGTATAGAATAACTTATAAGTAAGTCTTCTTCTTCGATTTAATTAGCTATCTCCGCGATAGTAATAATATTATATTATAAAGTAATTTCCTAATATAGAGAATAATAAGAGTAAAGCTAGTTAATACTAACTAGTCGTTTATACGTTAATTTATAAATAAGCTCTTATTTAATAAAAAACTAGTAGTAAAAGCTCTATTTATTAATCTAGATAATTTATTACGTAGAGTTAATATTAAGACTAAAATAACTAGTAGAAATAAGTTTTAAACCCTCTCTATTACTAGTCTTACGTTTACCGATAATCGCGATACTAAGAGAAACCTCTTATAGGAAGTCTAGAGTAAGAAGTAGTAAGAACCTAAGCCTAAATCTAAGAAGAATAAGAAGAAGGAAAAGATTAAAAAGACTAAGAAAACGCCTATTAAGAAGACGAAGAAAAATATTAGATAAGGTAGTAAAGGTAAGAAGAAGCCTAGCCGAAATAATTATAAAGAAAGGGGAAGCTTATATAAGCGGGGGGAGTACTTATTAAGCTTAGCTTTCTTCCTATTTATAGTAGAACCTAATAGAATACTATA
>JASJFT010000452.1:7500-12516 GCA_030770425.1 Darksidea phi | reverse complement strand
CAATGTATACTATGCCGCACAGTACCATACCACGTTTCTTACGATTTTTTCGGAGCGAACTTTTTGCCGATATAGTAATAGTTTTAGATATATCTTACTATATCTACTAATATTCTATTCTAGTAGTAGTTCTAGTATATTAGTTAGAAAGTAGTATTCTTACCTAGGTACCCTACTAGCCCCGATTTATAGAATCTCTAGATAATTATCGTAGTTAGAGGTTTCTATACTAGTAACTAAATTATACTATACTATATTAGTATTTTATAAATACTTACTAAGTAGTCCCTAATCTATTACCTAGTTTCTATCTCTATAGGGAATATTCGATTATCTTATTATACTACTAGTAGTTAGATTATATACCTTAGGTTCGCCTAGATAGCTTTATTTTAGAGCTCTTATATATAGATATCGGTCTATATATAGTATCTCTTAGATACTATTATATCTACTATCGTACTAGTTAGAGTAGCTTAGACTAATCTTAAATATATTAGTATAACTTCTTATAATTATAAATTCTTTATATTCTATTCCTAACGACTTAATATATTAGGCCGTATTACTAACTATTCCGAGTAGTATTAGAGGTAGTAGTTAAACTACGATA
The DNA here is from genome assembly GCA_030770425.1 of Darksidea phi. NCBI lineage: Eukaryota > Fungi > Ascomycota > Dothideomycetes > Pleosporales > Lentitheciaceae > Darksidea > Darksidea phi. The sequence goes on along the minus strand of JASJFT010000452.1, from coordinate 11,903 downwards.
GTATTTCTATCTATTAATATTACTATTTACTAAGGGGTCGTATCTTTATAAAGTATTTTAAGTTCTTATAATCTATAAAGATCTTAAAGGATTATTTAATACTCTATAATTCCGGTATCTAGACTACTAGGTATTAGATTACTATTAGGAGTTCTCTATTATAAATAGTATAGTTACGTTCTATAGATAATAAGACGACTAAATAGTAAGTAACTAGGTACTATACCCCTTTCTTTTATTATAAGAGGTAGCCTTCTATTACCCCTTCTAAGTAGTCTACTTCTACTATTATATCCCGACCGGGGTTCTAGAAAAGTAGCGCCGGTCCTATAATAAAAAGGTCTTTTATTCTCTTAAATACTTTATTTTCTTTCTTACTCTACTAGAATAGTACCTCTTTCTTTATTAACTAGTAAAGTAGATTAGTAAGTTTAGAGAAGTTAGATACTATATTATAGTAAAAGTTTACGAATTCTATAAAGCTTTATATACCTTATACTAATATAGAAACTTTCTATTTCTTTATAGTCTAGATCTTTTTAGGGTTAAACTTAATCCTATACTTAGTTTTAATAATATAGTTTAAGTACTTAATAGTCTTTATTATAAAATAGTATTTCTAAAAATCTAGGTTTAAACTAGTATTATATAGGAGTATTAGTACCCTTTTTACCTTCCCTATATAGTCCCTTTTTAAGCTCTCTAAGTAGATAAGAATATTATCGAGGTATACTATAAAGAAGTTATCTAAAGTTTTCTTTAATACTAAATTAATATAATATTAGAATATTACTAGTACTCCTATAAGTCTAAATAGATATACTAGTTACTTAAATAGTCTAAACTAGGTTCGGAATATAGTTAAAGACTCGTCTCTACTTATAACTCGTAATTTATAAAATACTACTTAGATATCGAGTTTTATAAACTATTTAGCCCTTTTAAGAGTATATAGTATTTTCTTAATTAATAGTAAGGGGTAGTAGTCCTATTTTATAAGTATATTAAGACCCTAATAGTCGATATAGAGATACTAGCCCCCTCCTAGTTTCTTAGCTATTAGTACTAGTATATTTACTAGAGAGGAGCTTATTTAAATTTATTCCTTATTTAGAAGGTTAGTAAGTTATCTATAAAGCTCTATTAGTTAGTCCCGTAGTATACTATATAATAGGTTTTAAGATACTTCGGGTAGTAAGCTATTTAATCTTCGTTTAAGTTTTACGTAGTAGTCTATCTAGTCCTAATATAGGAGTAGTTTAGTAGCTTTCTTCTTATTAAATAGGTCCCGAAATAGTTCTAGGTCGGCTAGAAGGGTCTTTCTATTCTCTATTAGGTCTATTTCTTTATAGCGCCTTAGTAGAATAGTTATAGCTAGAACCTAGATAATATCGCGTAGATTTATTATAATAACGTCTATATCTTAGTTCTACTTCTTCTTTATAAGTATAGAGAAGAATACTATTTCTAAAATTCTTATTAGTAGAGTATCTTCTTTTTATTTTACTAATATCTTCTTTATAATAAGATCGTCTATACTTTTTACCTATAGTTCTCTACGTCCCGGATCTATTATAATACTATTATAGAATAGTTATAGTAGTCTAAGAATAAGATTATAGTCTAGTCCTAGTACTATATACTCTATAAGGCGGGTCCTCTATCTATCTATATTATATTAAAGAATAGCTATCTAAGTAATAAATAGTCTACTAATAAGTCCTACTACTTACCTAAGGTAGTAGGATAGAATATTAATAGTCCTAGTATTTATCTATCTCGCTACTTCTTCGCTTATAGTACTAAAATACTAGTACTTTAAGTTAACTAGAGTATCGACATAGAGAATATCCTCTAGAAAGATAGAGACTAGAAATAAAGACCTATCTATCTATTCTAGGACGTTTACTACGTCGTCGTTATACCCTTTTATTTATTACTTCCCTACTATAGTATCTATACTTAGCCCCCGTTCTAGACCTAGAGTAGGGGCTACTCTTTTTCTACTCTACTTTTATTCTTAGTTAATAATATATCGTCTACTACTAAGACGGCGGCGGTCTAAATTACTATTATATTTAGGTAGTTCTATACTATATATTCCTCCTTTCTATAATATATATATAGCTCTAGCTTATAATATTATTTATATAGTTCCTTTAAAATCTAGTTAGCTTATTTACCTCTTCTAGGTTACTTATTAGAACCCGAAGCTAGTACTAATATAATTACGTCCCTAATAGTATCTTTTTTAAATATTAGATTCTAGCTAGTTATATTACGAAACTTACCCTTTAAGACTATTATTTTAATATCTATAGTAATATTATAGTATACTATTATAATTATAAAATAGTCCGTTTATAAAATACTATAGTTTAGAGCTATTCTATATAGTTTCTTATTTAGTCCTTAGTATAGTCTAATAAGTTTCTATTCGTCGCTCTAGACGTTACTACTACTCTAGACTAATAATATTAAGAACCTAATAAAGAAGTCTAGAAAGAACTTATCTTTTTCTTATTAGATTAACTTAAGTTTTACTTAGATTCTTTCCTACGCGTACGTATTACTATAGTAGAACTATAGATATTTAAAGAAGATAGTTAGATTCTAGGTACTATTTAATCCTCTTACTTAGTAGAACGGGGCTACTTCTTTTTATATATTTAATTCTAGGTTACTCTAAATAAAAATAAATATATTCTTCTAGATTTCTATAAACTCTATATTAGTCTATAGCTTATATTCTATTATTATCCGCTATACTAGGAAGGCTTCTTTATCGTCTCTAAAGAGAGGTCCTATCGGAAGCTATTTACGTCGGTATACCGGTTTACTAGATTAGAGTATTAGTTTAATAGATTAGAATAATTCTAGTAGTAGATTCGGGATAGCTTAGGAGGCTAGGGTATACTAAACTATACTTAGATTTCTTAAGTTCTCGATTAGTCTCGTAAGCTCTTTAGTTTAGATCTATAGTATTATTATTTTAATTTAGTTATAGTTTTATATCTTATATAGGTCTATAAGTATCTATTTAATAGTTCCGAACTCGGACGTCTCTTCTAAGTAGTTATTCTAATTACTACTATTTATCTCTTAGTACTTATAAAAGGAGTAGTTATTAGAAAATAGATATTAATTATAATAGACTAGTCTTAAAGTAGAACTTTAACGAGTATTAATAATATTATTAATATCTATAAAAGGGAGATAAAAGATTCTTACTTCGTATTTTCTCTTATATAAGCGAGCCCCTTTTCTAAGTAAGTCTTCCCCTTTTCGAGATAGATATAGGCTAAGCCTAAGCTATAATATAAATAACTAAACCCTATATTAATCTAGGGATAACTAAACCCTATATTAATTTAAGGGCGACTAAATCTTATAAGAATAAGATAACTAAGCCTTATAAGAATAAGATAACTAAGCCTTATAAGAATAAGGTAACTAAGTTTTAAAGTAATTAGTAAAAGAAGATCTATATAAATACTAATATCTATTAATACTTCTTAGAGAAGATCTATAGTACGGGGGTAATAAAGTCCTATAGTAGTTAGTAGAAGATCTCTAATTCTAAGAAGACTATAACTATAGATATCTTTACTTCTTATATTAGTAGTAGCTTCTATTATAGAAGCTATATAGTAATAAAAAATATTTTCTAAATTATCTTTTATCTTTATAATAGTATCTATAAGGTATTTAAGATTATTAATTACTAAAGTAAGTCTACGTACTTAAGGTAGATAGTCGCTAATAATTAATAGATAATAAGGGTAATAGCCTTCTAATAAGTCTTATATCCTATCTTACTTTTTCTAATAAGTACTTAGAATAGTAAATATCTAGGGGTAGTATAGCTATATAAACTAGCTCCCTTTTATTATATAGAACTTAACTAGTCTTAAGTATTTACTACTACTTTTTTTTAAACTTTTAAAGGGTCTATTTAAGGTTACCTTATAAAGATATAGTAAAAGAATAAGAAAGAAAGAATTTTAGTTTAACTATTATTTTTATAATTTCTAAAACTTTACTACTCTTATAAGTAGTAAGAATTTAGAAGAGTTAGATCTTTATACTTTCTAGTAAACTAGAGAGTTCTACTATAACTTAATAATTAGTAATAAAGTTATACTAAGTAAATAGAGTTAAGTATAATATAGGAATAGAACCTATAAAGATCTCGTATATAAGCTAATTATAACTAGAAGATATAATTAAGTAAGTAGAGATAAGATAAAGAAGAAAAAGAGTTTAATTACTAGTAGAAGTTTTAAGTTTCTTTTAGTAGTATATATAATCTATATAATTATAGAAGATATATAGTATATATATACTATATTATACTATTCTTCTAAGATAGATATAGAGCTAGCTATTAAGTATATCTTTTC
>JASJFT010000452.1:0-5000 GCA_030770425.1 Darksidea phi | reverse complement strand
TAGCTAGCTCTATATCTATCTTAGAAGAATAGTATAATATAGTATATATATACTATATATCTTCTATAATTATATAGATTATATATACTACTAAAAGAAACTTAAAACTTCTACTAGTAATTAAACTCTTTTTCTTCTTTATCTTATCTCTACTTACTTAATTATATCTTCTAGTTATAATTAGCTTATATACGAGATCTTTATAGGTTCTATTCCTATATTATACTTAACTCTATTTACTTAGTATAACTTTATTACTAATTATTAAGTTATAGTAGAACTCTCTAGTTTACTAGAAAGTATAAAGATCTAACTCTTCTAAATTCTTACTACTTATAAGAGTAGTAAAGTTTTAGAAATTATAAAAATAATAGTTAAACTAAAATTCTTTCTTTCTTATTCTTTTACTATATCTTTATAAGGTAACCTTAAATAGACCCTTTAAAAGTTTAAAAAAAAGTAGTAGTAAATACTTAAGACTAGTTAAGTTCTATATAATAAAAGGGAGCTAGTTTATATAGCTATACTACCCCTAGATATTTACTATTCTAAGTACTTATTAGAAAAAGTAAGATAGGATATAAGACTTATTAGAAGGCTATTACCCTTATTATCTATTAATTATTAGCGACTATCTACCTTAAGTACGTAGACTTACTTTAGTAATTAATAATCTTAAATACCTTATAGATACTATTATAAAGATAAAAGATAATTTAGAAAATATTTTTTATTACTATATAGCTTCTATAATAGAAGCTACTACTAATATAAGAAGTAAAGATATCTATAGTTATAGTCTTCTTAGAATTAGAGATCTTCTACTAACTACTATAGGACTTTATTACCCCCGTACTATAGATCTTCTCTAAGAAGTATTAATAGATATTAGTATTTATATAGATCTTCTTTTACTAATTACTTTAAAACTTAGTTACCTTATTCTTATAAGGCTTAGTTATCTTATTCTTATAAGGCTTAGTTATCTTATTCTTATAAGATTTAGTCGCCCTTAAATTAATATAGGGTTTAGTTATCCCTAGATTAATATAGGGTTTAGTTATTTATATTATAGCTTAGGCTTAGCCTATATCTATCTCGAAAAGGGGAAGACTTACTTAGAAAAGGGGCTCGCTTATATAAGAGAAAATACGAAGTAAGAATCTTTTATCTCCCTTTTATAGATATTAATAATATTATTAATACTCGTTAAAGTTCTACTTTAAGACTAGTCTATTATAATTAATATCTATTTTCTAATAACTACTCCTTTTATAAGTACTAAGAGATAAATAGTAGTAATTAGAATAACTACTTAGAAGAGACGTCCGAGTTCGGAACTATTAAATAGATACTTATAGACCTATATAAGATATAAAACTATAACTAAATTAAAATAATAATACTATAGATCTAAACTAAAGAGCTTACGAGACTAATCGAGAACTTAAGAAATCTAAGTATAGTTTAGTATACCCTAGCCTCCTAAGCTATCCCGAATCTACTACTAGAATTATTCTAATCTATTAAACTAATACTCTAATCTAGTAAACCGGTATACCGACGTAAATAGCTTCCGATAGGACCTCTCTTTAGAGACGATAAAGAAGCCTTCCTAGTATAGCGGATAATAATAGAATATAAGCTATAGACTAATATAGAGTTTATAGAAATCTAGAAGAATATATTTATTTTTATTTAGAGTAACCTAGAATTAAATATATAAAAAGAAGTAGCCCCGTTCTACTAAGTAAGAGGATTAAATAGTACCTAGAATCTAACTATCTTCTTTAAATATCTATAGTTCTACTATAGTAATACGTACGCGTAGGAAAGAATCTAAGTAAAACTTAAGTTAATCTAATAAGAAAAAGATAAGTTCTTTCTAGACTTCTTTATTAGGTTCTTAATATTATTAGTCTAGAGTAGTAGTAACGTCTAGAGCGACGAATAGAAACTTATTAGACTATACTAAGGACTAAATAAGAAACTATATAGAATAGCTCTAAACTATAGTATTTTATAAACGGACTATTTTATAATTATAATAGTATACTATAATATTACTATAGATATTAAAATAATAGTCTTAAAGGGTAAGTTTCGTAATATAACTAGCTAGAATCTAATATTTAAAAAAGATACTATTAGGGACGTAATTATATTAGTACTAGCTTCGGGTTCTAATAAGTAACCTAGAAGAGGTAAATAAGCTAACTAGATTTTAAAGGAACTATATAAATAATATTATAAGCTAGAGCTATATATATATTATAGAAAGGAGGAATATATAGTATAGAACTACCTAAATATAATAGTAATTTAGACCGCCGCCGTCTTAGTAGTAGACGATATATTATTAACTAAGAATAAAAGTAGAGTAGAAAAAGAGTAGCCCCTACTCTAGGTCTAGAACGGGGGCTAAGTATAGATACTATAGTAGGGAAGTAATAAATAAAAGGGTATAACGACGACGTAGTAAACGTCCTAGAATAGATAGATAGGTCTTTATTTCTAGTCTCTATCTTTCTAGAGGATATTCTCTATGTCGATACTCTAGTTAACTTAAAGTACTAGTATTTTAGTACTATAAGCGAAGAAGTAGCGAGATAGATAAATACTAGGACTATTAATATTCTATCCTACTACCTTAGGTAAGTAGTAGGACTTATTAGTAGACTATTTATTACTTAGATAGCTATTCTTTAATATAATATAGATAGATAGAGGACCCGCCTTATAGAGTATATAGTACTAGGACTAGACTATAATCTTATTCTTAGACTACTATAACTATTCTATAATAGTATTATAATAGATCCGGGACGTAGAGAACTATAGGTAAAAAGTATAGACGATCTTATTATAAAGAAGATATTAGTAAAATAAAAAGAAGATACTCTACTAATAAGAATTTTAGAAATAGTATTCTTCTCTATACTTATAAAGAAGAAGTAGAACTAAGATATAGACGTTATTATAATAAATCTACGCGATATTATCTAGGTTCTAGCTATAACTATTCTACTAAGGCGCTATAAAGAAATAGACCTAATAGAGAATAGAAAGACCCTTCTAGCCGACCTAGAACTATTTCGGGACCTATTTAATAAGAAGAAAGCTACTAAACTACTCCTATATTAGGACTAGATAGACTACTACGTAAAACTTAAACGAAGATTAAATAGCTTACTACCCGAAGTATCTTAAAACCTATTATATAGTATACTACGGGACTAACTAATAGAGCTTTATAGATAACTTACTAACCTTCTAAATAAGGAATAAATTTAAATAAGCTCCTCTCTAGTAAATATACTAGTACTAATAGCTAAGAAACTAGGAGGGGGCTAGTATCTCTATATCGACTATTAGGGTCTTAATATACTTATAAAATAGGACTACTACCCCTTACTATTAATTAAGAAAATACTATATACTCTTAAAAGGGCTAAATAGTTTATAAAACTCGATATCTAAGTAGTATTTTATAAATTACGAGTTATAAGTAGAGACGAGTCTTTAACTATATTCCGAACCTAGTTTAGACTATTTAAGTAACTAGTATATCTATTTAGACTTATAGGAGTACTAGTAATATTCTAATATTATATTAATTTAGTATTAAAGAAAACTTTAGATAACTTCTTTATAGTATACCTCGATAATATTCTTATCTACTTAGAGAGCTTAAAAAGGGACTATATAGGGAAGGTAAAAAGGGTACTAATACTCCTATATAATACTAGTTTAAACCTAGATTTTTAGAAATACTATTTTATAATAAAGACTATTAAGTACTTAAACTATATTATTAAAACTAAGTATAGGATTAAGTTTAACCCTAAAAAGATCTAGACTATAAAGAAATAGAAAGTTTCTATATTAGTATAAGGTATATAAAGCTTTATAGAATTCGTAAACTTTTACTATAATATAGTATCTAACTTCTCTAAACTTACTAATCTACTTTACTAGTTAATAAAGAAAGAGGTACTATTCTAGTAGAGTAAGAAAGAAAATAAAGTATTTAAGAGAATAAAAGACCTTTTTATTATAGGACCGGCGCTACTTTTCTAGAACCCCGGTCGGGATATAATAGTAGAAGTAGACTACTTAGAAGGGGTAATAGAAGGCTACCTCTTATAATAAAAGAAAGGGGTATAGTACCTAGTTACTTACTATTTAGTCGTCTTATTATCTATAGAACGTAACTATACTATTTATAATAGAGAACTCCTAATAGTAATCTAATACCTAGTAGTCTAGATACCGGAATTATAGAGTATTAAATAATCCTTTAAGATCTTTATAGATTATAAGAACTTAAAATACTTTATAAAGATACGACCCCTTAGTAAATAGTAATATTAATAGATAGAAATACTATCGTAGTTTAACTACTACCTCTAATACTACTCGGAATAGTTAGTAATACGGCCTAATATATTAAGTCGTTAGGAATAGAATATAAAGAATTTATAATTATAAGAAGTTATACTAATATATTTAAGATTAGTCTAAGCTACTCTAACTAGTACGATAGTAGATATAATAGTATCTAAGAGATACTATATATAGACCGATATCTATATATAAGAGCTCTAAAATAAAGCTATCTAGGCGAACCTAAGGTATATAATCTAACTACTAGTAGTATAATAAGATAATCGAATATTCCCTATAGAGATAGAAACTAGGTAATAGATTAGGGACTACTTAGTAAGTATTTATAAAATACTAATATAGTATAGTATAATTTAGTTACTAGTATAGAAACCTCTAACTACGATAATTATCTAGAGATTCTATAAATCGGGGCTAGTAGGGTACCTAGGTAAGAATACTACTTTCTAACTAATATACTAGAACTACTACTAGAATAGAATATTAGTAGATATAGTAAGATATATCTAAAACTATTACTATATCGGCAAAAAGTTCGCTCCGAAAAAATCGTAAGAAACGTGGTATGGTACTGTGCGGCATAGTATACATTG
>JASJFT010000451.1:0-12689 GCA_030770425.1 Darksidea phi | reverse complement strand
CTAAATTAGATTATTTAAAATCCTTATAAAACCCCCCAGTTATAAAAAAAAAATAAACCTTCAAACCCAATCTTTTTTTTTTTTTTTTTTTTTTTTTTTTTTTTTTTTTAAATAGAGATACCTTATATAGGGTAGCTTATATATGTAAATAGCTAGTAGATAGTAAAGAAAGTTCGTATACTACCTTCCCCTTCTCTAGTTAATAACTAAGATATTAAAAGCTACGTAAGTATAGCCCTAAATTAAGTATAGTACTATAGTAAGAAGTTTAACTACCTCTTAATAATCTAGAGGCTATAGGTCGTTAGTAATATATTAAGAATAGTATATAATCCTATTAATTTATTTATAAGAGTAGCCTACCCTATCTATAAAAGTTAATTAACTATTAACCTTAATATTCTACTTAAATATAGCCTTTTAAGGGACTAGCTTAGAGTAGTAGAATATATCTTAGGTATATATATTCGCTTTATATATATCTTAGATATACTTAATCTCGTCTAGGTTAGTAATAATAAACTTAATAATTAGCTTAATACTACGTCCTACTATACTAATATCGCCCGACGCCGTTTCTATAATTATAATTAAATAATTATATATTTATAATACGACCTCTCGTAAAATATAAAGATATATAACGAAGTAATTATAGAGTATAAAAACTAGATACTTAGGTTAAAGCTTAAATTAGAGGTAGTAAGGTAGAAAAGAGAGTATAATCGAGTATAAGGAGAGACGAAGAAACTAGAGGTATACTCTATTTAAGTTTTAGAGAGAAAATTAAAAGAGATAATACTAAAGTTCTAGTCTATTATCTACTATTATAAGTCTATAGAGACTCTTCTTAAAAGTCTTAGTTACGAAGTAGAGTCTACGGGAGAATAGAAACTCTCTCGATAGATAAGAAAGTATAGCCGTAATTAGTATACTATATAGCTAAGTTAGTATTCTTTTATCCCGTCTTAATAATACTTATACTTAAGTATATAATTTAAGGTTACTAAAGGATCTTACCGATAAGCGGACTAATAGGGTAGAGGTTATAAGCGCTAGCGTACTAAGTAGCCCTATATTCTTACCTTATCTTAGCTATACCGCGTAGATACTATTATATAAGTATAATAAGCTTAATTAATTAGCTAATAGCTAAACTAGGATATATTACTATTATACCTTAGAGCTACTAATATATCTAACTAGGGTACCCTACTCGCCTCTAAATAGAAGCTCCTATACCTTTTTAATAAATTGGTTTTATAGACTAGCCAAGATAAGGTATAGAGAAACCTTATTTTTTATATTACTAATAGCGAGTTTAAAAGTAGTTAATAGTATTTTTAATAGGTTTATATCTAATCCTACTATAATAACTACGTATCTACTAGAAGAGAAGTAATTTCTTCTTTAACTTTAAAGCTAATACCTATATACTATATAGTCTAATATCTAGATATTATATAATAGATACTATAAAGGTCGTTATCGAATAGAAGCTATACTTATAAAGAAATATTCTAAGTTACTAGAGGCTATACGTACTTAAAGTTAATAGTTATAAGTAGCTTTTATACTAAACCTATCTATATATTCTACTACGAATTATCTACTAATAGTAAGTAATAAAACGAACTATAAGGATATAACTAACGCGGTTATACTAGTTAAATAATACTAGTTTTATATTAGAATCTCTCCCTATAATAGATACGTAATCTATTACTTTTATAGTATCCTCTAGCTCTTTATTTAGTACTAGTTATATCCCCCCCTTCTATATATATATAGTATAGCTAGTATACTATTTCTCCTCTAAAGAAGTACTCGATCCTACTTAGTATAATTAGGATAATAATCTAGCCGTAGAAGTTAATAACCGGCTATAGGCTCGGTTGATAACGGATTAGAAACTATCGTACTTAGTCGGAGTTAAGGTCTTAATAATATAATCGTTTAATAGAGGGAATATAGGGAGACTAACTCTAGTTCTTAATAGGTTAGTAATTAATAGTTTCTTTCTATATATACCTATATATAAATAATTTAGTTATACTTATTAATAAATACTAATTAGCTTTATACTATATTCTTAATATTTTCTTTTTAAGATTAGCTAGTTCTAAAGGGAGTTATATAGTCTTAGGTAACGGAAAACCTTATAAGTTTAATATTTTAAGGTAGAAGGTATATTAGATAAGATTTAACCTACTAATTATATAAGTTAAGATAAGTATAGGGCGCCTACGGTACTATCTATTCTTAGATATAGGGGACGGTATATCTTATAAGGTCTAGGAAATTAAAATTAAGTATATATAACTCTATAATTTAGTATAAATAGAGTATCTACTATCTTAATTAAACTTTATCTAGTATATTTTCTTCTTATAACTAAAAGACGACTATAATATTTCCCTATACCGAGTATAAGCTTTAGATCCTATATAAAATAGTAGGAGATAACCCGAACGGTATCTAATAGGTCTAAGTTATTAAAGAATATAATAATCTTATTAACTATAATAGAAAAAAGAGATCGTCGAGTAGACTTCGTAGTATTTATCGTATAAAGGGAATCTAATTTACTAAGCTTAAACCGATAAAGAAGAACGTAGCTATAGGGACCGTCCTAAGCTTTTAGAGTAATACTAAGATATAAACTAGATAGAATAATAATAATATCTAAGCCCTACTATCGGTCGGATATAGGGTATTCGATCTAGCTCCTTTAGTTATTTCCGAGAGTTCTCGTTAAGATACGGGTAAATTAGTATTAAGTCTAATATTCTTATTAATAGACCCCTAGCGATCTATTAGTATTTCCGAACCTAGTTTTCTCGTAACGACTAATAAGTATATAGTAGCTATACTTTTTTAACCCGTATTTATATATTATTAGCTAGAGTACTTTAGTTACCTATAATACTAGAGAAGAGGAGGTAATAAATTTCTAGTCTTAGTATAGCTCCTATCTAATATTCTAGCTAGAGGAACCTACGATTAGTACGGGTAATAGTTAAAGCGGGTTTAGATTTTAATAAATAGGTACTATAAGTAGGGCCTATCGGGTCTTATAACTAAAAATACTACTAAGACTATATAAAATAGACGTTCTATAGCTTATAAGAGCTTATATTATTCTAGAATTTCTTTACTATATACCTTAATCTCGTATAATAACTTTATCTTCTTTATCTATATTAACAGAGTTCGATATTAAAGAGTAGTATATTACCCTAATCTTATTAATATATAATTATTCCGCGACTAATATATCTTTAGAATCTTTACCTCTATCGTATAACTAGAGCGGATTCTTAAATACTATAAAGAATATTATTAGTTATAGTATCTAGTTAGGTAGAATAAGATACTCGTATTAGTATTAGATCTCTACTCTCCCGCCCCTAGCGGGAGTATAGTACTAGACTATATTTTCTAGCTTTAGCCCTAATTATCTAATATAAACGTATTTCTATATATTTCTTCGGATTTTATTCCCTATATAAGCTTCTATTTAATCCGATAGAAGAATATATAGCTAGAGCTAAAGGAGTTATTTCTCTACGTAGAATTAATATATAGTTTCTAGAGCTAGCTATATTACTATATATAGAGGTAAGTCTCTTATATAAGTATAGCTAGCGTATCTACTAAGATATATATAGGTTTATTATTAGGTATTATATATAATAGAAAGCTATAACTATTTAGTAGATTTAAGCTAAAATTAATTATCTCGATAAGTCTTACTCTTAAACTATAGTATTAAGAAGCTCGTAAATTTATATAACTTATACTAAGGTACTATATATATATAGCTTAGTTACGTCTAGATATAGTCTTAAATACCGATTTTATACTTATACTACTTACTAAGCTTATACTAAATAGTTATACCTTATACTAGCTTTAGACTCTAAAGTTATACTAGCTAGGTAGTTATACCTTATACTAGCCCTAGACTCTAAAGTTATACTAGCTAGACTCTAAAGTTATACTAGCTAGACTCTAAAGTTATACTAGCTAGACTTTCTAGTTATACTAGCTAGGATTTCTAGTTATACTAGTTAGGCTTTCTAGTTATACTAGCTAGACTTTCTAGTTATACTAGCTAGGATTTCTAGTTATATTAGCTAGGCTTTTAAGTTATACTAAATTAGCTATTCTACCTTATTACTAAGATACTATAGCTTAATATCTATATATAGGTCTTCGAAGATAATTATATAATAACTAGCTATCTTCGAAAGAAATCCCCCCTAACGGGACGGTAGATTATACTAAGAGAGGTATTAAAAAATAAATAACTAGATTCTATATATACTATTATAATATAGTATAAGCCTAGAAGAGCTCTCTTATATAATCTAGAGTTCGGCTAATTAATATAATAATTACTTTTTAATACGTCTTTATAATTTTCTTACTCTTTTCTACGTCTATTTTCCTTTATATAGAGATTACTATAACTTAGAGGAGTATACCGTATATATTAGTAACTTAAAGCTTATACCTTATTAGCTTCTTATTTCGTCTATTTTCTACTTAGCGACGCTAATATAGTCGGCTACGAGAACTAATATACTTCGATAATCCTTTTTTATATCCTCGTTTTTCTATTCTAGTTACTAAACTCGTACTTTAAGCTCTTAATTCCGGGAGCTCGACTATATAGTCTACTTATTATAGACCTTAGAGTAGTTTTTAAGAGCTTTCTTATACTCCGTTATAAGTTTATAGCTCTATTTCTAGTCTACTAGAAGGTTACTATACTTTCCTCTTATTTCCTAAAGTTTAGTAATTATTTCCTTCTAGGACCTTTAAAGCTTAATATATAAATTTATAAGATTATAGTTAGTTATCTAAAAATCTCTAAGATTAGTTTTAAGCTAGGTAAGAGTATTCTAGTTAATATAAAGTATCTATCGAGATAACTCGATAGTACTTAATATATAGTAGAGTTTTATATTAACGGCGGCGAACTCTTTATTTATTAGGGGTTGGAAAGGCCTATAGTAAATCTAAAATAATAAGTATAGCCTTATAGATTAAACTATAGAATTATCTAAGATTACCTCTCTAGCTATTTAATTACTATTACTCCTACTATAATAGAATAATTTACTTTGGTAGAGGGGCTATTTATCGATACTTTAAATATAGTCTATATTATCTTATTTATCTTTCTCTATATATAGCCTTAGTACGGGTATAAACTTATAAAAATAGAAATATATAGTCCTAAGATATCTTATAGCCGGTTAAATAGATAATATATAGCTATCGGAGCTAGTTAAAAGTCTTTTTTTAGGGTAAATAAGTTAAAAATAGAATCTCGATAGTAGTTTAAGAGGCTATTCTCGAGTAATAGTTAGTACTAAACTAGTTTCTATATCCATTCGTATCTATCTTATTATACTTTCTATTATATAATAGAATATAGTATATAAATAGGCGATTATTCTTTCCGGGCCTAAATATATTCTATTAGGAGTTACTTTACTTACCGGAATCGTATTATACCCGGTTATTCCTAGGGATTTTAATACTAATTATAGAGCTAATATCGCTAATTTTTTAGAAAATTATATAGACTAATTCTCTATTATTAGTATTTAAAGCCTTCTATAGCCGGGTATAAACTAGGTAATAGTCTAAATTATAATAAAGTCCTAGATTAGTATCCTTATAGCTTCCGTATTAGTAGCCTACTACTATCTAGAAAGCTTACTTCTTAATAATAGAGAGTTAACCTATATAGTAAGCCTATATCTTCTAGTTTATAATTAATTAAATTAACTTTAGTAGCTACTTTAGAGTCTAGATCTTACTACTCGATTTCCTATAAACTATATACTAGAATTATATCCGATTACGCCTCTAGAAGAGTAATACTATCTAAAGGAGGGTAGATATATTATATAAGATAGAATAGATATATTTAATATTTATATTTACTAGAATATATTAGAAGATTTTTATAGCTTTTTTACTATTTCTCTACTACTAGAGGACCCTTAGCTATTATTATCCGTTTAACCTCTAATATAATAGCTACTCCGTCTTATATATACTTTAAGACTAATTTTCTACTATACTAGGGTTTTTTTTCTTTCCTTAGAAAATACTATATTACGAAATATACTAAGGGAGGTATACTTTAATAATAATTTATTAATATCTAAAGACTAGTATTATAATCGTATCTATATATAATACTACTTTATCTAATATAAGTCTTAATATATAATTTAAAGAAAGGTAATTATATAGTCCTTATACTCTCTCGTTATATACTAGATTTCTTTAGTAACTATATATATTCTACGTATTATATTAGTAATAAGCTAGCTATTAATTCTAGGGGGTATTAACCTTTAAAAGTACTAATACTAAGGGAATGGTTTCTAGCTACGGCTTAGATAAAGTAGAAGAAGATATAGCCTAGGTACTAGACTTAGTCTTTAAATAGTATTATAAAGGTATTATATTAGAGTATAGTTATATAATTATATAAGCCTATATAGTAATATACTAGTATAAGGTTTATTCTATTATTTTAGTACGTAATTATATACGCCGATTAAATAGATCGTATTTTAGTATAGTTCTAGGCGCTTAATAGATAACGTAAGATAATATATACGATCTATCGAGCCGCTTAATTAATATAATACCCGCCGCTCGATATACTATAGTAAATATTTCTTATTAATACCGGAGTCGGCCTATATATATATTTTATAGTTACTAAAACTATAGATTATTTCTCTATAAGGGAATAAGTCTACTATTTCCTCCTAAGCTATTTAAGTAGTAGATAGCCTTTACTATAAAATCCTTAGAGTCGGAATATTTTAACTTATTAATAACCCTAGTATATCTCTTTACTATTCTAGTCTATTCCGTACCTCTTTATAATCGCTTAGATCGTCGTTCTTAAATATCTCTAAGATATATTATATTAAGATATAGTCTACTATATAAAAGTCTAAATTAGTAGTAAATATAATATATTAAATACCCGTCTACGTTTAATCTTATCGATTAGTTCTTCTATTCTTATATTATTATATTTATTATATATTTAAGTAACTAGTAGTATAATATAGTCTTAGAGTAGTAGGATTATCTAAACCCTAGGGGTAAAGTATAACCTTAATTTAGTATACTACTTATAGCTACCGAGACGTTCTAAAGTACTTCGTATCTTATAAGCTACGAAGGGGAAAAATTTTCTAAAATAAGATATAATACTAGCTCGCGAACTAGTATATATCGATTTCTTTATAAGTACTATACTATAATATATTAGAAATAAACTAAAGTTATATATAGTTCTTCTACTTTAGTTTCTTAATACTTATCTAAAACTCCTATTAACTAGTAATAGCTTTAACTATCCTAATAAACTAGCTACTATAACTTAGTACTATCTACTTAGCTCTCTCTCTCTCCGCTCCGTCCTTAGCCCGCTTAAATTCTACTATCTATACCTTTAACTTTTTAACTAAGATATTAATCTTAAAAAAAAAAAAAAAAAAAAAAAAAATCTATTCTATAGTTAGAAATATACTATTAGTTAGTACCTAGGTATATATTACCTTAATATCTTATTCTATATAAGCTACTCTTATATAGAGCTTTTATAATCAACGTAGTCTTTACTTCTATTTCCTAAGCTCTTAATACCTTTACTTCTTCTAATCTATAAAGTATATATTAGCTATATTTAATAACTTTTTACTTAGCTAAATAAAGCTATCTATACTAGTACTATTAATAAGATTAAACGTCTCGTATAGCTCTATAGACGTTTATTATATAGTCGCGCTATAAGGCCCTTAAGTATATAGAGGGTTAATAGTCTACGAATACTACCGCCGTCGAGCGATAGTAGGTAGAGCCTAATAGTATCTAGCGGGTTAGGCTTACTACTATACTAGGTCGCTAGTCTCTATACTATCTAACTATAATACTTTATTATAGGTAATATTTACTAAAGTATATATAATAACGAAGTAGCTTCGAAGATTTAGAGGGAGTATAGGGTCGGGCTTCGCCTAGATATATAAAAATATTATATTAAATTAAAGTATTATAGACTTCTTACTCGTATAATATATTCTCTCTAAGCCCCTTATATATTCGTATTCTATAAATAAATCGTATTATATTATACCCTATTATACTATATTATACTAATAGTAGATACTTTATATATAAAGTTATTAACGAGAAATCTCCCTTAGGTTTAGTAGGGCTCCCTTTCGGGTATAGTTACTAAGTAAGCCGACTCTACTACTTTTAACTATTTATAAGAACTATCGATCTTTCCGTACTATATATAAGTATATACTATCTCTCGTAGCTAACCTTCTACTTTTACTATTACTTTACTACTCTCTTAATTTCTCTCGTTTTATTTTATCTTGTTATTAAAGCCCTACGCTCTCTACTCTATCTTACTTATAAAGCGTTTCGTTATTACTATCTATATTATATCTTTCGGCTCTCTTCCGTTCTATAACCTTCTTATAAGATTTACTCTTTAACTACTTTTTTAGAGATTCTCCCTTCGCGCTCTAAAAGAACTAGCCTTTTTATTTAGTTATAGAACTCGTCTTATTCTCTTTTCTTTTAGACCTTCTAATCTAAATCTAGAATAAGCTTTATCTTCCGCTCGAATAATATTAAAACTTATAAATATCTCGAATTTCTACTATATTCTATTAATATAACTTATTATATAAACGGGAACGGAAATTATATACTCTATAATATAGGTCTAAAAGATAGAAAATATATTATTATATAGGATTCTACTTTCTATAATAGTTTCTTAAGTAATATTCTAATAACCTCCCGACTATTTTATCGCGAAAGTAATAATAATACCTACTATTCTCGAGGATATAGCTAAGACTTAAATTATAAGATACGTATTAGGATTTTTTATTATAGCTATCTTTTAAAAATCCGAGATTACTTTAGCTTAATAAATTCGGACTTACGTAGAGTTCTTAAATTACTAAAGTATAGATACTTACTAGAACCTATTTTTAAAGACGTATATCTTATTAATAATAAAGAAGTTCTCTAATAGTAGAATATATATAAAGGCTTAATAGTCTTAGATAATTTAATAAGAATAATATTTAAAGACCTAGATTATTCGCGTAAGAACCGTCTATACTATTTTTAAGAATTATAGAGAAGTATATTAAGCGATATAAATATTCTAGTAGCTATCTAGAACGTATTAGGCCCGTTAACTAGTAGTATACTAGTTAAGAGTATTTTATAGAGGCTTTATAACGTCTATAATACTCTTATATCTTAGTACTAGAATAACTAGGCCGAGGGTATTTAAGCTACCCTCGGTCGTATACTTATTAAGCCCGAGTAGATATACGACGATAAGATAGTTTACCTTTAATACGAGATAGAATATATTAAGTAGCTAATAGTAAAGCGAGTATAACCCTTACGGAGCTAGATACTAATATTAAGAAGCTACTTTAAAAGCTTAGCTAAGAGGATAGTTAGTAGGAAAGAGCCCCTTAGAAAATATATCTATTAATCTACTTCTTTATACTAGAACTTTTATAAAGGTATACTATATTAACCTCTAGAACCTCTACGCGTAGTTTAACGTCTTTCTTAAAAATAAGAACCTTTATATCTAGGGCTACTCTAGATCTTTATTAGTATAGCTAATAGTTAAAGGCGATATAGCTACGTAGTAGCTATATTACTTAAACTAGTATAACGTAATAATCTAGATCTAGCTTAATAAGCTCGAATACTACTTCTAGTAGACGGAATTTAGTACTAAAGATAGTTTTATAGAAGTATATAAGCGCTATATAACTACTACTCTTAGTAGACTATAGACTATTAATATCGATTATAAGATACCGACTCTACTCTCTAATAAGAGAACGATAGATAAGTAGATACTAGGAGATACTCTAGGTATAGGCGTTTATAGAAAAGTATTCTTTACCCTAAATTTATTAGATAACGTAGCTACTATTAAGGTAATAGAATAAAATTATAATAGTATAGCTAAGGAAATTTAGAAAGTACCTAGTCTAGTACGATAGTTAGATAATAATAAGCGAGTTATATACTATAGAAGTAATCTATACTAATAATAAGGAGTTCTCTTCTAAGATAGTCTTCGATAATATTACTATTTCTTATAGCTAATAATACCCTAGACCTTCCGCGACTTACTAGAGACTTAGAGTAAGGATTAAGCCTCTTATATTTCTAAAATTATTATTTTTAGAGAGAGTATAGCTAACGTATAAGCTCGATAGAGGGTCTAAGAAAATAATATTCTATATTATACTACTAGATATTAAAGTTATATATAACGGATACTAGGTATACTATAATCTAAAGCTAGCTAATATTAAACTTATATCGCTCCGCTCTATTCTACTAGACGTCGGTATATCTAGATAGGTAGATCGTTATATCGAGGCTAAGTAGATATACTATTATAGTAAGGATTTAGTATAACTTACGATAAAGAAGTAGAAGTAAAGACTATATTAATTATAATAGCTCTATAGAAGAGTAACTTATATAGAAGAGAATAAGACGTAGTAGCTAGGGGTAGTTATATAAGATATTATAACTCTATATTTTAGTCTATAACTAGTACGACTACCTCCGTAAATATATATTTATATAGAGTTTCTATATCTATACTACTTAGATTAACCTCTATATTAAGAGTTAAATATCTTTTATAATACTTATATTCGCTTTATAGTAGTATTCTATATCTAGCTACCCTAGTAACTATACCTCTACTTCTACTATTATATTAAGCCTAGCTATAAGATCTATAGAACTAATTACCTTACTAATCTACTTTAAGAGACTTAAGCTTACTAGTTAGTTAGTAACTTCTATAGAGAGTCCCCCTTATAGCTATTATAGCTCTTACGTAGTAGCTTTTAATCCTTAAAATTACGTACTAAAGATAGCTTTTAGATATCTTATAACTAATAGATTCTTCCTAGACTTCTTCTAGAGTCTCTAGTTTACTTCTTTTAAACGTTCTAGTTCTCTTTCTATATACTATCGGTATCCTAGTTTACTTAATATTTATATTCTTATCTACTCTATTATATAACTTAATCTAGAATTTTCTTCTTATAGCCGATTAATCCGAGTACTAAAACTAATTTCTTTTTTACTAATAATTAGTACTACGGCGCTATCTAGTATACTTAAGGACTTACTAAAGCTTCCTTAATTAGCCGGAATAGTCTTAAAATTCTTTCTAATACCGCCGTATAGGTCCTTATAAGCGCCGATAGAGTAATTACTTATATTTTTTAAGAATAAATATTTTTTTTCGGAGAGATATCTCTAACTATATAGGTTATCTAGGTTAGGAAGGAGATGAATCTATACTAGCTCTATAATAATACTAAGCTTAGTTTCTAGAAATTATTAACTTTAGTAAACTTAGGAACTAATTTATCTTATATATATACTTTAATAATTACTTATAGTACTTTATTCTCTACCTTTATCGTTCTAGATTACTTAAGCGTATCGGAGCTATAGGGTTAATAGGAAATATAGAATTCCTATAGTAATATTTTATATAATTCCCTTCTTAATATCTATATTATACCCCTATAACTATTTAGGGTACTAAAATAGTATTTTACTATTATTAGAAAACCTACTAAGCTCTTAGTTACGTATTCTTAGAATAACTATATATAGAGTAGACTATTTTTAATTACTATCTATAATAATTATTTTTATTATACTAAGCTAATCGTAGTATCTATAAGTATTCTAGGTAGTAATTTTATACTATATATTATATTAAATACTACTATCTAATATAGAACGTTAAAGAAGTATTATAAACGAGTAAATTAAACTAAAAAGAATTACTATATCGTAGTATCGACTTCCCGGATTCCTAAAGTTATTAAATAGGCTACGCGATTAAACCGGTATATTCTAAGATATATCCTTAAGAAGCTTACTATAGTATAAGGTATAAAGCTCCTCCTAGAAGAGTAACCGGAGATTTACTAGATTTTCGAAAGTAGAACTAAAATCTATTCGTATACCCGATTATAGAAGTATAGTATATAGACTTTTAAATTAATTATATTATCTAAAACTTAGAGGACTTTATACTAGTAGTCTTTATTAATTACTACGCGTAGGCTAGTAGAAGCGCCAAATACTATTAAGAAGTCTTCGCTTAGACCTTAGAAGTTATTAGATAACTTCTCTCTTAATTACTATAGTTTATAATTATCTTTAAGTATATAGTCCTCGCTAGGTTTTCTATTAATACTAAAGCTCGTTATCCTACTTAGTAACTCGTCGTTCTTTCTCTCTATAGGAAATATCCTTATAAGATATATTTAGAGACGCTACTTATTCTTATAGTATCTAAGGTACTTATAAATATTTTTTAGCCTCTATTTAAGAGGAAGTATATTATTTTTAAGTAGTATAAGCTTTATTCTATTCTATAATAGGGAGTCCGTCTTAAAAATATTCTAAATTAGGTTATATATAGGGTTAAGGTATATCTACTACTCTAAGCTATTGTTACAACCCCACGCGAATCACAGGATGCGGGGCATCCCGAGAAGGTTGGAAGCCAAGACAAGGGCTTAGTC
>JASJFT010000450.1:0-12797 GCA_030770425.1 Darksidea phi | reverse complement strand
CAATCTCCTCTGAATGTGTTTTGACAGGGTTTCCTTCTCCTAAGCGATCTCCCTCTCCTGAGCGATCTCCTTCTCCTCAGCGATCTCCTCCTGAGCGATCTTGCCCTGGTATTCCTGCTCGAATTCCCTGTACTGGGAGAGCTCTGTATCAGCCAGCTACTGAGCTGGCGGTGAGCAGCAGCGGCCCTCAAGAAGCGGGAGAGAGTGGGAAAACTTCTCCCTACAAGCCTTCTTCTGCTCGAGCGCTGCCTCCGCCTTGAGTATGTTCCTCGGCGTCTCAATCTCCTCTGAATGTGTTTTGACAGGGTTTCCTTCTCCTAAGCGATCTCCCTCTCCTGAGCGATCTCCTTCTCCTGGGCGATCTCCTCCTGAGCAATCTTTCCCTGGTATTCCTACTCGAATTTCTTGTACTGAGCGAGCACTGCATCAGCCAGCTACTGAGCTCTGTATAGGCCAGCTGCTCAGCTCGATATAGATTAGCTGCTGTTCGAAAGGTTTAGAGCGCCGTACTCGAATAGCCTGTTGCGCTCTGGTTTGTAGTTCTGCTGAAGGACTAGGCGCACGATCGTTGGCGAAGACATGTGGTTGGTGGGTGTTGATGCGAGGAAGCTGGCCGAGGATAAGATATGGATGTAGTGAGTAGGATGCTGGTATCATCGCAGGCAATTTTTATACTGTGGGCGGTAGTGTGGGTGTGCTAACTCATCGCTACCGCTGTTGGTCTCCCAACCGCCTCAATGTCGAAACATCCCCTCGTCGGTATTACTGTGTACAGCTCTATAGCCTCGAGAACCAAGCATCTTCAAGAAGCTCCTTCGCTGTTGGTCGATCTCTCGGGTCAAGTTTCATGATTTTCACTAAGAATGTTTTATCCTCCGGCTCAAACTCCTTGACGTCTGGCCCCCACACTTCCGTATCCCGGTGCAGACCTTCGATATCAGCAATTGCAAGTACTGTAGGGCATTTATGTGCTCGTATTTGACTTGGCGGACGCGCCTTGAACCGGCAGCCAGCCCTCGCCGTCACGCTTACATCGACGTGGGAAAAGAGGTGTGCCCAGCACAGGAATCCCGCGTTGCACGTGAGGACGAGGCAGAAGATGGCGAAGACGAGACACTAGCGAAGACGCTGATGTGGAAGCGATGTTGCCTCGAGACTTACAGTGAATGGATGGACGGCTGGCACGACGACAGCGGAAGCTTGACGACCGAGACCCATCGGAGTCCGAAAAGCCGTGGGGGCGGCCATTAGTCGCGCCTCGCCGCACCAGCCTGGTTGTCTTAAGAAGAATTTAAATTTCGCATCATCTTCCGCCGCTGTGTGCGTTGCTGCCCGACTCGAAGCGGATGCAGGCATGGCAGACTCGCTGTTGCTCAACGATGAGCCGCTCCGGCAACACCCCGACCACGACAGAATATCTCCAAACGGCCCAGAAAAGCTTCATCACAATCCTCATCATCGGCAACGGCCGACCTTGTACGCGCGATGGTTCGAAAACTGGTGGCTCGGCGAGCTCGTTGCCGTGCTCTCTAGCTGCGCCCTTGTTGTCGCCCTTTACACCATTCTCAACCAGTACGATGGACAGCGGGTGCCGTCGTTCGGAACCTGGTTCAACTCGGGCATTACGCTGGGCACGCTGGTGTCGCTGCTTACCACCCTGGCCGTCGCCATGGCGCTGTCAACGGTGCAAGCGTGCCTCAGCCAGCTCAAATGGCTCTGGTATTCGGGCGCGAGCCGGCCGCTGGGTGATGTTGAGGCGTACGACCGCGCCAGTCGTGGGCTCATGGGCAGCGTGCAGCTGCTGTGGAAGCTCCGTTTTACGCCCACCGCCTCCTTCGGTGCGCTGCTCACCGTCGCCCATCTGGCGATCGCACCACTTGCGCAACAGTCGCTGCTCTCCCTGTCGGTGCCCGTCGTCGCACTCGACGGAAAGGCCACCATTCCTACCACCAAGGATTGGACAGAGGCCCGACAGCAGACCCAGACCTTGAAAATGCCTGTTAACTACGCTTCGATTTCTCAAGGAATGAAAGGTGCTATATTCAACGGCTTCTTTGCAAGCCCTAACGTCACAATCAACGACACTCTGCCGACTTGCACAACTAGCAATTGCACCTTTCCCGACTACCAGTCCTTGGCCCTCTGCGCATCGAGCGCCGACGTGACTCCCCATCTTCAAAACTTAACAACAGAAGAGGAGATTAGATGGTGTCTCCCTGGCGGATTTTGTGCCTCCACGAGCGCCGTGATCATGGCCAATAGCACCTCAGCCGTGAACTATGTCATGGCCAATATCACTTCAGCCGTGACCCAGGCTAACAAGGACGCCGCCGCCGACGCAGAATTTGTGTCGCCACTTAACTACACATCGCTCGCTTTCGCCGATCATGTCACTCCTGTGGGCGACTTCTACATCATATACAAAAACTGGACCAAGTCCGGCCCCTCCAGGGAGACCGCCTGGGCGGCAGTGGAGTTCGTTCTCGACTGGTGCGTGCCCACTTTCTCCACACAGGTCACTAACGGCACAGCCATTACCTCACGTGGGCCGGATCCCTTCATGGGCTTTTACGCCGAGCCTGGTTATATAATCACGGGACATATAGGCGGCGAGGAGATCACTGTAGACGAGTCCTCGCACTACACGCTGCAGCGCTACCTGAACCTCTCGCTGTCCGGCCTCGCCTATCAGACCGGAGTCGACAGTCACGCCGACTCTGATCAGGTGCAGAAGCTCGTCACTTTTTTCGGCATCGGTGGCCAAGGAACGGATTTCTCGACGACGCGCGCGGACGGCCTAGCTGCCCTGGACGCCATGCTGGCGAACACGGCCACCAGCATGACCAACTACATACGCTCAGTGCCAAAAGTAGACTACGTTAACGGCACCGCCTTTGTCCAGCAGAACATAGTGCACGTTAGCTGGTCGTGGATCGCCGCGCCCATTGTCTTCTCCGCCGCCAGTCTGCTCTTTTTCGTTACAGTTGTCGCACTTTGCAGCGTCCGCGGCACTGTCAAGCCGCCCTTGTGGAAGTCCAGCGCCGTCACTACCCTGCGCTGCCTCGACCCGTGTCTGCACCGCGAGCTAGGCGGCCCGCCTGGTCGGATGGCCCTGAGTGGCGCCGCTGACAAGCAGAGTGTGCGTCTTGTGCGTGACGGCGAGGGCTGGCTGCTGGTTCAAGGCACGTCCGCCAAGTCACATACGAGCATATGAATGCCCTACTGTATTGAAGAACCGCCGACGAATCTGTAATGACGGTGAATGTGACGAGTAGGTGGATATAATCGAAGAGCTTCGCGGACGAGTGAAACTGCTATTTCCACTTTCTCTTCGTAGGCTTGCCCGCCTTGAGGAATCGTACGGTGTCACTATCGCTTGGAAAAACTAAACAGGTTCGCTGATACTACGTGAAGATATCGGGTTGCACGGACGCCAAACGGTGAGCCCCGTTGCAGTCGCTAGAATGACATCGAAGGTACCATATTCAGACACCCGTCCAGAGTCCGGAAATGGGAACCAGCGAATGGGCACCAGGACTGGATCAGCGCTCGGACATCCTTCTGCCTGGGTATGCGGCGCATCTCACTCAACATTTAGATCGTAGTGTGCCAGCGTTTATGTAAACTACTTCAGTAGCATGGGTCAAGAGCCGGGAACCCCCTGCCTACCCGATAAGCCATCAGCTGGCTGACCTTGTCCGCCAGTGCCCTTGCCCTGGCGTTACTCTCCTCACCCTTGTGGTATCAAATTCGGCGTGCATGTGGGCGATAGGAGGAACAGGAGGAGGATCGAGAATGTCGCGTAGACCGCGGGTGGGTACATCGATGTTGGGCGTGGGACTATGGGCGACATCGGTGACGTCGGCGGGCTGCAGCACGGTTTGGCGATTTTGAGGGCTCTTCTCGAGGGACTTGAGGAGGTGCGGGTGACCGAAGTCTGCGTTTCCGGTCGAGGTACCCGATTCCAGGCCTTCGAGCACAACGGCGAGTTCCTACTTGTCAGCACGTTTCTATTTCCCGTTTTATGCCCCAGCTGGTGTCCAATTGCCGTCCCCGTTTCTTGATTCCTGCTAGGTTCTGGACACTTTTCTGGTGCCTGTTCAAGTGTCGGCTAGGGGGTCAGGATGTGCGGAGTGAACCGACGTTGGCATGTTGTGTCTGGTGAGCGCCTGCTGCACGGACCCACGAACGCGTTGCGGACTCTCCAAGATTGCCGGTCCAAACATTGGACACCTTCCATAAGGCCAGTACAGCTGTTGATATGCTTGTTCTTTGGACCTTCCTTATCCACGATCCAAGCTTTGCACTGGGCGCATTGAGCGAGCGGTTTTGCTTTTGGAATCCTTGCCGGGCACACCACTTCGTGAGTATATTTATACTAAACCATCTATTATTAAAGTAAATACCTAGTTAGGTTAATTAGTTAGTATTGTTACAATAAATTCGATCTTGAAATGTACTAACCTCTTCCAGGTAGAGTGTGAGGCTCTTAGATTCACGTTTCCCACAAAATGATTTGGTCCGCGGCATCAAGGTACAAGGGGGAATCATGAACGGGCGAGCCCGAGGGTTTGCCCGAGCGCCATCGAGTCGTCACGCTATGCCGTTTTCTGTGTATATTACATACAAATAACATTCATCTACTTATTAGTCCCCTTGTAGTACTTCAGGGCCTATTTCAAGCGCTCTTCCATCTGCTCATTAGTCCCCTTGTAGTACTTCAGGGCCTATTCCAAGCGCTCTTCCATCTACTTATTAGTCTCCTAGTAGTACTTCAGGGCCTATTCCAAGCGCTCTTCTATCTACTTATTAAGGTATTTGATTCTCGCGGCTTCCATGCACCGGCCTTTTGCCACAGAACAGCGGGCTCGCCCGTTCATGGTACCACAGAGAACTGTGGCACACCCGACAACAACACCACGCGACGACACACCCCACCATGGCTACGTCGCCGCCTCTTTCCCCATCTCTCCTCGCCGCGAAGACGTCGCGCACCGCCTCCTGGATTGCGATTGCGCAGTGTCCTCCATCACCTCCCGCCGACGCCCATCTCGAACACGTCCGGCCGCCGAAGCGCAAGCGCGCCAGCTCCGCACCCATGGCCGGACGCCGCCAACCCAGCCCTGAGAAGCGCCGGCGAGTCGAGGAGGACGTTATGCCTGAGGATAGCGCATCCATCACCTTCAGCCCGCCAGGTCGTCACGTCGGCGGTCGCTGGGGCAGCCGGGCTAGTACGGGCGCGTCATCGTCTCGACGCGGCATCAGCCCGTTGCGCGAGACGATTGCGACGCTGAAGGACGCATTGCCTCCCATACAGACAGAGCCATTCGATGGTGCGCAGCTCCCTTCTAATAGGGCTATCAGGGACAAGGTGGTCGCCGCCATGGTGCGGCTCGAGCCGGGACAGGTCGATGGTTGGGTGCCGCGATGCCTCCAGGTGCGTGCACACATGTGCTAACCTGTCTAACAACAAAACTGACACCAGTCCACAGGAAGCGATCAATTCCGACGACGAACTCGGCGTTCACATCTTCGATCGACATGCCTTGGACGACTCCCCTCGCAACCTCTCCGACTGCGACCCCCCTCTCCGCAAGGAGCTACAATACACACTAGAAAAGGTCAAGCGGATATACCAGCGCGCGAGGACGTGCAGCACGAGGGGGCGCGATGAGAATGCCTGGTGTCTGGACGTGATCCAGCCGCTGGTGAAGCTGGCACTAAAGCTCTCCGGTAACGGCAAGTTATTATTAGAAAGCGTGTATGACCCCTCTCTACTCTCAGGCTAACTCGTGACTAACATGTTCAGACAAACCCAGGCCATTAACCCCGACTACCTCTCTACCGACTCCAAAACTGGACGGCTCCTTGACCGAAAGGCTGACTTCACCCTCTCGTATTCGCACGAAGCGTCTGACCTTGCTGCTCTCTACGCCCGCTTATCGCCTCTGAACTCCGACGTCAGTCATGTAACGGACGCTTTTACCACGACGACTGCCCTCTTCAGCGGCATTGAGGTAAAGCCGCCGGATGGCGCCAAAAGTGAGGCCGAATACCAGATCAGCATATGGATGGGCGCAAGCCTGCGGAAGAAGGCAGAGCTTGCTCGGATGGTTGGCCTGTCGGACATCACGTCGGCACTCATCGAGCCTGCCTTCGTGGTGGTAGGCCATGAGTGGTACTTCTACCTCGTGTACCTGCAACCCACTGGCGCGGTTCATGTGCTTGAACATGGCTCCTGCTCAACCAGCAGCGTGTCAGGGGTGTTCAAGATCCTTAGGGTATTGAGGAATGTGGTCGAGTATGGGCTGGAGGGTTTCGAAGGGGGTCCGGAAGCGGGGGTTGGATACTGGGGTGGCTTCTTGGGACCAGTGCTCAAGAGGCTGGCTGGTGGGGAGCATTGGGAAACGGATAATGCAGTGCTGCGACCCCTGGAGATGAAGTTTCATGGATATTAAGTACCACGGCGTTGTAGTAGATGGAAGAGCGCTTGAAATAGGCCCTGAAGTACTACTAGGGGACTAATGAGTAGATGGAAGAGCGCTTGAAATAGGCCCTGAAGTACTACTAGGGGACTAATAAGTAGATGGAAGAGCGCTTGAAATAGGCCCTGAAGTACTACAAGGGGACTAATAAGTGGATGGAAGAGCGCTTGAAATAGGCCCTGACGTACTACAAGGGGACTAATAATGGAGGTTACATGGATAGGAAGTACCACGGCGTTGTATGTCATTATTTGATGATAGGGAGGGAAGTCATGGAGCGGCGAGAACACAGGCTGGATAATGTAATATAGCTACTGGCAAAGCTCGCGAAACCAGCCATAGGAACTAGCTTAGTATCGTAAAATAAAGCATGTCGATAGTAAGGGTTTCTACGTAAAGCCTTTCAAGCGTTGACTAGATTATCAAACTAACAAACACGAATTATAGCGTAGTAATTCCACGGAGGAAAAGGTTGTAAATAATAGCGATAAGGCGGTAGGTACTTGAAGGTAAGAACACTCTTATTAAAAGATAATTAAGTAGCTTTAGTAGGTTTATAGAGATACTTAAGAGAAAAAGTAACTTACCGAATAATTAAGTTATATAAAGGTACGAGACCCCCTCCCCCAGGAGCTTGGGCCACTACCCGGCGTGACGTCACGTTGGCTCCTGGGCTGGCTGTGTTTTTCGTGATTCTAATCACCTCATTGTGTTTTAATGTTTCGATATCTCACGTAATAGGCAGCAACTATACGATAATAACAGCTCCTAATTTACTAATAATACATGTAGACAGTTAAACGCGCTAACAACCTACCAACAACAACAGTAAGGTAACCTACGCCAGGCCACTTCTTAATCCTCCACTCATCGGTAGCCTCCCTAGCCAGGTATCCCCGTCCTCCTCCGTCCTACCTATCCCTACCGGTTCCTCCGTATTCGATCCCCTACGCCATCGTTCGTATCGTATCCACTATAGACACCAGCTCCATCTTCCACGTCAGGTATTCGCTCCCTCGATAGCCTCTCAAGAAGGCCGATTCCTCCTCTCTCAACCGTCTTCCCTATACAAGCTTTTCCTCTAGCCTACGCAGACGGTATAGCTACCTCTAGACGAAGCGCCTATCGTCGTCATATAGGGCCTCGGACAGGAACATGATATAGGCAACTACCAACAGCTGTACGAGAATTCTGTTACCGCTCGTTCCCTCGAATATATCCAACGTATAGTTGGTTTTGTACCAATGGTTGTTGTAATCGAGGAGCCCTGTCGCCAGCACCTCCCGCTTATAGCGCCGGGGATGCTCCGCCGCGATATTTAAAAGGTTTAGAGCGCTGTACTCGAATAGCCTGTTCTGCTCTGGTTCCTCCTACTAAAGGTCCTGCTGAAGGACTAGGCGAACGATCGTTGGCGAAGACATGTGGTTGGTGGGTATTGATGGTAAGTTTGAGGAAGAGGTGAGGAAGCTGGCTGAGGATAAGAGATGGATGTAGTGAGTGGGATGCTGGTATCATCGCGGGCAATTTTTATACTGTGGGTGGTACGCTAACTCCTCGTTACCGCTGTTGGTCTCCCAACCAGGCTCTGTGGTTCGGCATCACATGTCATTTCTCGTCCAGCGCCTCAATATTCGAAACATCAGCTCGTCGGTATCTCACGATCGACAGTACTGTGTACAGCTCTATAGCTCTATTATCGTATATAAGGTGTGGGTATAGAACCTCTACTATGTACAAACTCCTACTGTGTTTCGTGCGGACCTTCTAAAGAGACTCCCACTATACAAATCCCAATCAAATACGAAAATGCTTGTATGATGACCGCAGCCATTAGTCGGCGAAAGTGGTCCCGCGGAGTATCGGTTTCGCGACACCGGATTACGTCCTCGAGTTCCATATCCTCCAGACCGTTATAGATATAACCGAGGGGCAGCTTGTGCGGTGCTTTATATTCTATGACGAAGGCTGCAATGCGATTCTCTGTGTTCTGGGTGCTGGTGTTATAGACACAGAACTGATCTGCTGAAAGTAAGGATTATGTCGTATGAGAATGCAGATATGTGGGGTCATACCGTTGTAAAACTGAACCCACCCTGCTCTAGTCGCTCCTATGGAAGGAAAAAATCTGTGTCATCTGCGGCCTTGCTGGAGCCCTAAAAGCAACGGTTAACGCGGTGATACTGAAGAAATGGGGAAATGCTTGATCAAGCCTGGTCCCTGGGTAGTCTGTGCTGGGGACTCTTTCTGTATAAATAGCTAGATACTCAGCTTGTATAGAAATCAGAGCAATCAACTCCCAAACTGTGCAGCACGTCACACCACGTCACACCATTACTTCTAGCTCGAGCTGCCGCAGAGGCGATGGATCACTACGCCGCCGCCACCGAATGGACCCCCCCTCCCCGCCTAGTTTTACCATCCACCGAACAAACGCCATGGCTGCACAACACGGGCAGCTTCCCGAACTCCACCGAATACCGCAAGTATATGGACGAAGTGCTGAAGGGGGAATTAGGACAGCTGTATGTCGGGGTCCCTGGTTTCTTCGATGCCTACTTCGGAAGCGTCCCAGGTCTGAAGTCGGTAGCGCACGCCGTGTTCGACAAGTGTAAAGAAGGGGATAATCCGCTCTACCGAGAGGAGAGCGGCTGGCAGGGCTGGCCTATAGGCGCGAGGGAACGTGACGTCTTAAGCTGGTTTGCGCCGCTTACTAGCCAGCTCTGGGACTTCGCGGCAGAGAATCAGCCCGTCTCTAGGCCTCGACGGCGGCCGCTGGCACAGCCCCACCGGCCTATAGAAGGCTCCACCGCCGACCGTAAGTTAGATATCGGCTTCGTGGACATCCCAAGCGCCGGTATCGACTCCAAGTACCGCTGGTCGCAGATCCTTATACCAGGAGAACTCAAGAGTAATCCATCGGCCGACACAGCCTCTAAAGCATGGCTCGACCTAGGCCGATATGCTAGAGAGGTGCTCGCCGCTCAAGACAGTCGCCGCTTCGTCCTTGGATTTACTCTCTGTGGGTCGCTCATGCGGCTGTGGGAGTTCGATCGCCTAGGCGGTATCGCCTCCGAGCGGTTCGATATCAATAAAGACGGGTTACAATTCGTGTCCGCCGTCCTCGGGTTCCTGTGGCTGAACGAGGAGCAGCTTGGATTCGATCCTACCATCATTACAGCCGGAGACAAGCGGTACATCGAGATCAAGGGGGGCAGAGAGCGGCTCGTCATCGACAAGGTCATAAAACGCGTACCTTGTGTTGCCGGTCGAGCGACAACCTGTTGGAAAGTCTATCAGGAAGGAGACGAATCGCGAACACCCCTTGTTGTCAAGGATTCATGGCAATTTCCGGAACGTGAGGAGGAGGGCGAGTTGCTGCGCGAGGCGACCGACAAGGACGTAGTCCATGTCGCGAGATACTATCACCATGAGACGGTTCGTGTAGGTGGGAAGGATGACGACATCTGCGGAAGCGTTCGAGGAGACCTGGATATAACGAAAGCGACAAACTATAAGCCGGAAAGCTTGATGCCGCCTCCAAGCACCGCGAAGCGCCGTACCTCGCGGAAAAGCGGAAGCAGCAGCGCCGCCGGGCGGAAGCGATCCTCGGACGCGCCGTTGCCACCCAGTAAGCGAACCTATTTGGGCTCTCTGACAAAGGAAAAACCGGTGATAGCGAATCGAGTGCACCGCCGCGTCGTTGTCCGTGACTACGGGAAGGCCGTCTACAAAGCAAGCTCCCTGACCGGCCTTCTTGCTGCGCTGGAAGGCTGTATCGAAGGACACGAGTCGTTACTGACACGGGCCGAAATGTTACAACGCGATATCTCGCCAAGCAACCTCATGGTGAACGAAGAAGATGACAACCCCTCATGGCGCGCGTTCTTAATTGACCTTGACTTTGCTATTAAGGTGCAGCGGCAGAAGTCTTCGGGGGCGCGAGGGAAGACCGGCACACGAGCGTTCATGGCGATCGGTTTGCTTCTATACGACGAAAAGCATTCGTTCATGCACGATCTGGAGTCTTTCTTCTGGGTGCTTATCTGGATTTGCATTCACTATGATGGGCCGGGCAAAGATATTGGGCCAACTGAATTTGAGCAGTGGAATTATGTGAGTATGCAGCAATTGGGTGAAATGAAATTGGGGCTGGTAAGTAGGGAAAGGCATTTCCATAAGCGGATAACTGAGGCCTTTACTCCCTACTACCAGCCGTTGATTCCATGTGTAAATAAGTTGCGAGAAGTTGTCTTCCCAATGGGCCAACCGTGGGACATCGAAGACGGGAAGCTCTATGATCGCATGAAGAAGATCCTTCGGGACGCGCGGACGGGTCTAGGAGGTTCAGGGGAATCATCAGAGCGGGCGGAGCAGGGGAACAAGTAGTTGTAGGAGGTTCAGGGGAATCATCAGAGTAGCGGAACAAGTAGTTATACTGTCTTTAGGCTTAGGCGAGCGGAATCCATCATCGCAAGCTGGGCCTTCCTAACGTCCCACCGGTCGACATCTCGTTGCTCGTTCCTGAAGTTCGTGTCCACTATATTGTCGTTGAGGGTACGGCTGGTGCTTGTCGCGGTGCCGGTCGCTGGATGGCATGATGCTCCTATCTAAGGCACGAGAGGCAGACGTTGTAGGCAACAAGGTCCCGGAAGCCATGGAAGTGGCCGAGGAGAGAGAGCTCTTACAATCAACCACAGTTCTCACTTCTTTCCCTCACAGTGATTCACCCTGAACTCTCACTGTGATAGCAGCAATCTCGGGCGTTGTGCGTAAGTGAAAAAAAATCTGTTTGTAGTCACACGCGAGGACACACCCTACTATGACTACGTCGCCGCCTCTTTCCCCTGATTTTTGCGCGTGCTGAGCGCGTTGTTGGGGCGGCATTTCGTGTTGGGTTGAAACAGGTGGGCCGAGGAGTGGTGCGGGCCGAGGAGTAGAACGCCTTACAAGACTTGGCTCGGATCTTCGGCCTCAACCTCTATCTCAGCTTATAACGTTAGAACGGCTGGTGTGCAACTCATTCTCTAGGACACCTGCTGCGGTGGCAAGCTGCCACAACTCTATGGCCGGAGCGGGTCGGCCATCCTCCCTGCTAGCAGTGGCGACCTGCAACGTGTGCCAGATCAATCGTGCGCTGAGTGAGTTCAGCAAGGCGATGATATTAACGACCGCACCGTCAATCCCCGTCGCTCTACACGTCGCAAATTGCCGGCATATCTGTGAATCCGTCCGCCCCTTCCGTCGGCATTTCTAACATCCATAGACCACCTTCCTCCTACCTCCCCATCATGGCTACGTCACCGCCTCTTTCCCCATCTCCTCGCCGCGAAGACGTCGCGCACCGCCTCCTAAATTGCGATTGCGCAGCGTCCTCCATCACCTCCCGCCGACGCCCATCTCGAACACGTCCGGCCGCCGAAGCGCAAGCGCGCCAGCTCCGCACCCATAGCCAGACGCCGCCAACCCAGCTCTAAGAAGCGCCGGCGAGTCGAGGAGGACGTTATGCCTGAGGATAGCGCATCCATCACCCTTTCAGGCTATCCGCTCGACTTAGGCTAACACAACACCTTTAGCCCGCCAGGTAGTCACGTCGGCGGTCGCCGGGGCAGCCGGGCTGGTACGGGCGCGTCATCGCCTCAACGCGGCTTCAGCCCGTTGCGCGAGACGATTGCGACGCTGAAGGACGCATTGCCTCCCATACAGAGCCATTCGATGGTGCGCAGCTCCCTTCTAATGGGGCTATCAGGGACAAGGTGATAGCCGCCATGGAGCGGCTCGAGCCGGGACTGGTCGATGGTTGGGTGCCGCGATGCCTCCAGGTGCTTGAACATGGCTCCTGCTCAACCAACAGCGTGTCAGGGGTGTTCAAGATCCTTAGGGGATTGAGGAATGTGGTCGAGTATGGGCTGGAGGGTTTCGAAGGGGGTCCGGAAGCGAGGGTTGGATACTGGGGTGGCTTCTTGGGACCCGTGCTCGAGAGGCTGGCTGGCTGGCTGGAGGCACTGTAAAATTGAGCATGGTAGCTGACGTTGTTGTCGCGGTCAAAGCTGCATCATAGGGCACGAACACGGATAGCTGGGCCTGGAGGGCCTCCAGGTGTGGAAACGAATCGACACTTGCACGTCAATTGGATTGTGAGCCGCTTCCAGGGTGCTATCCGAACCCTGGATTTGGGAATGATGGTGTCTGCGACATCTGGATAAATTGCACGGAAAGAAACGATCGAGGACGATTTCCGGGGGGGGGGGGGGGGGGGGGGGGGGGGGGGGGGGGGGGGGGGGGGGGGGGGGGGGGGGGGGGGGGGGGGGGGGG